>VZTU01004114.1:52651-108762 GCA_013400835.1 Zapornia atra
AAGAGAAAAAGAAAAAGCTATAGGCCTGGTCTCTGGTTTCTTTACTAAAAACAGCCGACCCTCTCCCGAAGGGCCTGAGGTGTGTCTTCTCCAACAGAAAGGAGGCATTCTGACTGCTGCTCCACTCGCCTGTCAGCATTTGATGAAGGTTGGGGAGGAGGAAAAGCAACACTGAACCTTAACCCGCCCCCCCCGCTCCTCTTACCCCCCTGCTCCACAGCATTCCCATATTCCAAATGCATCCACCTGTTTTTTGTTTTGTGGTTTGGTTTTGGTTTAGTTGGTTGGTTATTTTTCTTCCTTTGTAAAACAACTTGAGTGATTTCGAGGTTTCTCCTCATCCATGTAAAGAAAAATAAGTTACATAATATTATAACTGGCTTTTCATTATTCTTTGGGAGTCCGGGAATGTCAGGACAAGGAGGTCTGCCCCAGACAAGTGCTTGGCATCAGCAGCTGCCCCTTTATTACAAGCTGGACAGGCACCAGTTACCCACCTGCCTTTTACACAATTTTGCACAAACCCAAAAGTCCGGACAAACGTATCCGTTTTTTCCCGGTATTTACACTAGCTCAAAATGATATTCACAGCATCTTCTGAGATTTTGGCCAAAAAGTCAAAAGAAAATATAAAATACAGAATTGTTTTATAACTTTGGAACGTGCCCAACATAAGACTTTCACCCGGGGTCTGTTGTGTCTACCCGACTGAGGGGGCTGGGAAGGTCAGGAGGAGCCTTACAGAGTCTTCGGTTGGTCAGTGGGACGGGGACCTCCAGGCTGGCACGTGTAGGACACGAGATGCGGCTCACCTAACTGGCACCAGTCCCTTCCATGACTTGCTGGGCCTGCTTCTGCCCCATGCAGCACTGTGCAACTGACTGGAACAGCCTGAATGCAGGAGGAAAAAGTGGCATTAGGAATATTTACAGCACCAAAACGTCTCAGCTGCTGCTTCAGATGCCCCGTAAAAACCCCTCACTGAAACGCTGTGAATTACACTCACTTCTCAATCTCTGGAGCACAGTGAACAAACTCGTGGTTCCAGAACTTGAACGCTGGATTTTTTATCAGCTCGATGAAAGTAATAAGGAGACCCCAGGGATGAGGCCTATTTACAATCAGTCGTTCCAAGAGAACCCTGAAATCCCAAAGCAAAGGCAGTTAGAGCTCAATGGTCCAACACACAGGCGGAAAGGAAGTGAAAAGCAGGCAGGTTACTGCCTTCCCACTGACCTGGTGATCTGCTCCTGGATAGCCTCGGTGTTGGCCTCCGCAAACAGGTACAGCATGGTACAGCTGAAGTAGTGAGTGTGGCTGTTGGGGTAGCGCAGCTGGTTGGCAATTGCATTCAGGAACAGGTACCGGCCTGCGGAAGAGAAGCCGTGAACCTACTGCTTCCTTTACACACAGAAGAAAAAGCAGTAAAGAAACAACCACCAGTGTTGCTTACAAGGTTTGTGAGCCCCTTGTGAAGGTGTAAGTAACAGCCAACTGAAGATATGAAAAAGCCTGGCCAGCCCAAGCTGTAAGGATTCAATTCCTCTTTGTTAAACTCATTTCTCATTCCTGTGAGCACCCCGAACGGTTGGGTTTAATATTGCTCCTGCACCTAGAGTTTAATATTCTAACCTAGCATTACTTCCTGCAAATTCCCTAGTAGCTACACAAAGCCATCTGTATTTCCACAGCTCAGACAACTTGCTGTTAAACTTGACGTTGTGTGAAGTAGGAGCATTTCCAGCTCACCTTCAGTATCCAGATCTACTGCCAGGTTCTGGAAGATGTCCATGTGAGCCGAGTGGGTAATGGTGCTCATGGAGGGTGTGCTGCCTTTGTTGTGAATGTGCGCAATAGCTTGAGTACCTACGTAGAGCACCAGTGCGTTAATCAGCTGGATGTTGTAGCGGTTGCCAGGTTCATTTGATACCTAATAGCAAAGATAGGAAAAGCATTAAGGTTCCCTATCCCTCCAGCAATCGAAGGTACAGCATGTACAACAACAGCATCCGAGTAGCTTCTTGGTTATTACAGACATCCACAAATTCAATTTGGCATTTACCCACTTCCAGCAGAGCAGCTTGTTTTTATATATATATGTATGTACATTTGAAAGCGTCAGCATTGTGCTGATGGACCCAAGAGGTAATTTTTGTACTCCTGACCTAAAAAAAAAACCCAAACAGCTGGGTAAAGGCAATCTGAGTTCAGCAGCAGCGCCAGAGGCTGGCTGAACGCACTCCTCCTCTCTGAAGGCTTCACTCTGAGCAGCTTTCCCAGAGTCTCCAGCTGCAAGAGACTTCAGGACCGCAATTCAGGCCACGCAGTGTAGGAGATGATGTTGGCTAACAATTCTGAACTGGGCTTTAGCTAATTCTTCCCCCTACTCCTAACACATCAGCGTGCAGATCCACAGGCTGCTGTAATGATGAACCCAGATGAACCCACGTGGAGTCAAAGCATAATCAGATTCTAAGAACCTGCAGCCCAGCTAAGAAGAGCCACTGGATTTCAGACAGCGCCTGGGTAAATCATGTGATGGAAGCCACGAGACTCTTCATCACCAAGGGAGGACAAAAAAAGCAAGCTTGATGCAATCAGCTCTGACCACATCTCCTCTAAGATCTGCAAGGCTGCGTGCTGGAGACGTGCAAGTTTTAGATAACCTCACATTTTCATTTGGGTGAGTATTTGGCAGCTCACAGATAAAACCAACCAAGGGAGATGATTTTAGGGTTGTTTAAAGTCAACACTCCTCTTTCCTTCAATTCCAGCTGGCTGAAACTACTTCACACAGACTTAAACACCCCAATAGGACTGGCAGAGGAACTATTCAGAGGTGTTTGCAGAGGCTGTCACTGCCTGAACAAAAGTTCCTGCAGAAAAGGAGAGCAACTCGTTTGTCCCATGCTACTTAAATCCAGCATCCTCAGAAAGCAGCCACTCACTTGTAGGTTGCTGCGCAAGTCGGACAAAAACGTGACGGGAGAGCGGGTTTTGAGATAGGAATCCAGGTCTTTCTTGAACTGTGGTGGCATCACTCCAGTGAAATTCGTGAGTATCCGCGGAGCAATATTGATCTCACTTAACATGTCCACCTGTTGTGAGAAAGCCCAGTCAGACAGACAAACCACAAGCAATCCTGAAAGGAACAAAGGCACAAACAAAGCTGAGGGTGATACGTCAGCTACTGCTGTCAATCGCTTTCTCCTACCAGCAATGAAAAGGAAATGCTGGATTTTTAAGGGTTTTTTTCAGATTTTGGAAGAAATTTGGTCTGTAACATGCAAACTTACTAGACAAATAGGATCTCGAAGGATTGAGACCAGAGGATAAAAATAAAAGTTGTTCAGTCACCACCTCTGAAGTCTCACTACCTACGTTGAAACAGTTTGGTAGTTTAAGAGAGTACAAAACCACCCACATGAGCCAAGAGCAGCCTTCCTCAGTCTCAAGGCATGCTGCTTGAACAGTGAGTGTGGGAGCTGCATTCCCAGCGCCCTGCATTGCTTTGGCAGGGAAGAGTAACAGGATGATGCTTCAGCAGCGTGAGGAATTCCATGGTTAGGAGGCTGGTGCATGCCTGGAATTGCATTAGGTAACGCGAGCGCTTTTCAAGGTCTCTCCCCATTATGCCAGAGGCTTGTTTCAGAATGGTTTCTCACTGAGACAGGACAACATCCATGTTTCTCTCTAAGTATTTAGAGTTCCCTAGGGCTCAGACACCAGCTCTTCAGCAATTCCTTACTGAACTCCCAGCACTGCATCCTGTGAAGCACAAGCTACACAGTTCAGCACGAGCTGAACAAAACTGAGGCAAGAACTGCTGGCTGAACTTTTCAACAGCAGAGTCACAAAGACTGCTCAAGCCTTCTGCTTTTCAGGGACAGTGAAGCGATAAAGATGCCCTTGCTCCAACACCACATGGCATTCAGATCTAGAGACACCATGAAGTCTAAGAACATCCCTTCGGTCTTCCATGGGAAAGCTAAGTTCTCAAGCTAGCTGATCAAATTCATGGAAGTCCTACCTTGAGATTGGGGGTGAAAGGGTCTGGAAGCCTCATGTTCCGTGGGAAGGCACTCAGGATCAGGTTCCTTAGCTGAATACAGTTAGGTGGGATCACGTCACAGAATCCATAGTGGTAGTCACAAAGGAATTCTGGGAAATCATGCAACAAGACCAGCAACACACGCAGAGTGCCCTGGGAAAGAAAATGGAAGATAAAGAGGTGTGTAACTGGACACTGCCCAAGAGCTCGCAGAGCTGCCCTTCTATGTTGCATGGTTAACTGTGACATGGAAGAAATCCATCTGGGAAGGTAGCCTACTCCTGTACCACACCACAGTCACACTGTAAGTCCTATTCTGCCCCCAACTGTCACCCAACTTTGGTTCAAAGTAGCATCTCTTAGCTGGGTTTGGGGTGCTTTTTACCTTGTAAAGGATTTGCATAGGTTTGGTGAGTTCCACGTTTCTAAGGAAAGGAGCCAAGTACTTGAAAAGATCGATCAGTAACTGCGCATACATAGGCCAACCCTGTTGAGAAAGAAAACAGGAGGTGGAAAACGTGCAGTGGAGAGCAGTTATCTTAAGTTCAAAGCTATAATTAAGGTTGGTCTTTGTATAAGCCTGGTTTCAAAGCTTTATCCTACCCCTTGCTCTAGCAGCACAGCTCATTTAAGGGCCTTCACTGCACATGGAGTGCTGCGGGTGTTTCTGGAGCGCCCAACGTGCACCATACTGAACTGACAGTATTGGATCCAGAATACAGCTCTTCTGGACCACAAAAAGCACATTTATTAAACTAATCCACCCTATATTATCAACACAGACTTTCCTCCATGCAGTTAGATTACTGTGAATATGGAAGACAACAAAAACAGCTCAGCCATGCTACTAGTGCACTTGGAGCAGTGTGAAACAGCACCACACCAGATAAGCATCCGTGTGAGCTTTTTAATTCAGAAGAGATAAACTGCAGCCACACCTTCTGCTGTGGTGTATGTGCCAGCATTCTTGCAATAAATATCCGATGGGAGATCAGTTCCAGCCAGGCATAAACAAAACCTGGAGCTTTTGTAGGCCTCAGGATGTGAAATGTGTTACTGAAAGAAAAGTTAGAGCCGGTTAGAAGCGCACAGCAATAAGATCGCTTTTCGTAACATCGACGGAAAACATACACAGCCCTAAAAGCAAGGCATTTTAGCATCTTGGGGTTTACCAGTCACCTTCCTTAAGACAAGCAAGTGGACAGTCTACAGTAGAACCAGTTATTCTGAATGTGACTAAGCCACCACAGAGGAACAGTCAGATAGCTTTTAGATGAAAAAGTCTTGGTCCTGCTGGGTAAGGATAAGCCTTGTGGACCATCTCAGATACATACCAGAAAGCTGTGAGCGTTTGGAAGTTGATGGTCTCCAGCACGTGCTCGGGAGCATTTAATTCCAACAGCAACATGATGAAGATGCGATGGTAAGGAAGCTGCTGAAACTCACTCTGCCGAACATCATGGTCTTGCAGAAGAACTCCCACCACAATACCCAGAACCTGAAGAGATCAAGACATTTCAGTGGCGACAGTAAGAATTAGTCCCAAAGTCAGACTTTAACCTAATCAGTAATACTAATGATTAGTAAATTAGCTAATACTTTAACCATCAGTAAAAAACAGAACAGTAGATTCTGGCAAATTACTGGAAGTGTTATGTGACTGGCAATCCCTATTGGCAGCCTTCAAGCACCACACTGTTTTCCCCACCCCACAAATCAGTTGCAATGACTGACTGGGCAGTGGTGGAAGGTCTTTGCTACCTCATCTGGTATTTCACAAGTAGTCCCTGTTAACATCTACAGCAAATTACATGCTTTAGATGCAAGAGCACAAAAAAAGGTCCCCAACCTTATTCAGGAGATTGATCTTCGTAACCGTGTTGGTTGCTTCCCCAGAGTGCTTCACTAGCAGCGCAATAAGTCGCACAAAGGCATCCAGGTTGTGGTAGCACTTGGCTCGAATCATAGTGGGGTTGGCAGCAGGGTTATGCTGTTGCTCAGCCTGAGCACGATAGCTGATTTCAACACACATTTCGGTGCAAAGACGGAAAAAGCGGGTGATCAGGTCATCTGTTTTCAGGATTCCTTGCTGGTGCATCTGTCCAGGAAAGGAAAAGAAGCCTCAGAACTGTCACACCAAGTCCATCTTCACAGCTTATTTCAAAGAACTCCCAAAGCACCCACCTTACCTGGCACAATTAATTTTTACCACACTCCCAAGAGCCAGGCAGCGAGCTATGACTGCTGCTTTCCCCCCAGATGAACACCTGCAAGCCAACACGAGGGTAGCAACACAGTTTTAACAGCAGAGATTTATTCCCAATCCAGTCTTTGATCCCAATTCTCTTCAACCATCAGCACAGCTGAGGAGCTTGTTTCAGAATCAGTTGTGCCACCAGCACTTGGCTTTGCATGGAGGACAGCAGTTTGGTCTGCCAGACCTTTTGGAGCCCACCCAGCTCTGGGAAGGGCAGGACACACACACTGGCTCAGGAACCATCACTAATTTTCAGCCACAGTGCAGAAGCAAAGCACATCTGCAGTGTGAACCTTCCTTGCAGGGGAAAGACTGAGTTTTGAATAAAGCACCTCACTTCCTAACTCCTCCTGCACAGACACAAAGCTGTATCACCAGCACAATCACTGCCTCTTGGAGAACTGCTGGAAAATTTGTGTGTCCACCCTCAAAGCTCTATGCTCCTTTCTTATCAGCCATACTTAATTTAAGCAGCCATAATTATGGACATTTAAGTTCAGTAATAAACTCCTCTTTAACATAACACAGTTATAAAATACTCCTTTAAAACCCACAGCTAAAGCCTGTAAGGAAAAAATTATATATGTTTATATTAAAATATATCTATTATGTAAATTCATACAAAAGGTAAGCAAGTGTGATACAAGGGTGAAGCAGGACAAAAATGCATTGCGTATGACAGGTGCAACACCCTGAAATGTGCCTCAGCAAGGTACTTTGGTCTAGAGAATGAGGTCACACAGAGGTGAGAATTGTTTCTTTAGAAGTGGGTTTAACACAAGACTCAAAAACATCAAGGAAGATGCTATGCAGCACAAGTCAGCACAAAGCTGGCTACAAGCCAGCACATGAGGTCACTAAAGTCACATGAAAAAGAAAAATCACAGCAGTAGTCAGATCTCTAGGCATTTTCTGTAGCTGTAAATGTCTTATCCTCAGTAGCTGCAAAATCCACAGCATCTGTGGTATTTACATGGAAACATAAAGCGAATGCAATGCCAGACCAAGTCAGGGGCTTCTTTGCAGCTGCAAGTCAAGGAGCTGCCAGGAAGCCAGACTGAGGAAGAGGACTGCACATCTGTAGAGCCAGGCTCCTGACAGCATCTCCCTTCTAGGTCACACCTGGATGGCAGATGTGTCCACTGCTCGTGAAACACCTATTAAGGTGCCTGGGAGCAAAATTTTTGGGGCTGTTTAAGTTCTAAGCGATACTTTTAGCTTCCAGTTTCCCTTCACTAACAATTTTGCCTAGGAAAAGGATTCCTTTGTTCATGCAGTCTGGAACAATTCACCTGCAGCTCTATCTACCAGCCATTTCCTTCCACAGGCTGCCAGAGCCTTTGCTGCTACCTGTACGAAGCAACGGTAGTTAAACTTCATTACAAACAGCGTTTCAGAGCTACTCCCAGCAGTCAACTCAGGCAAAGTTCTTTTCCCACCAGACCTATCCCCAAGCTCATGGTCTGAAAGGACAGCTTGTTGCTACAGCATCTGAGAAACATAATCTGGTGAAGGGTGAAAGTGTTTCTACCAGACAAAACTTTAGTCAACTGCTGCACGGCCTGAAAGCTTCAAAAGGCTGCCTAACACGGGTTACAACACTGCTTTAAAACGGAGGGCATCACACCCTACTTATGTTGAATAAAAAGCACCTTTCTTTCCAAAAGCTCTACCTGTCCAACAAACGCAGAGAACGCTTTGGTGCTGTCACGGCCCGCTGCAGCTGAATGGTAGAGGTTGACCCACTCCCGCAGCAGGTACTCTGCCTTCTCCCTCAGGCCCGGCGGGTCATCGTACTCAGAGGCCTGGGAAATCCCTGAATGCATCATGAAATTGGGACCTCCGTGAGCACGGTCAATCATGGCTTCGTAATTAGATCGGACCACTTCCATCAGCTGGGGTAATCTGATACAAGAGACCAGAGCAAGAGCTGGGTTAGAATTTCTCCTCCCCTGGAAGGAACCTGAACTGGGAGCTCAGTCAGACATAGGAGAAAGGAAGCAAGTTATTTCGTATGCTAAATCCTCCCATCTTCCAGTCTTCACTGGGAAAGCAAGAGTCAGTCACCAAAGCAGATACATTTATGATGAAAGAAGGAACACTGAAGTCAGCCCAGCTTTGAAATTCCACTCCAAGTCACATGGCAGCACGCTGCAACAAGCACTGGCGGTTTTTGTGGACCCGAGAAGCCCTAAAACGTTCTGAGATGGCAGTGCTAAACAGCCTGACTGGGGCATTAAATTTGGCTGCAAGCACAAAGTAAAAGACCTGTGGTTTGGGACTATCACCACCCAGCTGGATGCTCCCAACAGCAATCCAGAGGTCTGCAAACTCCAATACACGTGTTGCCAAACCCAGGAGCAATTGCTTTCACCTCGGTAACAGCAGACCTGCAAGTCCCATAGGTATTTCCAGATGCTGTGGGGCAACACTTGCTACCAATTATCTGCTGGTGGGTACAAGGGCCAGTTGAGGTTGGTGGCAGATTCCTTCACAGGTTCTAAACAGAAAGTTGTCTAGACATAGCATGGATTGTCTAACTTGATGAACTGGGATTAATAACCACATTAGCACATAGTTAAAATTTAAACAGGTAAGAATACAACCTCACTGCAGCCTTCCTGTCCCTGAAGGGAGCAGAGAAACAGGAGGGAATCAGCTGTTCCAAAGGGCAGATACTGGCAGGACAAGGGGGATGGAGTGAAGCTGAAGGAGGGAAGGGTTAGATGAGATACTGGGGGAAGTTCTTTCCAGAGAGAGTGGTGAGGGGCTGGAACAGGCTGCCCAGAGGGGGTGGGTGCCCCGTCCCTGGGGGTGTTCAAGGCCAGGTTGGATGGGGCCCTGGGCAACCTCCAGGCCTGGAGGTTGGTGGCCCTGCCTGTGGCAGGGGGTTGGAGCTCTGTGATGCTTGGGGTCCCTTCCAGCCCAGCCCATTCTGTGATTCTATGAATACCGCCCAAATCTGAGATAAGGCAGGAATTCAAGCATGTTTCTCAGTACTGAGATTTTGAAACAAAGGTTTTCCTGCGCAAGCATTCAGACTGACATCATGCTGCAGCTGCCTGTATTCTAACAAAGTCAAAGCAATTTCCTTTGACTGACAGTTTAAACTAAGCAAGGACTGCAGCCCGAGAGACCGTGTAACGCCGTAGGACTGAATGACGAGAGGCACTGCCTGTACACGAGCGCAGGAAGTCACACATGACACAGTATTTCCACCTCACCCTTCCGGGGCGTTTCCTCTGGAATGAGCGTTAATCCTCATGAGCGTCTCAATCGTGTGGAACAGATCTGCCTCCGTCATGTGGGCGACGCTCCTCTCATCCACCAACAAGATCTTTACCAACTGCATGGCAAACGCCACGGCCATGTAGTTCAGGCCGTTCTCCATCGACTGTCAACATGAAAAAGGCAGCCAGAGTTCAAGCACCTGTCTTACAGCAGACTGACCCTAACCCTTCCTCAAAAGAGCAAGTTCCCTTTACCTGAGCCAAGTGAAGGTCGTACTGCTGCATGTTAACGAGGTGATTGCGGATTAGCAGCTCCACAGCTTCCACATTGTACTTGTACTCATCTCTGCACTCAATCAGGCACCTGAAGGATTTATTTTAAAAAGTCTACTTAATGCTCAAATCTAATACTTTATACAGAACTGCACCATTTGCTGACTCATTACTCTGCTCCAAAGGAAACCCAGAGCATTCTCTAAGGCAACATTTGAATTCAGAACACTCAGCAGCCTGAAATGTTTGTTGCCCTGCACAGCTGTTCACAGGAGCTTTGGTTTATCCAGCTGCAGAAGCCCCTCCTCACAGGACAGAGCAGCACACCTGCCTAACTGCAGCACTAGTGCTGCCGCTGTAGGTGTGTGCCATGTCATACAGCCTGTGACAGCACAGACACTCCCCATAAAAAAATCCCACCCAGAGCATCTGTAGTGCTTCATTCCATTAGAAGTTCCTACCATGTTTAAGATGAAGCAGCATTATTAGAAGATCTAGTTACTTTTGACCAAAAAAGCTCATCATTCTTTGTCTACCCAAATTGAGCAATGCAAAGGAGTAACAGGCAAGGGATTTAAAACCAAAGAGCAGCTCCTGAAAGATGATGCAACATCAGTGTTTCTATTGTCTCTGAACTAACCTAGTAATTTGTTTGTTACACCACGGAGATCCATAGGCCCGGCCGTCCTGCAGAGCCTTCAGCACAAGCAGATGACACTCCCGGTAGCGAAGCAAGAGGTCAGCATCGGCCCCACTGGTGGCATCCAGTAAGCCCTCTACAGCCTAGAACAGATGCAACCTGTTAGCAGAGGAAAAAACAAGTCCTCTTCCAAGTCTTCTGCAAATTTACATCAGGTTTATCACCAGAAGACTAAGCATACACAAGAAAAAAATATTTAGTCATTGTGCTGATCCCTTGGTAGGGTTAGGTGAGGCTTTACAAGTTACTACGGCATCTACACATTCGCTGTACACAGCTGCCCTACCACAAACAGGCTTAACATCTCTCTGTCTCCCCACCTTTACATATACACCTAGTAGTATGAACAACCATAGTAATTTGCGCTGCAGGTTCTGTAAATAAATGCCTCAGGGGCAGCTTTACTCGTAGCTTGTGGAAAAACTACATGAAAGGAGATTTACAGAAGCTGCAAGAGGTCTGATCTACTAGTTCTGGCTGAGATGGAGTTCATCATCTTCACAGCGGCCGACAGTGCTGGGTGCTCTGGATTTGTGCTGGAGCGGTGCTGACCATGCACTGGTGCTTTGCCAAGTGCTGAACTGTACTTGCAGAGCATCAAGGCTTTCTCCTCCCCACTCTACTTCCCCCACCATTAGTCTGTAGGCTGGGAACAGACGAGGGACTGGGAAGTAACACAGGCAGGACAGCTGATCTGAAGTGAATAAAGGAGTATCGCATTCCATATGAAATCACACTCAGCGATAAAGGCTCAGAGAAAGGTGTATGAAGGGGGTATTCCTGGTTACAATGTTTGCCTTCCCAAGCAAACGTCAGACACGCTGAAGCCCTGAGTGTCCAGACACTTGCCTGCTGATGGGAAGTGTGATTTTTCTGTCTGTTCGTGCACACAGCTTTTGCTTTCCTTATTCAGACACAATCCAAATGAACAAGTCCCCTTGCCTTCCCTCTACTTCCTTCCTGTCCTGCAGGACAGTGGGATGAGCAAGCAGCCAGGTAGATGCTTGGCCGCTGGCCAGGACCAACCCTCCCATACAAACTCATATCAGTTACTGCAAAATACAGTCCCCAAGTGTGTGTGCTAAAACCCCAAGTACTATGCTCAACACTATCCACCTACCAGGGCAGTTGAAACGCCTTCTAAGCCTCCCATCATCCTGAAATCTCTGACTAGGGTGTAATAGCTCCCTATTTGCCACATCCAAACAGGACTCCTGCCACCAGAAGCCCTGGGATTCTGTACCTGTGTCTTCACACAGCAGCCTTCTGCTGGGTATAGAAGACACCAAACAAACATCACGGCCCTTTCCAAAGGCAGCAGTTGCTCAGTGAAAAACAAGTTCCACAGGATGCAAAAATCCAGTCACCAGCAAGGCAACTGACAGCCAGATGAGGAATCAACTCCGAGTCGTTATGGAAAGAGAGCTGTTAACACTCACCTTCTGCAGCAGGCCAAGTGCAGCAATAGCATCACGGGAGTTACGCGCCACTACCACAGCCTCCAAGAGGCTGCGCAACGCTTGAGCTTGAGGGTTCATGGCCAGGGTGTGTGGAATGGACTGCAGGTGCTGCTCCAGTTCTGTCATACATTTGTCATAGATCTGCGCCACATCATCTGTAGCCCAAGCTTGCTGCTTAACAGAAAGTGGGAATGAGTGATTTTTTGCAAGGATTGTAGGAATGAAACTCAAATACCGATTGGGGTTTCTGCTTTGGAAACTATGGCATCCAGAATTTAGTCCTCTGCAGTACTGTCATTAATTATTCTGGCATAACATGAGAAATTAGAGCTGTGGAAATAACTAGCAAACAACTCCAGCAGTCCTTAAGACCAAGTATGCACACAAAACCCCGTTCATCTCAAAATCCTTGCTTGTCATCCATGATCCTCCTGCATAAGTAACCCAGGGTTTGAAACATGTTTCACTGATACTAGCACTACATGAGGTAATCCTAACTTGCAAGCCCTGTCCCAATCAGAGTTACAAACCCCTAAGATTGGATCAAAGTTTTAGGTCGCCATTAGTTTAACGTGTATTCCAAGCACTGTTCCAAGCAATACAGGCACCTCACTCTTTACTCCCCGACTAGAGGACACCAGGTCCACAACATTCACCAGAAGGGCAAGAGTACTCGAGCTGATTAGTTTGGAAACCTCTACCTTCATAGGCTGAGCCAGGAATCCTGTAGGCTGAGTTAAGTCGTTGGTAGGCAAGAAGCCAGGGACATTGCGTGCAAACTCTTCATAAACAGCCAACTGTTTCGGGTCCACACCTCCAACCTTTGCAATGAAAAGAACAGGCATTCACCTCACTGTTCAGCGCTGTGACATAAGAAACGCAGGCAGTTTGTGTAACAGGGAGCTGCTCAGTCGTGTTTGTAAGCCCAGTGGCCTAGACCTCAAGTGGGAGGATTCTGCTGTTCTGCACTGAGGTCCTGTCTCCCCTGCCACACCTTCTAACAGGATTTTGCTACTCAACTGCAACTTACATTCCCAGAAACAGGGATAACTGATTACCAGCTTCACCTGTGTCTCATGCATAAGAGAAATACTCTGCTCAGAGCACACGGTATGTCCTTTAAAGGAAAGAGATAAAGGAGACAAGACAAGGAAGCAGACCCGTCATCCTTCAGCAGAAGGACAGCACAGAACAAGAGACAAGGGTCTCTGTATCCTCAGGGAATTGAGGATGATTTGAATACCAACTTTGGAATAACATTCTTGGGTGTTTCCATAACTAATTAAGATAATAGGAATCGCACCGTTAAAAAATACTACCAATACCCAGGACTGATCAGCCAAAGCTGCACCATGTGCTTTTCATTATCGGGGGGAGAGCAGCATCAGAACAGAGCTCAGTTAGCAGCCTCACCTTTAACCTGATCTGTTCTGGCATCCGCTCAGCCTGGTACGTTAACACAACAGGATCACAGTACCGACGACCCTCTTGTCTAGCGTGTTTTCTGAGCTCGAATTCCTGGGGGAATAAAAACCAAGCACCACACTGAATTTTAGACACTGAGGTGACATGAGCACATCTAAGACTTTTAAAAGACAGCCGCCCCATACTTACAGTTGCAAGCCTCTTGTCCATCTCAGGGCCTGCCTTCTCCACAGCCGTCTTCTGGATAAAGCAGCACGCTAGCTCACAGTTATCCTGCGCTAGCTGGGCAGCTGCCTGCTCCATCATGTCCCTCTGTTGTGGGGAAGCTGCCTATTGAAAAACCACAATAATCAGCGAAGGCTGTAAATTCTCCCTGTACATTGCTAGCCCTAAAATCTGCACCACCGCTGCCTATGCGGAATGGCAGCAATGAAAAGGAACGCTCTTAGGAACGCACTCTCTTTGCACGGAATACTCAATAATAAATTTAATTTTGCATAGCTTTGAATAAAACATGTAGGCAAGATGACACTAAAGACTTTCAACAAGGAACAACACAGCAGGAGGTTCTCCATCTCCTCCATCAACCCATCTCCAGGGCACAGAAATAAAGCCCTGCTTTAGACTGACATAACACAGGACAGATGCTAATGCAGGAAAAGCAAGCTTCACATCACAGCCTCAAAGTTTTTTCCACTTCCTAGGATGAGAGAGATATAAAGGTGCACCACTAAATGCAAAACAACAGTCCTAAGCCTTTTTCAGCGTGTTCCTTCTCTGATACAGGTTTTGTTCTTTCTTCTTGGGAGTTTAAGAGAGCCCCGAGCAGGTGAACTTCTTTCCAGGGTGCAGAAGAGTAACTCCCTTTGGAAATCCAATAGATATCCAAACCAAACAGTCCAATCTACTTGGGTTTCCTTGTCCATTAACATCTACCCCTATTTCATTCATTCCTGAAAACCAACACTAC
Organism: Zapornia atra; assembly: GCA_013400835.1. Taxonomy (NCBI): domain Eukaryota; kingdom Metazoa; phylum Chordata; class Aves; order Gruiformes; family Rallidae; genus Zapornia; species Zapornia atra. Next base: position 67,018 of record VZTU01004114.1, read on the forward strand.
TTCTTTCAAATAAAAGCAATCTTTGCTTGCCTACCCACTTCCTACAGTAAACAGGGTGAGAATTTTTTGTTATATGCACTTCTGCAGCACAATGTTTTGTAGTTACCCCTTACGAAAACCTCCTAGATTACAACTGGCCCCATATAAATTTCATACATCTTCAACATGTCAAGTTGGTTTTATTCCCAACATGTTTCCATCCTCTTTGTGACATTTTTACAAACACCACAACACATCAGCACTAAATCTTCCATGAAACTTGAATTACTTCTGCCTACACACCTTCTTCTGTGGCACATCACGTGGGGCCGACAGAGCTGTAACACTGGTCTGTGTTCACCCTGTCTCCTCAACTTGAGTATCACATCTCTACCTTCTCACACTGCCCAAAAACCAGCCAGCGCTTCTCCCACTGGCTCCCTATCTGAATTGTGGCCATGTGCGAACAAATGCAGCAAGACCACATACAGGAGCAGTATCTATGCACCCAGCGGACAAAAGCACTTCCCACTGTGGACACCAGCCTGCCAGCTGAGCTCTGCCAGCACAGCTGCTAACAGCTGTCACTGGCTCAGCTCACACACTAACCAAGCAATACTAAAAGCGTCTATCCCCACCCTGGTGCTTAAGGCGGAAGAGTAAGATCCATTCATATGCTTCTCCTGATCTCAGCAGTCAAGTTACTTGAAGTCCTGTATGCAAAGGGTCAAGAATGTTGGGAGTCCTGGGAGTTACACCATGGACTATCCATCCCATACCTGCAGATAGAACTCTTACTCCCTTCAGACCACTAAAACCTGCCCTCCTGAGCCAGTCACCATGCGGGAGTAACCCCACTGTACAAGGACCTTTGCACTGTCACTCCCCAACCAATGGGAAGCAGTGACATGCCCTTAGACCAGCAGTGCTCCAACTTTCCATTCCTGAAAGGATAGCAAGTCTTATCTTTCCAAGATCCTGATACTCTTTGTTCTGCTGCCAGCGCTGATGGCAAGCAGTGAGCTGTCTGGGTACTGGCTGCTGTTCTGGCTGATAGTTCACAAACCACATTCAATTTATCCAAGGAGAGGCTAGTGCTGCAGCTCACAAACCTTGTTTGCTCCTACAGAGATCTGAGAACATCCTCTAGAAAACCCAATGAATTAACAAGCTGTGCAAAATGGTCTTAAATACGTATTTGCACAAGTATAACATCTATCATGTAACAGCACAAGTAAAGATCTGCCTGAAGCACACGTGCTTCCTGAGACAATCCAAGACATCACCAGAAAGTCCCAGAATCAACTCAGTTCTACCCACTCTAACATTTTCTACCTCCAAAACCCCCAGAAGACAAAGCACTTCAAGGCTTCTGTGATGTGATCAAACTGGAGAGAACACCAGGGCAACAGGAGAAGGTCAGCAGGAAGCTTGTGTACAACATGCAAGATGAACCTTACCGGTTTAAGACATGAGCTGCTAATTCAGTACAGTTTCTTCACCGTAATTCCACAAGAATCATGCAACTTGCCCACTAAATTAATCTCTGCCCTAGTTAAGCCATGTAATTAAGCAGCAAGTTTGCAGCGCAGAGAGCTGCTCTGCTAATGCAGGATGTCTATTAGCTGGAAATAAGCTTCAGATGATATAACTCTTACCCTCAGTGCAGTAGCAAAGCTGTTTTTCAAGTTGGTAGCTATGCTCATCAGCAAAGGTTCCCTGCAGGTAATCATGGCCATCCCAGCCGTCAGATTCCGCATCATATGGTGCGCAGCCACACGCATTCGTGACTCCTCCGAATCCAGCGCAAAGTCCTTCCTGACTATCTGCTCACACGTAGTCATGGCGATCTTAATGGACCGATCAACCACGGGGTGGACCAGCTCTTGCACTGCTCGCTCTATCGCCTGCCGCACACACTGCTTCAACTGTGGGTGGGCTTGAAACAGCGGGATCTGGAGGATTGGAAAGTTTAGTGTGAAAGAAGTAAACCTGAATCCCACCTACCCTAGATGTTCCTGTGCTCCAAACTATCTGTTTGATAGTTCTGAAACAGACATGACCATTTTTCTTCCAAAGCTGCAGCTGAGCACACCGCACAGGCTAACCGAAGAGCTACATTGCTCTCAAAGAGCACAGGAGCTCCTTTTAAGCCCAAGTCCTCACACCAACTATCCCAGCCGACACCACCAGAAACAAACTGGATGCTCGTGTAAGCACCACAGCAGTAGATCACTTGCCCTTAATGTAACTAATGACTGCCCCTAAGTTCTCCATCTGATGACTTGTTAAGACCTCACCCTCCCCAATACCTTTGAGAAGTGACTCCCCAATAACTTCAATTGTTCCCACCAGATCTGTGGTCATGTTGGTGGCAAGAGATCTTTTAGTAAACCAAATCAGGTCTAAAACTTACCGTTGGATTTAAGGTTATGTGTGGAGCCAGCCCTCCCAAAGAATAAACATTGATGTCATGATAGCTGTACTGGGGCTGTGGAGGAACTGTAGCTGTACAGGTGGTGCTCGTGGCTGGAGTTGTGGAAGCAGCTATAGAACACAAGAATGTTTGCACTGAACCATTACTGAAAAGCATGAGCTTACAACAGAAGTACAAAAATCCCAGTTAAGCCAGAAAGCAACCAAGAAAGTGTTTGATCATGAAGCTTAATTTATTAATTGATTTTTATTCTCTGCTTTCCCCACACATTTTAACCGAGCTGTTTGTTACGACAGCTCACGGTGTCTTGTTAATAGATCATCCTGCTTCACCCTTTCCTGAGGTGTAGCGACACACAGCATACATAGAATTAGTCCACAGGATGGCTTCCATTCCCCTCCCGTCTCTAAACTCTGTGCTCCCAAGCGTTCAGTGTGTTACAATGGGGTATGTAATGTTCTCCTCTGCAATAGCATAACCTGTCTCACCACCACTTGTCTAGCACAGTTTTGGGTTCTATTCAAAGTGTACTTACTAGTTGTTGTAATGGGTGGTAGCTCTTCTGGCTGCTTCACATCCTTCTTTGGAGCAGAGAGCTGCTCATCCAGATTTTTCAGACGATCCTTGTCTTTGAGGAGACTTCCAGGTTTCAGCTCGTTGATGTCTAGTGCAAGATTCTTGCAGAGCACCTCAATCTCAAACTTCAGATTCAACTGCACAACAATTCTACTTTAGGTTACGTCACAAGGAAAATACCCAAAGCTTGGGAGACCACTGGACTCCCAAGCTTCCCATTCTAACCCAACACCTTCCGGAGACTTTAACAGGGACTGGGGATGATTACACAAATATCTGGCATGCTGACCTCAACAGGATAGAAAGCTGCATCCAAGTTCTACCAAACTAAGCAATACCCAATTCTCCCCAAGCTAAAGAAGTGAGATCTGGTCCTTCACAACATCCTTCTTGACTGGTATGTCAAGAAAACCTTACACTCAGTAGGTATAGGAAAAAACAGAAGTTTACTTTTAGATCATGTTCTTGATGTAGCTCAGCTAAAACATTCATAATGGCCATTGTCCATGGGTTTGGAGGCCTGAAGACCTGCAAGAGAAAGAGGAGAGCACTATTGCACAAAGTTCAAGAATCATTTGGATAACTTGTGACTGGAAATGTTTGAAGCATGAATAGCTACGTGTGCATACAGCCATGGAAACGTTTGTACAGCTGCAACTAGGGCTGAATTGGGTATTCTGTTTGACTGGAACTAGATCAGGAAAGTAGTTAAACATTAACCTGGGAACACAATGACTTGGTCCTTCTGAGAGATCAGTTCCATGTCAAGCAGAACTAACAAGAAAGAGCTGATGAGGGTCAAAGGGGGGTGGAGTGATTAATAAAATCAAATCATAGAATAAACATATCTTAGAACCTCTTCAAGGGCTTCCTTGCATTGCTCTGTAGAGTTCTGTTCAGGGACACCACAGGCACAGATCAGCTAACACAACCTACACTGCAGAAACGCAGGGGCCACGTACCTTCCCTCAGAACAGAGCTCCTTCCTTTTAAGCACTTACATCCCTTCTCCTCTCTCCATGAAATTCAATCAGTTTCCACTTTGTGGAAAAAAGCTAATTACTTTCTGCAAGACTTGTTCTGCCACTTGAGCAGTAACTCTGTTGGCACGAGGACACTTACCACACTCCTGACGCTGGATTCTAAGACTTTGGCAACAAAGGGCACTACATAAAGCAGCTCCTGCTGGCCCTTAACGTATGCTTCCAGCAGTAGCGATTTCACATCCAAATCCTGAAAAATACCATAAACAATTAAAAGGGGAAGAGAGTGGAGAAAACAGCAGGCACAGGGAAAAAATTCCACTTATACACTATTTCCTTACAGGATATACTGGTAAGGCTGAGTCAAGACAGTCCTTGAACTTTACAGACTGCTAAGTGTGGGATTAACTGATTTATTCTGGCAATAACTACTAACTTTTCCAGAACTAAAAATATTTAGAAATCTTAGATGATCAGCTCTGGATTCATACTTTGTACTTAGTGCACACACAAAAAAGGGGCATTGGTAAGGTGATAAAAGTTTCCCAAATAGCCTGTACTACTGTGCAACAGTGTACTGTGCCAAACAAATCTGTAGACAGATGCTCACCGTGTGCAAGATGGGCTTATTTTTAGCCAGCGTAATCATTCCCAGCCAGTGACCAAGGTTCTTTAACAAGGAACGGTCTGAGAAGTTGGCTGCAGCTTTATCCGACGTCAGCAGCACCTAATAAAAGAAAAAGGCAACTCTAGTAACAACTGGAAGATAATCTGACTGGAAACCAAATCCAACAGCTGATCTGACTTAAGACAAAGTTTTAGAACATCTAAGTTTTGAGCTTCAGTCACATTAGAGACACTCGGAGTAGCCTTCGCTTTAAGGCACCACCCCATAAATCTGCCCTGTACCAACTTCAAGATTCCTTTATATCAAGATCAAAGAGAGGATTATGCTTCTCCAGACCTTACTGTTTACTCTGTACAGACTCTAACGACTACTCGCATAGTAAAGTAGAACATGTAAAGGCAATGCTTCCTCTTACTGCTTCATCACAGACCTGAAGGTTGCAGTTTGCACTTCCTAGGAAACCATTTAATTCCCATTTCAAGGCCCGAATCACATTGCAAGTATTCTGCTGTTAGTTCTGTTCCTCAGCTTCAGAGGAGCATCAGCTGCACAGAGCAAGGTCAGCTACGCTCTAGAGAGCCAGGAGATTCTTTTGCACTACAGCGTAACCCGCGGTGGTCAGGAAAAGCCACCAACAGGTTTAAAAATAGTGCTTGACAAGCTTGTTTAATTCACTGCTTCTCCTGCCTCCTCCCCTCCACATCACCTTCACAAATATGCATGTTATCTTACCCTGTAGTAAATTTTGGTCGTTACACCCCCCCACGCTTTCTAAACCCTCCTCTTCCCTTTTATTCTTCCTTGACCACATCAGCAGAGAGCGTGGTTTCTTACCTTTATGTTTCCCCACACAAAAGATCTAGACCATAAGCAGTTTTCCCCGTGGCTGTAAACTGCAAGCCTCACACAAATTTAGAGTCTACCTACATAAATGAATTCAAATGCAGATTTGCCCACTCATTCAATCAGAATTAAGTCTTTGATACATTCCTGACTGAAAACAGAAGAATCCAAGTATTCATAGAGGTACCTCACTGGCTTAATTGTAAACTAGCAAGTAGATTTCCAGATGACATTCGATGTTTGAAGCTCAGCACCACAGTAAGCAAAGAGCCTGAGAACAGCACACTTAAATCTTTAAATCTACTTTAGGATTAGAGAACTTGCACTACTCACCTTGATGTTCCTGTAGGTTTCATTCAGAACCATTTTATTAAACTCTGGATTCTTAAGTGTGTCAAGGAAGTTTGAATATAAGCTGTGAAAATTCGGCTCGATGCTGACTCTCTTCATCACAAGATACTGTGATACCCATGGCATGAACTCTTCTTTCACTGTTTCCTTCAGTTCTTCAACCTGTTTCCATACCAAAGAAAAACCATGCCACAGAAAATGTGAGAAATGACCCAAAAAATTCCAAGGTCAGCTCTGACTGACCTCTGTCATGGTCACACAGTTGCAAGGGTGTTGGGTATTATTAGGGGGTATTATGGGTTTTTGTTTGGTTTGTTTTATTTTTTAAAAAGCAGCTTTGAAATCAGTGTTTCATTATCCAGAGATCTGGTCAACCAGTATGGACTTAGGAAATAATAAAAATCAACAAGGCCTAAGAGTTTACCTCTCCCCAACTTCTCAGCTTTTTACCAGATGATGCAAAGTAAGTGACAGCATCTTATGCTAAAGCAGTCTGTCCACAAGACAGACAGCACAGGGGGCAGCAACACTACAGGTTTCTACAAGCTCAGGAAGGATTCCCTGAATTTCAGCCTGAAGTGCAACAGTCCATAATAGAATCACAGAAGGCTTTGGGTTGGAAGGGACCTCAAAGAGTATGTAGTGCCAACCCCCAAACCTGCCAGCCACGCTGCTCTTGATGCGGCCCAGGACACAGTTGGCCTTCTGAGCTGCCAGCTCACGCTGAGCTTGTCATCACTCAGCACGCCCAAATCCTTTTCCTCAGGGCTGCTCTCAGTCCATTCTCTGTCCAGCCCATCATTGTGCACATGCAGGACCTTGCCTTTGGCCTTGATGAACCTCACGCAGTTCTCCCAGGCCCATCTCTCAGCTTAACCTCACAGTATTTAATAGTACCCAGCCCAGTTACAATGCAAAAGTTTGTTCAAACTTGTATTAATGTTTTTCAAGAGCCTGCATTAGCATTCTTCTGGTCTTTTAAGTGACAAAACCCATCAGAAAGGGCTATGCAGCAATTATTGCTGGCATCTGCTGCAAGTGTTTTCTTGTAAACAAACCATTATTGACATCTAATACTTAAGTAGAATGGATCTGGCTATACAGAAACCAGGAAACTTGTAGGGGAAAGGAAGAGTAAGAACAGCTTTTACCCATCTCTCTTTTCCTTGAAAAAGTCCCTCCCCAAAGAGGTTCAAACAGGAAGCGTTGGAAACCAGTTTTTCTTTACAGTGTGCTCCCTCCTAATGTTTTTCCAAGTTGGAATTTTTAGAGAAACATCACCTACCACTTCAGAATGGATTTCCAGAAAAATATATATATAAAAATCATTTTACTAGTGTTCTGCCATACTTGCCTTCTGTGTCATATTTGACTGAGACAGATTGTTGAAGATGAATGCAATTTTTTCCTGGACATTCTCTGGAGGTTCCACAATTCTCTCTGTTTGATCTGTGGCTACTAACAGCGTATCAATGTTGGTGGTATTAATGGAAGGCTGGAGGGAGAGCAAGAAGTTAAGAACAGACAATACCTAGAGGCGACATCAAAAGACATTTTTGCTGTGTTCTGTCAAGCAAAAAAAGGATTGAGCTCAATCAGGTGATGTCTATTGTCTCAGAGTCATTTTCTGAGCACTCAGACAGAGCCAAGTGACTTCTTGGCCCTACAAACAATGATCAATAGGCAGCAGAAGAATGCTGCTGTACAGAAAGCCTCTTGGCATGTATGCCTATACAGAACAGGTGTGACTGCGATGGCTCCCATTAGGCTGACAGCCTGCACGCACTGCTAGCCTGCAGCAAATCCCAGTTCAATAGCGAGCGGCACTTCGTACGGCACTGGGTATCCAGGAACACTTCAGTGCTGAACTGGGAAGAAGCAGTCCCAGAGGTTCGCTGCTGAGAAAGCTGATGAAGTTGGCTGCATGTGACCCCTGCAGCAGCCCAAACACAAGGGCCTGAGTAGTTATGGGGAAAAACACCCATCAGGGCCTGAGTCTAAAATTGACTACAAGCACCTTAAAACAACAGCTCTCTACATAGCAAGGTGTGAAAGACACCAATAGCTACCTATGAACTGTCCCCTCAATCTGCTCACGCCACTTTCAGGTACTGTTGGCTTTAGCCTCCTTGAATTTGAGGAGTTTCTTTACAGCATTACACAAAGGCAGTATCAAGGAGCAAGGCTGGCTCACCTTTACAGTGCATCAGTTATCCTACAGAAACAGCTCTACATGTGGCCAGTGTTCACATGGGAACACATGTCCCCCTGCATGTTCTGTGGAATAGCCAATACTATCAACCTGCCAACCTGTAACAAGTCTGAGTAGCCGTTTGGGGGTATGTTTAAGAAACTAAAGATTCAAACAGCAGAAGAGCAACTAACAGCTATTTCAAGAGCCCTGCTACAAGTCAGTAACAGAAACAACAGCTCTGTAACTGCCTTGGTAATCCAAGCCTCAATAAACACATTTCTATTTGACACTGTAGTAATTATGGAGTTTCATGGTCAAAAATGCCTTCTCTACAAAAGCACTAATCACATTTGAAAAGGCCTTATGCTGTAGATATAGGAGATGGACCACAGCCTAAAAAAGGTAGAACAGGAATTAAATTGGCCTCTCTCGCCATTTACTCAATCCAGACGGGAAAGTTCTTTCCTTTGCTTCTCCAGTAGGGACACTGGAGCCACAGAATGCTTACCGGTACGTCTTTCTTGAAGCTGACTCCAGTTGGTCGGGTGATTGTAATGGTTTTTGCCACGGTGGTGGTGGTTGAGGTGGTTACAATAGTGCTGACTTGGCCAGCAAGAGGAGCTTTTGCTGGAACTTGGGCCTGGGCCTGAGCCTGGGCAAGTGCAATACTTCCAGGGGTGGTGATTGAGCCCTGCATCTTCACAGGAGGGTCTCTGGATTGCTGTCCATATTCTATGTACTAAAACAGGGTGAAAAAGCACAGACAAAACTTCACACACTGCAACAGAACTATGGGCTCAGTTTTACCACAAGCAATAAAGGCTTGCCAATAATCTTTACAATTCTTGAAGCTAACACTAATAAGGGAACCTGAAACTACAACTGATTACCCTTACTAAGCACATCTTGTCACTCTTTACTTCCTTACTGGAGGGAAGCCTCAAGCTCTGCCTCTGACCTCAACAGGTTGATGCCAAGTGTCAAGGGAGTCGGCATCTTTAAAATTTTACAGAGCCCTCATCCCTGCAGGCCTGGGATAGCAGACCAAGAGGTGAAAGAGCTTAAGAAACTTGCTATACAGCAGGTAAGAAGTCTTCCCCAAGTACTCCTACAGCTACGCAGAAATGGTCAGGCCAGAAGCTCACAACAAAAAGGCAAACCCACAGGTCTAAAGCAGCTCTGCAGTAGGAAAAAAGTTTCTTACCCACTAACACATTTACCCAGAAGTCTGGAACAGCAGACAACACACTGATTTGAGGGATATGGCCTGAAGCCTGCTAGTGGAACAGAATGCTACTGGGTTCTGCAGCTTTGGGTAGCCACCCCTCTACCTTCACACTGGAGGGGAACATTTTTTCCTTCTTTAGATTACACTCTCAAGCTCTGCACTTTTCCGTATTGTTGCCAACAAAAGCATCTTCGAGGCAGACACCATACAGTCAACACCACTTTTACTCCTTGGCCTACAGCGTGTTTCTACTTCCCTCATCAGATCTTTGGGAACAAGACTTTTCTCATCTTTTCCTGGATTACCAGGTGTGAGTATGAAACTGCATAAACCCAGGGGAACACCCTCTATTTTAGAAGGAAACTCAAAATCCTTTGGGGACTGGAATATGAAGACACTGAAGCACAGCTGTGCGCACTGATTACTGTGCAGTTGTATTCAGGCAGCTACTTCAACACACACAACCCAAACAACTTAAGGAAACAGAAAAGGTACTGGATAGAACACCTTCACCTGCCTACCCCAGCCCACAGCAGTGTCTTTAAGAAAAGGTGTCTGATTCTGTGGATGCATGATGTGTGAACTTGTGACAGGTGAGAGCTCTTCCAAAGGAAAGACAAATTTGCTCAAAGGAATTCAAAATCCTAGAAAGCCAGCACAGCAATACAAGCACACTCACCTCCTGTAAATGATGGGGGAACTGTATAAAGTGACTAATAGAAGCCAAGTGCTGACAATACTGGGGATAGTCCTTCAATCTGTCAGACAAAACGTGTGTTAGCCAGAAGCACAAACCAGCATTTCAGAGAAACACCATTCGAACACTGCCCTGTCATTCCCACACTGCACCACAGAATTCCTTCTGGTCTCCTTATAGCAGCCAGGCTATAAACAAAGCATTTTCTACAAAGTACTTTCTATTGTAAACCCCATTTGAAGTCAGTTCATTTAACAGCAAAACACAGGGTTTATTTATAGCGTCTCATCTTACTCTACATCACTGCACTTCTGACCGAGCACGCAATTGCATTTGTATTCAGCAGCTGCAGTAAGATTACTGGATCAGTGTTTTTCAGTCTGCCTCGATGTGTTTAAACAGATCAGACTGCCCCTAACACCCAAGGCAGAAGCTTTGCCTATGCACACCGATTATAGTTCTACTTATAAACGTTAGGCACTGTTACTACTCATTAAGAGAAAACCGTGCAGGTTCAGCTTAAAATGGTTCTCAGGAGCAAGAAGGTAGCTAAGTCTGAAGTACATCGGCATTAAGTGTCTGTATTTATTCTGTTCAGCCAACTCTACAAAACAGTATCTAACTATGGATGCTGCACACAACAGCTCTTACTACAGATGAAATACTGCAGGGCAGATGAACTATGAAAGGAGAGTAAAGACAGAAGATAACGTGCTCCTTGCTTATAAGTCCACATTTCAAGTCCACACATTTCTAGTTGTCAACCCCAAAAAACTTTCTAAGGTCAATTATCTTCTCCCAAAACAGATGTTTCTCCCATGGGCATGCAATCCTGCCTCCTATTGCAGCCTGCCTGGAGAGCTTCCTCTCCCCACAATCCATTAAAAGGTTTTTTCCCATACTTGAGATTTGTGTAAAACTGAAGTCCTAGAGATGAGTTCCTAGACAGCCTTTCAGCAATGAACAGTGCAAACAGCACTCCATGAAAATGCACCTGTGAAGACTAATTACATTCACTGTGCTTCTAACAAGCTGACAATTTCCCCTAACTCCATGCTTCACTGACTTATTTTTATAAACCAAGGCTGCCAAGCAGTTTCAGCATCTCAGTTTGGCCCACATTTCTCCTGGCACCAAGCTGAACACTTTGATTGTATAATGAACGTTCTTTCACTAGAACATCAGCACACACTGTTTCTGCTCAGTGTATCTCTGAAGTAATCCTGAAGTTGAGATGTACAGACCTAACGCATCTGAACAACCCTATACTATGTAAGCAGAGCAGGACTGAGGTTAACAAGACATTACACACACTGTTACAGGTATTACCAAAAGCCACACTCACCTATTTTTAAATCTATCTAGTGCAGCAATACCAAAATAGTACATTTTGGATGCAAAAGGCTTTCGTAAGGCTTCAAGAACATAGCGCAGGGCCAGGCCCAGTGCCATGTAAGTAACCAGTCCTTTCTCTATGATCCCACCGAAGAGGCAGGCTGTTATGTGCAGCTCTTTATCTGGGTACTGGGGAAAGAAACGGTATTCCTCAAACAAGTTCCTCAGCATACAGTTAAACACTTCTCGCTCCCGTTTAATGTTGGAGTCCTTAAACCTCTGCAGCATTTCCAAGACCTGCAAAGAAATTGGAAGCTGTTATCAACAGATTCACTTTATTTCAGCCCTTCTGCATTTCCAGGTTTCAAGAGGTAAACTGCACTACCACAAGCTAGACTGCGAAAAGCCTCCTTTCAGCCAGCAGACAATATGTCACTATCACAAGCTTCCTCTTCAGACTTGAGTTTTCACCTTCACAGAAAATTTTTGCTGCATTGCTTCAAAATTAGACAAATGAAAATTAATGTTCAGGGTCTAATATATTTGTATAGTTATAAATTATGGAAAAGTTTGAAGTACTTCAAAGAGCAAGTACATCAGACTGGTAATTACTCTCATAGAGACCAAGCAAATAATTATGGAAGCCCAGGAGGTAGGACTTTGGACACCTTCATATATTTAGAAGCTGCAGACATTCCTAGGTGCTTTAAAGGCAAATGCATTCAAGGTAAGCAATTAATGCAGACTGTGGACAGGTTCGTATGTATTTTGAATACGCACTGTTCCATTCCACAAACTCTTCCCACTCAGCGTCGCTTTAGGAGCATTAATTAGACATCTAAAGTCTTCAGCCCACAGAAGGCACTGCAGATTGTAAAGATCACCTGCAAGTTTACTCGGTACACTTTGTAAGCTTGCTTTCAGTCTACTTTATCAACTGTGAGCAAGCAAAACAATAGCAGTGCTGCAAGAGCCCCCGCTGGCCCTTTCTTATCTCCCACTAAACTAATACCTAAAGGGATAATTACTCTCCACATTACAGCAGGTCTCTGAACTGGTGACGCAACTGCTACAGGAGGGAACTCACCTCGTCCACAGACATGGTGGGATGTGGTGGATGGTTGTAGATGCGCTGGAAGTAGCTGTTTGCCTCATCATCTATTTCTTTGCTAAAGTGCTGGTTAGCCTCTGGCCACACCTGAGATAAGTCGGCTGTTAACAAAGGGGACAGGGATCACACTCAGAACCACATTGGGCTCCCAGGATTTCATCTAGTCCTTTTCAACTCTCCTGCCATATACAGAACATGCTAGCTCTCCTGTAAAGCAGGAGATTTAACCTTTCTAGCAGACAGGAACTACAACTTAAAATCTGCTTGCAGTACATTATATTGACACAAAAGGACTGAATCCGAAGCTAGAAATAACCTTACACACTGCTGTACTCCTAGAACCTACTGCATCCTAGGTCAACCCCAACAGACACCTAACCCCAACAAATACAAGCCAGACCAGAATAAAGCATGCTATACAGCACTAACATGCAGACAAACTTTCACACAAGCTTTCAGGCCAGCCCAGTGAGCATCACCAAGGTTCTACTGAATGCTCACACTCCAAATGATAAACTAATGGTCACTACAGCCACCTCTGCTGTGCATCAGTAGAGAGTGGTTAACGGCTTTTGCAGAGGAGCTGAAGGAACCGGGGATGTAGCAGCAGCAGTGTGGAAGGTTTTGCATCTGGCCATGCCTCCTGAAGGCAACATCTGATTGCTTAAACATTTCACTGTGAGCTCACTTCAGAGGTGCAAATGAGTTAAGGAGGCTCAGTGTTAAGGATGAAGTAATTCCTTCCAAAAAACACCTTCCCACCAACTTCATCTTATTTCTTTCCAATGCTGTAGTTTAATTTACTGCTTCACCTCTGAGTTCTCTGCTGCAACAGGACCTTACCCAGACAGCTTTCTTTAACCTTGTTGGAAACAAAACCACAACCACCCACTTACCAGATGCACAGTTACCTAAGGAACACAACAACACTTTTGTTCAAAACACAGCACAACCACCACAAAAGGAAGACAAGCACACTGTTCATGCAAATCCATAATGTTCTGGTTTTATGCTAACAGTGGGTTGTTTTTTTAAAATTTAATTCCCCCCCTTCTCCCCCAGGCTACTTGCTGAGTTTTTAGCATAGTAATTTAGAAGCACCTTTTTCAAACTAGTGGCATAATACAAGAGGCGTGTATCTAACACCTATCCCTTATGGCCTGAGCCTCCCCTGAAGGAAACGCAGATGAACTGCAGAGCACAGTCACACCTCACAGCCACAGACAACACTACCACTTACAAGGTTTCATCTTACTCTGCTGGAATGTTGGCTGGTTCAGTCCAGATGTGCTCAGCTTCCTTTGCACGAATGGGTCATTGTTCACCGCAGGAAGGCCCAGGGCTCCCGTTCCTATGCCAGTCAGGCTACCCGTAGTAAGACCACCTACTGAAAAGCAAAAAGCCAGCCACCTCAGTTGCACCCATGACAGTATGCACTTACCAGACCCAGCACTTGCCATTTCAGAGCCGTGCAGTCTCATAACTACCCAATATCAAGCAGTTTCACCTCTGTCCCAGCCTAAAATAATGCTGCTATAAAACCCTGTCAAAACACTCACCCTCTCTTGACTCTCAAACTTTTTACCTTACTGCAGCCATAACAGACACAATGAAGTGCTGTTTCAGCAGTGACCTAGGAATGGAGGCTGTGTAATTCCCTCCCACACAACACCCAGCTGCTTGCCCGGTATTTCCAACTGTGGCAGTGACAGTATCTTAGTTCCACTGTGTCAAAAATACAAACCGCTTGAGCTGGATCACGGTACCTGGAAGCTGTGAAGAGAGTCCCCCGATGCCACTGAAACCTGTCGTCTGGTTTTGGGTGGAAAGAGGGGGAAATGCTTTTGCTGGTGACTGAGGAGTACTGAATGCAGAACCCAAGTTCGGAGGGAAGCCTTGCATGCTCTGGGTGTGAGGAGCAGCCGAGCCGCCTAAACTAAGAGATGCCATTCCTGCGAGTGAGTCGATCTGAATGAAGAAAGGAAGATTATACACAGGCAGCCATGAACCAAAAGAAAAGAGTAAGCAAGCTGACTTTTGGCAGCTTTCGTATAAAGACAGCTACAACTAATTATCAAGTAGAGCCTCTCTGCATGGTTACTTTAAATTCTGAGATCATCCAGACTACCCCAAAAGATCAGTTGGTCTATAAAACATGAGCTCACTTTTTCTTCTATAATCCCATAAATCCCTGTTCTAACAGAGGCTTTGCAGAAAGGCTGAACGTTCTGTAGTCTCCAGTTCAGTAGAACAGTAAATGCTTACAAGGAGCAGCCTGTAGGTTTCTGTGCTAGAGCAGTTCATGCTCTGCAGTTCACCTCAGACTTCACCCAAGACTTACAACAGCTACTCCGTATCAAGCCTAGAGAGTATTTTTGACTGAAGGATCCCATCATGTCCCAGTTTCACAGCTAGATACCTGAATGCAGTCTTCACCAAAAAGCATTACGACCTGGGTGATGAATAGGAAGCAAGGCACAATACCAGCTGACAAAGCAATAAATTAACAGCTCCTGACTAGGAACAGCAGCAAGCTATTATCTACCCAAAAGCTAGCACAGCTACAGAGTAACATCGGCTGCTTTATTTATTCACATCACTTATCTGCAGCAGGTTGCCAAGATATTTGGTACATTTGATGAGCAACTTCAATAAAGTAACAATTTACAAGGAAACTGCTCTCTATATTTAGTTTACATAATCTACTGATGATTAAGATGCTGAACTGCCACTATTCCACCTGAAAAAGCTGTTGCCATTTTAAAATCTGCCATTGAATGTAACCGCTAGAAGCAAAACCTGTCTGTAATGTGTTGCTCCCAGAGGAGGAAGGGATGATGAGTGGCAGGGAGTAACTTAAATGTACCTTGTTTTTAAAAGAGCAGTTCAGTTGAGAGCTGAAGAGCCCCAGTTATAACAAGTCCTTACGCTCTAGCACTGCTGCTTGGCCCGTGAAGCTACAAACAAGACACATCAGGTTCAAAGGCAGTGCTTAGTTCTCAAAAGTCTTAGTAAATTTTAGTACTTTAAAAGAAACCCTCAGTTAGTTTAAATAAACCAGATTTCTATCCCTCTGCAGTGCTCCCACTCTGCTACACCTCAGTTACTTCTTACAGACATTTGTGAGGCGAAAAGACAGTTCTGAACTACAACCCTCAGGCATTATTCTGTAGTTACGAGTCATCTGGACATGCAAGCGTAACTACTAAGGGAGGCACATGATCTGTTATTCAGTCCTGCTGAAAGAGTTCAAACAGTGCAGCAAAACTAATGCTAATCAACAGCACCTTCTACAGCCACAGCGTTATCCTTTATCTACCTGTACAGGGGAGATGGCATCCAAGCTGCTGGCGCTGGGTGGCCGTCCTTTTGGCATGACTCCAGGCGGTGGCTGCCTGGCCTTGTTCATGACATTGCTGCAGTTCGCTACCATGGTGAGGATGGTCTCTGACAGCTCCTGAGAAACGCTCCTGGAACAGAGGAGTACAGAGAGCTGTGAAACATCGGTGACACTACAGCCTTAGGTTGTTTGGGTTTGCTACAGAAATCAGGGCCACAAGTTGTGAAACAAACTCAGCAGAAGCTACATTTTGTTATTTGCAGAACTTGTGTTAGAGCTTGCCATGGCTATATACAAACAGACAATTTCAACTGCAGATCTAAAATTTCACCTCTGATAGCAAATTCAAACACTGCTTTACAGTTATCCCAGCAAGTAATGGCTTAGAGAAAGCTGGGATGTGCACCTACATGGCTCCAACATCCCTTGGAAGAACAGAGACTTATCTTACCTTTGCCTGCTGCAGTCTGCAGGACAGGCATACAGCTCAGCCTCATAGATTAAAACACACAACTGATGCTAAAACCTGCTCCTCTGGGCTCCTTCTTGTCCCCAGATTTCACCATTTATTATTATTCCCCTTCTTTTATTTCCCCTCTTTAAAACTATTTTTTTTATACTATTCCCCTCTTTAAAAACAAGGCCTCTCCAAAAGAGGAGGCAATGTGACTAGAGCTTGGGCTACACACTCACAGACAAGAGAGGCGAGAGAAACACCACCCGATTCACTAAGCTTCACCTCCCTACAAACAGCAGGACATGCTTCCCAAGCTAACCAAAACAGACACAGGAAGCCACTAACTATAAGGAAATTGCAATCAAAAGCCAACAGAAGACTCAAAATTAGGCCTGAAGTCACCACACAATCAAGGGCAGTCAGTACCTCTCCGAAGTATTCCACATCTGACTGCCAGGTTCCCAAACCAGATGGAAAACCAGCTCTGCTGCTGACAGACCTAACCACAAAGCACACTAACACAACACGAACATTTTCCTTTTGGAAAATACAGCTAATTGTTTACAGCTTTCCTGAACTTCCCTTCTACCTTTTTGATCAGGACAGCTACAGCACCAGGCTCCTTCCTGCACCAGTACAACTATACCAACAGAGCTTCGTTGCTTCATTAACCTTGTCTGGAAATCCCTCACTAACTCAATTTTCATGAGCTTTTACTGCACAGTTGTTGAGACGAGGGGAAAAAAGAAAGAGGAACCATCCTGGTGATTAAGGCAGGAAAACAAAGCGCAGAGGAGCCTTCAGCTTTGGCACATATCCCATTGCAGGCTACATGAAGTTACAGCTTCCAGTTGTTCTCCAAAGCCAGTGATCCATTATGTAAGCAAGGGAAAAAGCTTGCCCCAGACAGACAGGGGAATCTGGAGAGATGCCATGAGTGAGCAGGTTTCTATACGGGGCAACAAGCATTTTATCAGCTGTTTCACAAACTGCTTTAACAACCTCTCAAGTGTCCAAGACTGTAAAAGCAAGGGGCTCAAAAAGCAAACAGACACCTACCTACCTGAAAAAAAATAATCCCAAAGGGATGTGTGCTTGGAGCAAGCTCAACCTGAGCTAGAGACAGAGCTCTGTGCACAGCACACAGCAGGCTCAGCATCCACAACACCTATCTGCCGACATGCCCAAAGCCACACTGTCTTAAATCTCAACAATTAAATGTACATATACCAAATTAATAGGCAGCATGCTATCTCCAGTGCAGGAGGTGTTCCCAGGTCACACAGCACTGTAGGTGAGCAGGGAACTAGATCAGGGCCTGAAGAGCTGACTTCACACAAGGTTACCACGCTTGATCTTCCGTACTCCCTTTTTTTGTAGCAGTTACATCTGCAGTCTGTATGCTTAAATACTATGGCACATGTTAGTAAAACACATTCCAGTCCCCTGCAGATAGGTAATATGGCAGCCTACAACCAAGACCAGGACAGGCTTACAATCCTAGAGTTCAGTCCTTATGGTTAAACATTCCACTCACATTAGGTCCTGCCACCTAAACAGACTGAAGGTCAACTTTATCATGTCAAAATATCTTGCTGTATCAAGATGCAAACATCACACCACCATTGGACAGTACAGAACTGCAGGCTTTCACAGAAACCCCTGCATTAGAGGCAAGTGACACGAAGTAGTAGGTGGGCAGGCATGGGTTGACATGTAGATCAAAGAAAATGTTCGTATTTTCCAGGTCTATGTAAAAACACGTTCAGGCACCTAACCTAGCCAGAGCCATTCCCAGAGGAATGGAGGAAAAACTGCAGGAGGGAGAACTCAAACATGAGTGAAGAGAACAGCCAGGGACCACAGCCAGCCAGCTCTAGGGAAACAAAGCCATCAGCTTACAGGCAGCTCCAGCTTGCTGGAATAACAAGTTCACAGCTCTAGCATTTATTTTTTTGTAAAAGCCATTTTTACAAAGCATGGAAAGGCCTTTTCATTCCCCCCAGGCTCAGGTGGGGAGAAGCCTCTTTCCTTCTCATGAAGGAAGGACACTCCCCACACTGATGCACTTGGAGTGTGCTAGACACGACCACACAGAAGATAGACTGCTACCTCCCTCAGCTCCCTGCAGCTTCTTGGAGGACTTCTCACAAGGAGTTTGTTACCAAATCACATCCTCTGTTGGCCCACAGTGCCTGCAATCACCCTGCCTTAATTTTAGAAGGGCTCAGGAATAAAACGAACACTTATTTCTTTGTGAAGCCTCACTGCTACACGACGCTCACCAGGGATAAACAAGTGGCACCAAAAATAAAGTCTCAGAACACACAGGGTCCTAGCTACTAAGAAAAGTGTCTCCCTGGACACAAAATGGGACATGAAACAACAACTGCAGCCTAATTACAGAGCAAGCTCCTAAATAAACAGATTTAAGAGATGTAGACTTTGGCTGGTGAAGCAGAACTACCCTCCCAGATGTATTTAATATTTACTGTGATGATTTTAGTCTTCTAGTCTTTACAATGCCTGCTTCTATTGGTGACCAAAACACAAGCTAATCAAAGGAATTGCTTCTTCATGAAAGAAATCCAAGCATTTTCTTTTTAAAGCTCAAAGAGAATAACTAATGTAAAATGACTGCAAGTAGGTCACATTCTTGCATAAAAGGGAATACAAGTAGCTATAAAAAGAAACCAAAAGCTGGGAGAATTGTGCCAATAGAGAACTAGTGGCTTTTAGAATTAATTGAATAAATACAACTTGGTAACATATTAAGATTCAGAACACAGCGACATTAAATCCAAGTCAAGTCTACAGTTAACTACTGCACCTCTAAAATCTGGACAGGGGAGCACACAAAGTGAGGGGTGTGCATTAATTTGTGAACTACAGGCTCAGGTGGACTCTGAGTGGATAAATAATGGCCATCTCTTCAGTTCAAGAAGTGTGCTAGACCATTGCACTTGAGACAATATTTCAGCAGCATTTTGAAGTTTAATTGCACAGGTCCCACTAGAAACCAGGAGAACCCATTCTCCTAAAAAGAGCCTTACAGGTACCCCTGCAGTTCAATTCTGTGACAATCCTGAGTTGATACTCATATCTTAGCATCTAGGCAACAGCCAGGAATCAGCCTGGATGCCTTTAAAGATGTTTCTTACATCTGTCAGCCAACACTGGCTAAGCCAAGAGACACAATATAAGCCTTAGATCAAGCAATGTGAAAATTTAACACTAAAATCAGCAGTCTGAAGCTTTCGGTCTCTGTGGCTCACATGTCACACTATGCTACACCTGGTTCTCTCTGAAGTATTGCTGCAGTTAATGCTGTCACATCAAGATGGTGTTCAAGTAACACACCAAACATTTTACAACATTCAGGCATTTTTACTAAGCATGACCACAATCTTTACAACTTGATCTGTCCAATTTCAGTTTCACCTGTAGTTTACCCCTCTGTCTGGCAGATAAACAAAGCTCACCTGGACCCACGTTCCTTTTTCTGTGCTTTAGCTAAACAAATTGATCTTCAAAAAGACCTCAGATATTTTCCACCCTTTGACAACATTGAGCCTATCAGAACTTCAAACAAAAGTTACACATTTAGTTTTAGTCTCAACTGCTTTACGGTCACCACTTAGCACTCTTCTCCTACGCAGGAGGATGGCGTTAGCCCTTTCTGCCAGGCCACAGCCACACAGAGGCATTTGCTTAACGTGATCGCAAAACCCTTCGTTGAGTCACTGTTTTCCAAGATGCTGCCCACTCTGGAGTTACAGCCTATATTCCTTTTTGTCCAAATTACAGCCCTATACCTGGCCTCCAGGACCTGACTAAGCAGCAAGCTCCCAGTTACCAAGATCACCACCTACTTCATCCTAACAGCCTGAAAGGTTTTTTGTCCTTGTGACCTAGCTTCCAACGGAAACTTCAGCAGGAAATTAAACTTACTACTGAACATACCCCTGCAAGTTTATATACTTTCATTAACCCTGTTCTCCACCTAAAATTCCAAGCCAGCCATGGCCATGTGCCAGCAAACAAGCTGCAAACAGCTTACACATTCAGCACATAATCCTTACCCAGCACAAGCTTGCAGACATGCCAACATAGTTGCCAAGGTTTCTGGAGGAAGTTGAGCACTTTTGGGTTGATCTTTCTCTGGAGCAAGGCCACCCAGGATAGATGGACATCTTCTCTTTAAGAAAGTCATGCAGGCTTGGATAAAGGGCTCCTGAGGGGGGGAAAAAAAAATGTTATCTTAATCTCCCAAACTGCATCCACGCCACTATTTCAAACTTGGCAATTGCACCATGGAAAGAATCGCACTAAGCTATTGTAGTTCAGTGAAAACTTTGAACTATGAGACCATGGACACTTTCCACAACTTTAAAACTACTTAGAAAATCGTTAAAGTGACTTAAGTTAGTCACTGATAAGAGTGCAGAAATAAAAAAGAAGGAAAATCCTGCTTTACCCCATGCTCCCGAATTTTATCTGTGAGCCATTTGTCAAGTTTGAGGTATTCCCGTCGAGAGGCAAGTGCAGCAAGGTCAATAACAAAGGCAAATGGAGTACCATTTAGCAGCATTGACAAGGCCTAAAGAAAAAAAATCAGAAGACTACTAGTGAAGACAGAAGGATATCCTTTTTCTCCTTTCTTTCCTTGCTAATCCCCATATACTTTTTCACAAGTAAGTCTTGCTATTGCGAGCTGCTACGCTTTGTCAACAAAACAATTGCTATATACAGCTCACCGGTGAGACACATAAGGAACAGCTCTCCTTCAAATGCAAGGTGCTACTCCCTGCTTTGAAGTGACCCTGTGCTTAGTTTTACATTTCTCTATGTGAAAATCCACCAGCAAGCAGCTAAGAGCAACTCAAGTTCATATTGCAACAAGATGAATCAGAAGAGCCCAGTGTCTCCCTGCAACCAGACCCTAAGCCCTTCAGAGCCACTTTGAATGCATCTGGCTCCAAGTGTTCATCTTTGAACACGTAACTGCTACAACAAAACTGGCCTGAAGCAACAGCTGGTGCTTTTGCACTGAGACACCCAGTTATGCATTTCATTCTAGGAAGTGATGGAGGCCTCAAAGAAGCCAGTTGCAACAGCCTTTTTGCACAGGTGCAAACAACTGAAAACTAGTATTCTGAAGAAATCCCCATGTCATTAAGCTGAGCAGTGCCATGTTCACACAGCTATCTGAAAGCTATTTTCTACATTCATGTTTCGATGGTATTCAAGGTTAAAAGTTGAAGCTCTTCCTGGATTTACAATACATCCATGTACTGAGCAGCCCTACAGCACCACTTCCCAAGTTACTTGGTAGCTAAGCCATGATAACCAGCTCTACTGCTCACTTGAGTAAAACCCTTGGGTTTGCAACTGGACAAGCTAGAAGGCATCTGCAGTTAAGGTAACACAACTCAGCTGAAGAGCACTCAGTCACATGAACGTAGGCGGTTTTGGTTCTTGTTTTAGTTTTGAGGTTTTTTTAAGATGAGGTACAGCAGCAGCAACTGAATTCAGACATGCATTAACAAAGAAATCCTTACTAATTCAGTCACATCCTAAGTTAAGCTTAGCCTTCATCAAAGGAAGAGCGAGCCCATGTAAGACACCAGACAGAAAATAGCAGCAGCATTTTGCAAAACTCACCTTCAAGTCTTGTGCCACATCAAGAATGCGTGACAATTTTGCCTGGTCATACTGTTCCCCTCTCATGTACCATTCTGCCATTGCATGCATGATAAGCTGACGAATCGAAGGAGACTGACCCTAAGGAGAATTAAATTATGATTGCACTTTGTGCCTCTAGGAAAGCCATCAACAATGTTAGCACTGAGTAGCACATTTTACCCCTAAAGCTCAACATGCAAATGTAATCACACTTTAGCTTCAGAACTTAGATTCTGAGTTGGGGTCTTACCAATGCACTAAACTACCCAGGAGCTACAACTCCTGTTAAGTATGCATGTCTTCACCTCTTTCCTACCACTGCACAGGCCTAATTCTTCTCAACTGCACAGAAACTGCTTTTGGAATACACACCCTAGACTCTGAAAGTCTCTGGTACAAGTAGTTTCTTTATACCTAGAATAGCCTCTGACTTATAGCAATTACAGTGGAGATTATCTCCATTTAAACTTCCTGACCTCTTGCTGCTTCAAGTTTCTACACTTTAAATATGCGAGGTTGGAGGGTCATGTTGCTGTTATGGGTTTTTTTGTGTCCCTTTGGGGTTTTGGTTGCGGTTTTTTAATGCTGGTTAAAATGGAAAGATTAAAAAAAAGTCAAACTTAAGTTCAGTCTCAACTTTTCCAGGAGTATTTTCTCAGTGAACATTATTTCTTTGTTGTGAATGTATTTCATAAAAGACAAACCCTATCACAACAGTTTGCTTCAAGACAGGGAAAAGACAACTTGTACTTTGCATAAACCACTGATAATTTACCTCATGGGTTTAAAAAATTATCCTAGTTCATAAACCACAAGCAGCATTGCTGTTCTGTTTGCCTCATTTAACAAGCTTTCAGTTACATGAACAAACTACAGGCACACTCCAGTGAGCGCACTTACCTGTCCGTGCCATGCATAGTGCAAAATGATGGCAGAGTTGGGATGGTTGCCGAGGAAAATTGGCATGAGGGTGGAGATGAGTTCATGGCGCAAGGTATGCCAGGAAGTGTTGATCTGCAGTAAGGCCAATACCAACATATCTGGGCAATGCTTGATGGGAAAACTGAAGAGCTGCTTAACCTGCTCGTACTGCCCCACTTCTGCCAGTCTTAGCAGAGATTCAATCAAATCCAGGCTCTTCCTAACAAATGGGAAAAAACAAACAGACAAGCCCCCCCCAAAGTTACAAAGCAGTCAGCTTACAGCATCCTGGGATTCAAGCATTCTGTAGCAACTGCATTAAGAATGTAAAGTAACATCCACTGCAAACAACCTGATACTGTGGAACCCTCCCTTTTTTCATGATTCTGCTAGGGATGAGGGAAAACTGAAAGCTGATCTGAAAAAACCTCAGCTAGAGGTGGGTGACTTGACGAGTTTAGCTTGAAACATACGCCCAGAAATGGAATACGCTTGTTTAAGTATCTCCAAGTCTCCATCTGCAAGACTTCGTGAATGTATTCTACTTACTTTGTCTTCTTTATGGACCTACCAACTCCCACTGTACTCATATTCCCTATCCTCCGATGCCCTATTTTGGCCCATACAATGGAAACAGCAACAAATGCCTTCACTGAAACCAGCTGTATCACAAGATAGGGTGTAAAGGGCAGCTCAGAAAGTCAAAGCTTCATACAAGAACTCAGGAACAGCTATATAAATTTGCTATTCAAATCCCAGGTCTTTTAATACAAATACTGCGAGTTTCTGTGGTGTCATCCTTAAGAAAAACAGATTTAAGTTCCTGTCTCCTCCATCCCTTTCTCTCCACTCTCAGTAGCTGCCAAAATACATTAGCAGAAATTCCCCAGACAACCAGAAGACTCCAATAAAAGCAAGAGCAGAAGAGCACAGGAAGTTCTGGTAACTTTCACTGATCAAGCACAGAACAAATACTAATGGCTGCTCTATTGGGATACACACAGAGCCACAAATAAATCCTGTTGTCTGAAGACAGATCAGGCAATAGTCTTACTCTAGGTATGAAAAGCAGTCGAGAGCAGGTTTACCATGTAGCAATTTCCCGATTGTCGTCCTCTGGTGGTGCTTTCAGGATGTCTGTGGCAACAGTATGACAAGGGTAGTCAGCAAAACAGAAGATGTCAGGGTTTATGAGGGAATGTTGGATGAAGGAGAGCTGGAATAAGAGACATCAAAATATAGTTTAGATATCAGAGTTTCAGGTTCCTTCTGCTTTGTCAGCTCAGACTTTTCTCAGAACAACACAAATCAAAGCAGTATGAATGAGCCAAGACTTCCTAGCAACCGATTCAGTGATGTAGCTTAAGAGACAATTAATTAATTTTTCAAGGCTTCACAACGTGTTTTACGTAAGGCTGCACTGCACACTTCTCCCAGGAGCTCTGAAGTGCCAGAGGTGCTCTGAGGGCACCTCCGTGCAAAGCTGCATTCTGCAGACAGAGCTCTAGGTAAAGACTCCAGAGCACAGCCGTGGTGTAACAGTCCTACACATCAGAACTCCACTAATACCAAAGGTGTAGTCACATGCATAGAGCAAGTGACCATCTCCTAAACAATGCAGATACCGTGCAGTTAACAGGCTGTATTTCAGTAATATCTCTGAGACCAAGTTCTCAAGTGTAGCTTGTTTAAAAATTCACGTGCCCGATGCACCTTGGCCATTCAAGAAATCCAAGAACTTCAGGAGAGTTGTACAGATACAGCAGAAACATTAGTAAGCTTACCTGGCCCTCTGCATGCTTCCAAGGTCTGTATATGGCATTCACAGGGAACACTTCCATGCCCAGCCCTCTCTGGATGCCAAACACTACAATATGCAGGCCTTTGCTGTCACGAATCTGAAATCCCGGGTGGTCCAATTCATAGGTTACTACTTTGAAGTCCAGGCTAGGATTCTGCAACCCCAAAACCAAGTGAGAACAGTCAGCATTACAATTACAAAACAAACACTACAGTCTCCAGCACTGCCTCCTAAGAGCTCTCCATCAGTGTTTTGTCCATCTTAACACCCACCCGACCTTTAGTTGAAATCACAGAGTTTGTTTTTAGAATGATACAGTTTAGGCCACTGCGAGAACTAGTTGCAAGGGGATGACTGAAACTAGCCTGTGAGATTGCACTTCCCCAGGCACCTTCCCTTCCATCAACAAGCCTTAAAAAACCCCAAACCACAACATAGTTTTTTCCTTGGTGTACTAGCTCATCCCTTTTCTAGGCCTCCATGTGCCCTCGAAGAGAGGCCAAAAGGTCTGACCTACGGGCAAGCACAACCTGGTTTTCCTTTTTAAGGACACGCAGCACAAGCACTTACAAAGCACCTACTAGAATTTCAGCAGTGGGGTGAAGCTGTAAGGGTGCTCCATAAGGAGCTTAGAAGGAACTACGGCTCTCGTGAAACATGGACCATTACTTTCAAAGACAGATGAGCACCAAAGACAAAGCTACTTCTATGTTCCAAGGTTTAAAATAAAAGCTAAACAAAACAGTGGCTCCTGCCTGGATTAGAGGGAATATACAGAGGGGTCAAAAAAATCCCCTAATTTAAGGTACTCATGTTTCATTATTAATTACCCCAAAAAAATTGCTGCTTATGAAGTGGAGGAAAAAACTTCCCTATTGCTGCAGCTCATCATACTCCAGACTCTGCTGCTTCTGTAAGTAGCTACAAAGATATTTTGTTTCCTTTTTAACATATAACCCCCACAGTGAGAAGCTTCTCAAAACAAGATGCCCTATACACATACTCCTGCCACTGTCAGAAATACAGTCTTTCCAACACAAATCTCCTGGGAGGACACACGCTGGAGTACGTGGGAGCAGTGTGGAATAAATCTCAAGCTGCGCCCAAATTGCCCACATGAGCAGCTTTTCTTTCCCACAATTCCTCAAAATATCCTTGTTCAAGAAAAACAAAGCAACAATCATTCAAGCACAGCATCACACTCACATAAACAAGATTCACAGTCATTCAGGCTGCTAGGAGCTTGAAAACCTTTAGATTCACACCAAGCCATGCCCTTTTTCAGATACTCCACATAAAAGACCAAGATGCTCACAAAACTTACCAGCTCTTTAAGAACATCAATTAAGACCTCCACATTCCAGGTATGGGATTGTGCTCCATCACTTTTATCTTTCCCATCACTCCAAATCCCACTGCCAGGAGCCGAAATAGACTGCAAGTTAAATACACTCAATCAAATACTAGTTAAATATAAATCAGACTCAAGAACACTAGTAGTATAACACACTGCTCTATGAAGGCAAGCAGAAGTTCAGACCAGCAGCGACACCAGTTGCTTACTTCTGAGCAGCTTTCATTCAAGAATGCATTAGACTTCCACATCAGAACAGTCAGAAGTTTAAGTGTTGAATAACAAAAGCAATTTTTAAGGTTACTAGGTAGCCTGCATTTAATCTCCTCTTTCTCATTAAAATATATAAACCCCCACCCCAGCAGGCCACTCACTTGTAATGGAATACCGTCCGTCAACCCCGAATGAGTTCGAGCCATCATCCCCAGAACTCTGGCAACCTGGGCAGCCGTGACTTCCCGAACACCAAACTGCATGATTATGTTGCGACATTCTTCAACACTAAGAGGCAACAGGACAGAGAGACCTTAGTAGTAAAGCAGGTTTCAATGTAAGACAGACCAATACAAGACTGCTGAGTACAACTGGGACAGCACAGATAAAAATGTTTTATTAACAAGCACACATTTACAAATGAATTAGTTTTCAGTGTCTTCCAACACACTTACATTGTGTTTCCTTACTTCACTGTTTATAAACAGAAACTTATGTTACTAAGTAAGATTTGATCACCTGCCCAAAGCAGTCAATAAAATACAGAATCATTTACTTCTCTTAGCTTATGTTCCTTTTAAAATGTTTGGTTCTTACTGAGGGCTAAGACTAAGGCCCCCTCCAAAACCAGCCACACACTTGCAGGCTCCGGTTATCATGATCAGTATTAGAGCACTACCCTAAAATCATAAAAACAGCATTCAAAAATTAAGCTGGATTTGGCCAATAGATACACAGCAGGAAAAAACCCTTTAACATATTCCAATTCCCTCTCCAACAGACAGCTGAATAGAGCCTACTTTCTCCTTCCCCTTTCCTAGTAACTATTCCAATTCACACGTGAGTAAGAAGTAGCCCCACATGATGCAGCACAGTGCCACTACTCCTGCTCATGCCACACAGCTCTCTGCCTAAGCAGACAAAAACTGATGCAGCTGTCAAGACACTCTGCTTTATTGCCAGCAATTCACTACTGTAATTAGATTCTACAGCTACAAATAATCTCAATCTCGCTGTGTACCACATCGATCAAAAGCAAATATAAACAGAAAGCTGCTGCTGGCCAGCTCTCAAAGTAAAGCTATCGCCTTCAGTTCTTCTAGCAGAAGTCTCAGAAGAGCTAAGTTCTTCTGCAGATCTAGTAGGATTTAGCTGGAATTATGCCTACCTAGCTGCTTTGTTTTTCCTGAAAAACCTTAAAAACCTTCACAAGGAATGCGAATACCTTTACTGCATACTTCTAACAGTAATGAAATCCTCACGTAATCTCAACAGACATGCTATACGTTTGAAAAGAAACCAAAATATAAACCAGGAATTTAAACAAATGACCTCAGAATACTTGATAAGGTTCTAGTTATTTTAGTACTTGAACTGTTCTTTACCTTTTGCCTCAAGAAATGAAAACCCCCGCCACCTGAGGTGCTTGAAAACAATTTTCCCCACAAACCTTGTGCAAAAGCCATAGCCAACTTCCTGCATGAAATCTGCCAGAGAACTCTCCATCATGGTTTTGGCTATCCCTCCAGAATCAGGCAGGATCCTGTCCATTAGAATGTCCCGTTTTTCAGGGTATAGAAGTGGTGCAAGCACCACAGGGCAACGCTCCTGGGGAAAATCTAAATGCAATGACAACAAAAAAAAAGCGTCAAAAATCCCAGAACACCAGTTGCATGCAAGTGACTACTCAAAAGAACTCAACTGCTGTGCTCAAGCTTCCCAGCTGCTGCAGAAATGAAGAGGGTATACTCATGCAGCATCCCTCCATCTCACCTCCCAGTGCTCTGTTTGTACTTGGATATTCCTAGAGAACCAGAATGTCCAACAGATTAAGCTCCCTGCAGCTGCCCCAAAGGGAAGGCAGCCATGCTGGTAATTAAGTTTAGAACTAGATTGTCACTAGCAGCAGCCATCCAAAAAAAGCACAGAGCAGGAAACAATACAACAGTAAAGCAACAGGGTCTCCTCCAAATCAGGAAGTATCGGGACACAAAGGAGCCACTACTCAGTCCAAGAAATATCACAAATCTAACCCAGGCACCCGGGCATTGAAAGAGAGAACACTCCTTTCTGCCCTCCAGGGAACTGAGGGACACAGGGATGAGAGGACAGGATGCAAGGGCAGGAGTCCTGCTCACAGCAGAAAGCAGCAGACACCTCAGGGTGTGCCTTCCTGAGAGCACAGTATCCTTAAGGTGATGCATAACACCTCCAGACCCTTTGGGGCCATTTGGAGAAGAGTTCCCGATTCCCCAAAGCAAAGAGAGGGGAAAGGTGGGAGCTAAGCACACTGATCTTCATTAAAGCAAGTATGCACTAAGGAATAACAAAAGGCCTCCTCTAGGTCTGTGCATAAGCAAGGAGTACATCAAGTTAAGTTGCTAGTCTCCAGAGTCCAAATCCTTCTTACAGCAAACAGGTTCAGAGCAAACGCTTTTGTTTTGGAAAGGAAGCTACTACCACATCAATAATGTCACTTGTCATCACACAAGGGCTGTGGTAGCTTCCAGGACTATGAGCAAGTTTAAATCAAAGACTATGAAAGTTTATTGAGCTTTGTCTCCCCAAGCTCCCCACCACTTCAGCAGACTGCTCTACAGGAAGCTGCAAAAACACATTTTCAAGTTAGCATCTCACCAGGGATCCCTGTACACCACACTTACCTCTACGTAGTGTTTTGAGGAAAGCGTCAATCTGTTCCTGTCCTACCCCAAAGGCTCCCTTCTGCCCAAAGAGGAGATGGGAGAGGAGAAGGTGCAGGACCTCTATTGCAATATCTTGGAAGCCACCTTCTTGATTTCCACTGACGTCCGCGTCAATGTAAGAGCGCAAAAGATCCGGGAGTTTCTGTTTGATAAACTGGGCAGCTTTTGAAAACAAAAAGAGGTCAGAGTCAAAACACAAAATGGCTTTTTAATATGGAAACTCTTTTTTGCTAGGTACCATTTTCTTAATCTGAGCATTTACACAAGGCACAACAGCTCAGATTTAAATAGAAAGCTTCTAATCCATACCTCAGAGCTCAAATATTAATGGATAACTAAAAAGGTCAGACATCACAGTACCTCAACCTGATTCATTATCTAGAAAATCATTTGTGGACAGGACCTTCAACTTCCTATTAAGACAAGATGACCGTGCCATATATCGTCCCCCTCAAAATGGTGTTAAGACATCAACAGCACCCCTGACTGCAAGGTCTTGCATTACTCGGTCACACAGATACACATCTATCCACTGACACAGCCCACAGCTTGAAAAGACTAAAGTTGTCCCTGCTGCGGCACTTCAGAAGTTCCACTTACCAAAACCTCGTAGATCTGAGCTGAAAGAGTTCAGTAAAGCGAGACCAAAAATCACCTACAAACAAGACCAAACATCATAGTAAGGAGGCATCATCCTTTTTAATGAGCTTAGCCAAAGCACACAAAACCAGTTATGAAATAAACATTCACGTACCTCTTGAACTTTACTTAATTTGATGACTTTACTCAATTGGGCAAATAAATGGGGTGAAGGCTTTAGACTCTGAAACAGGTAAGAAGAGCGAAAAGAAAGCTGTTAGGGATTGGTCTCATCCATGATGTGGCAGGCTCTCTATAGAGACTGTTTGGTCTGGAATATTAGTAACTATTCTGCTCTAGGCTAACACAAACCTTGTGTGTCATGTAAACACCTCTGGAACTATTTCTGGATACATCCTAACTGAAGTTTCCTCTGTATAATCCCACTAGTAAAGCCCCATCATGGCTTTTATAGTGAAAGAAACTGGAACACTGATTTTGGTTCCTGCTGCCACAAATGAGCCTTAAAGTACTAATGTTGAATTAAACTTTAAAATTAGCTTTCTGTCATTACAAGTAATCAAATAACTTGCTTTTAAAAAAACAACCCTCCCAACTTCTGGGCAAGCTCAGCTTTTGAACAATTTGGTACAATCATTCTTAGCCATTAAAACCCCCCAGGAACAGCAAAAAGAAAACCCAGGAGGCTCCTTTCCTGTGGACCAATTCACTGCAGTTTCTAACACAGGGATGCCCTTCGAGAAGCATACAAACCTTCTGATAGTGCAACGGATTGTCAATGGCGTAGGACAGCGTCGAGATGAAGTTTGGTTTTGTAATCAGCGACGCACACTCCTGGATCAGAAATTGAGTCTGAAAAGAACAAGGTAACTTGAACGCTCATTGGTTTGTAACAGGACAATAAACCTAAGCTTCTAGAGCTCACAGCGTGCAATAAAACTAGCCAAAGATTAAGTGCTTAAGTCTTGTAAGTGTTAAATTGTTTCTTTTTGGTCAAGTTTTCTTCAGGTTTAAATGTGTTTCTTTGCTTTTAAGCCTGAGAAAGTGATCATGTATGCAGCGTTTAATTTTCCATAAGCATCCTCAAACAATGCAAAAAAGAGTCTAAGAATATATGATTCCTGTTTATGAGCTAAAAAGTCTGTGTCAAAACGGGGCCTTGCCCAAGGATGATAACACCCCTGAGAACAGCCACAGCCAGCACTAGAAGCGCCAGTCAGAAGATCTGGACAAAGACTTGCTTTCAAAGCAAAGCACAGCATCTCAGACAGAAAGAGGCATTTGTACTGCAGCTATTTGTTTTTCCAGATCAACAGGCTGAATGAGTCAGGTATCAGCAATTTATTGTCTTCTGACTTGACAACTGGCAAAAGGTGCTCACAACTGAAAGGCCCCACACCAGAAGACACTGCTTGAGGCCACTACCTCTCACCAACTTTGGGCTTAAAACAGATCAAATCCTACTGCAGAACTGTAACAGCCAAAATTCATAAGCAGATGGTGCAAACTTTACCTGATGGAAATCTTTGCCACTGCTTTTACCATCGCCACTGAAATCCACGTGCGAGAATAGACAGCGTAGTAAATGCCTGTCTGCCTCGGGACCGTGCCTATTCACAATCTGGGGGGAAAACACAAGTCAAAAGAACAACTTGGTAGCCAAGAGTCATTACAGAGAAAGATCTGGGTATAGCACTGCGGACACACAAGTGGTTAAGTGATCTACAGTTTTATCAAAGCTGCTAACAATGTTCTTTTTTAAATGGTAACCTAGAAACCAAGGCATTAACCCTATCTGCAAGGGAAAAATATGAAGTAAGAGATAAAAAAAATTTAGACAAGTCAGTGACACAGAAGTCAAACATTCTGTGGTATTTTTTAAACACTACATTTAGCAGTATTCTTACAAAGTTAAATAATAAAGGGTTTTTAAGCCACCAAGAGGTCGGTTTCTGCCACCAAAGCAGCCCAGAATCCACCATGTTATGGCCATACTTGTCCCCATTTCTTCCTACAGCTAACAGTGCCTAACTCCACAAGAGGACAGCCTTGGGACAGCATGCAGAGGGAATTTATCCTAGAGACAGCCACCACACAGCACCTTCACTGATCCTGCAGGCAGCTTCTACCTCACCTCCAGGTCATGACCTGGCTGCCATTACTCCACAGCCTTTTAAGACAAAGGGAATGCCATAGTCCAAGTGCTTCCTGCCATCTAAAGGAAGAAGTTCAGCTCCAACTCACTCATTAGTGAGCTTTAAAAATCCAGTACCACATGCTGAACACCTGCAGCTGAGACCTTTTACCACATCTTTGCCCTGTCATTAGAGCTCATTCAACTGAACTATGCACCCCAGTCATAAATAGGGGATCCGCATTTGTTAGTTCACAACAACCATGCCTCATTCCTATACCTTACCACCACCATTACATTTTTGTTAGCATCCCCCATCATCTGGCTATAAAACAGCTTGTGAGCTTGTTGTTCCAAGTACCTTCAGGTTGTTCCAGCATTTATTCGCTCCTTCAAGCCTCACATAACTGGACAGCATTACTTGTTTTTAATACAATTCAGACCAGCAGAAACCCGAAGTCACTTCATCACCAGTAGCTTGCTTCTTTCGCCCAAACAATAGCAACTAACATCAGATCCAACCCTCACCTACTGGCAAAGTTTTTGCTGTAGTTTCCCCCTTTCTGGCTGCAGGACACATGACACATGCTAGTACAAACCAGCAGCACTGTCTTTGCTCTGACTGCCTCCACCAAGCCCACCACTTCATCTTGTCCTAAAAACCCTTGTTTTCCAGTAGCTTTGTTGTGCAGACAAACAGCAACACTTTAGGCTGTGTTCACTCCAGCTCTGCTGTTTCCAATGGTTCTCATCTCAATTCTTCTACTGTTATCTGTCACTATCCTTCCCTTTCCTCCACAGCCTGCTTATTCCAGTGGCTGTCAAGTTTTGTTCTACTAGGAAGAAACATCTGAGTCGGACATAGCTCTGCTTCTTGACCAGAGGGTAGAATATACATGCTCGAGAGATGCCAGTCCAGAGCCAGTAGTCCATCTCCATTATGGTGACAGCACCATCTTCAAATGCTGCCATCCCCCGTGATCAGGCAGCAAGATGTTCAGGCTGCTGCAAAAGGCAGCAAAACTGAAATGATTAGCAAGCTGTATGAGTTAACTCAGTCTGCAGGAAACAGGTGATCTGCTTTGGCAGCCCCAACTCAATAGAGGTTTAGATATGGCAACAAGACTGGCATGAATCTGGATCAAGCTCTTGGGGAGCTATCTGGTGCCATGACTGAGATGAGTTCAAAGCAGATGGATACAAAAGAAAACTGGATATACCAAAGCCACCAACACAACCTCCCTGCATCAGAATCACACTGTTTCCTTGCATAAAAGTAATTTCACAATGTTAATAATTTGAACATTTGACATATGGGGAAGAGAAGGATTCAAATTCAGTGCAGCATTTTTCAACTATGTTCACATAAGAGCTTCTCCAGGAAAACAGGGAATTAGAATCAGTAGCTTTCTTGTAGAAAGAGCCGAACAAAACCTTTGTAAGGGCAGCCTTCACAATTACAAGTGTAGCCCATCATGAAATAATCTATAAAGACTTAGTTTTTGTTTACTGTGAGGGTGCTGAAGCACTGGCAGAGGCTGCCCAGAGAGGTTGTGGAGTCTCCATCCATGGAGGCTCTCAAAAGCTGTCTGACCATCCCTTCCTGGGCAAGCGGCACTGGGTGACCCTGCTCGAGCAGGAGGTTGGACCGGGTGACTTCCAGACGTCCCTTCCAACCTCAACTGGTCTGTGATCCAGGATAAAGTTTGACCCACACGCACTTGGATTATCATATGGAGGTAAGTTGGGTTTTGTTTAGGTGAACACAGGGTTAGATCAAAAATAAAGATTTGTCTTCCTAGGTGAATCTGACCACAAAGCCGTTCCCTCCTCTCCAATCACTCTTTGACCACTAAATCAGGAAGAGACCACAAAAACTCATTTTGGAGGAAGCCATTCCTTAAAATTTGTCTGAAAAATGCATAAAAGGTTTTTCTAACATATATTTTATTTTTTAAAGCAGTCTTAAAGCATCACCTACATTACACGGCTACTGAAAGCATGCTTAATCAGAAATTAGTTCTTCGAGCTTTGCCACTAAAAACACATAGCATTTTGGTCAGTTGTGACAAGCTCCAACTGTGGTTTTCCATATAACTCTGTACACTTAGATATAAACTTTGTAAAAATCAAGTGAATCATGCCAAAAATTTACATGGCACAGTGTACTGAGACAAAGAATTAGAGCACAAGCATATCATCTCTGCAACCATCTACAGAAAAACTGGACTAGCAACTACAAAAGTGAAGTTATACCAGGAAGTTAAAAAAACCCAAGACAAGAGATCATGGAGATTTTAGGAATTTAGTCTTGAAATGTGAGATCTGTCTTATAACCAACCATAATTGAAACAGGTATTTCCAGAGACCGGTGTGCAGTGTCTCAACACAGCGAGTCCAAGAGGCCTGCTGTGAAGGATAAGGAACAACCTGTCCCAGTTTTAAAGATCTATATTCTGACTGAACGGCAGATCAACTGTATCTTCTTCCAAATCAAAGAAACATTTATTATCCTGCACATAAGCGTTCACACCAGTTCTGCAGGTGACACCTCAGTAACACCTCACTGCAAAAGTCACCTGTTGAAAGGAATAGTGACTGGAAGGGCAGCACCATCTCAGATGTGGCCCCTCCAACTACCAGAATTGCAAAAACAAGTGGAAACTTTACAGAAGTTCCAAGAGATGTATCTCCTCCACGGCTTATGAGATCATTCTAAGCAGTGAGCACTGGTAAAATCACCCCCTTTCACCTCAAGATAAGTAATGAATGCACTTCTAAGAAAGTCAGCTGTTACCAGAAACTCACTCTGCTGAAGCCCTCTGGCTTCCTAATCTGATCAAATCACTGCAGGACAGCACTATGGTAAAAAAAATACAATTGAACTGGTCCAGCTGTCTGCTGGGAACTGAACTAAACCAGTTTCTAAAACTGGCTCAGTAACATTCACTTCCTCCTAAGTACTCCTCTGTGGATAAGGCTTCTCAGCCCATCCTGCTCGTCAGAGCTATTTTTAAAAGGGTCAGTAAAACCAGAATTCATGACCAGATCTCAGATATTTGGGTTTCAGTCCACAGTTACTCCACCTGCCTTCTGAAAACCCAGGGTCAATTAAAAAAAAGCCAGCTTGGTTTCAACACCAAGCCATACCTCATCGTACGAGGTGAGGAGCAAAAAGCTTAATCTGAGGTGAGTGAGAGCATTCAGGTGTAAGTCCCCATGTACTTGTGAGAGTAAACGTCTGTTCTCCTCCCTCTCCTAATCAATCTTCTACAGAACTTCCAAAAGTGGAAAGACTTAACCTGGAGGAGCTGGGAAAGCTTTGCATACCACACTCCAAGAGAAGCAGTTATTCCTAATATTAAACTGCAAAGTTAGCATGGGTCTCCGCACCAAGCTGCCATATTCCATGACCTGAGAGATGAAACCACCAGGAATATCAGTCGTGAGCTGTGATTCTGAACCCTGCAGAAAGCCACATGCAGTGCTGCACATGACAGTACCACAGAGCACAATCCGGACGGGAAGAGAAACTCCACTGGACAACGCCATCTTTTCTTCCCAAAATTTCTCTCGTACATCATTATGCTTTACTTACATGCTGTATTTCCTGCTGGCTGGCTCGGTAGTTTTTCTTGGTTAAATTGTCCACCAGGTAGCTGATTTGAGACAAGGCCAGCGAGAGCGAGTCAAGATTCATTGCTGGTTGGGGCGGAAGCAGGCGGCCGAGCCCGGCGCAAAATCACCATTATTCCCCTTTAGTCACCTCAGAGACAGGTTAATTTTTTTTCCCCCAATTAGCCTGTATCTGGTTCTGTGTTACTTTCCTCAGCTCTTCTTTCTCAGTTGTCTTCCTCTGTTCTGAAACATGGCACCTGAAAGACAATATTGCATTAGATTTAAGTTCTGTAGCAGCTTCACAGCTTCACGTTCTAGGCACCGCTGTCACGCTGACAAGGAGATGGTCAATTCACAATAAGCTTTAAGTTGGGGGCATTTTTAATTTAAAAACCAAAAAAATCTTTAAGCTGTTTAAAAGAAGTTAGTGGTTTTGTCTGGGTTTTTTTCTACTTCCACCAGAATGCTACAGGGTAGAAAGTTAAAGCCTAGAAGGATTTGGCCTTATGCCTCAGAGCTTTTGCTTTGATATTTTTGTTTACAAGCTAGCTTGGCAAACAGGAAAAAGTTTAACAAAGAAATTGATAATACAGACATGTTTGATAGCTTAACTTGCATAAACCATTTGACATAACTACGTCCACAGGAAAAAAGAAGTGCTATTAAGTTTGCACAACACAAGTTCAGTTGTTTTCACACTACCCAACCACATTTATTCATTTCTGCATTTCGCCATTACAGATTTGCAAATGGCTCTGTTGGAAGAATGACTACCCTTTCAGCACTGTGAGAAAGAAGAAAACAAGATGCATGATGAATTAGATATCACACAGCAACAATCAGAGGTCAAAATCATTCAGCACATCAATCACAAGTTCATACCCTCAAAAAAGTGCTTTTTAGCCACTGCTGTGATACTTTACCATCACGTTAGTACCGCACTCAGCCACACACACCAAAACAAGCGATTGTGAATGAGCAACACACACAAAGAGCTGCAATAAACTAACCCTAACATTTGGCTTAC
Source organism: Zapornia atra (assembly GCA_013400835.1). NCBI lineage: Eukaryota > Metazoa > Chordata > Aves > Gruiformes > Rallidae > Zapornia > Zapornia atra. Next base: position 103,235 of record VZTU01004114.1, read on the forward strand.
ACCAAAACAAAACAGCTTTCCAGTGAGCTACAACACCAGAGCTTGCCAGCTTAATATATTTCTATGACAACATAAAACTTGGCACTTGACATCTCATCTGTTAAATTACAGATTGCCGATGTGATAAAATCGCGTCCCAAAGCAAGTCCCACATAACCAACAGTCTGAGGAGTCTCAAAGGAAGCCGGAAGCTGTTCCGAGAAGCAGCACCGTAATTTATCAGAGGAGGAATCAAGCTGGAGAGTCACTGCTTTGAAGCTCTACTTGATCAAAACAAAAGGTCACCAGGCTTCATGCCAAGTCTGAAGATGCCTTTTTCAGAATAAAAACTACCGCTTTTCTGTCTTGGCTGTATGGCCAAAACCATCAGTACACCATTTCTGCCTCATCATTGAGATGGATGGCACAGGGGATGCGTTAACTCGGCACGCAGAGCCCTTGGGAAAGAACCCCCGCAGCAGCACTGGACGCGCCAGACATTCCTCTGCCAGATTTACACAGGAACTGAAAAGGCTCTGCTGGGCAGAAGTAGAGAACTCTTCCCCCTCTTTCCCTTTGTATAAAGTTTTTTGCTCACTTACAACTACAGCTTATTGAACATTTCCTTCCACCAGACAAGATACTCCTCACAGGTGATAACCTGAGTGGAAGAGAGGCAGGAAGACACCTCTCGGCAGGACAGGCAAGACTACATGCAACATCTGGGGAAAGCTTACTCCCCTCTTCCACAGACACCAGAACCGGCAAAGGTCATTTTCCTCTTTGGGAAAAGTCTGTTACATTAAATAAAAACATGGGTAACCTATTTGTAAGGGAAGTCAAATCAGACAACTTTCATTATGCCAAAGAAAACCCTGAGTACGCCTAGAAACTCTGTAAGATGTTACTTACATCAAAAATCCACCCCTTACATCGCATGAAAAAGAAATGTTCAAACAATAATGTTGAAAACATCCTTCAATGACAAGGCAGTTGAGTTGTGAAAGAATTTCAGAGCATGTTGAAAATTGCAACAAGAAGAATTACAAAAGACTTCCAATTTATTTTTTTTTTCCCCCTACATCTGACAAGCTGGAATTCATTACCTTCATTTACAGGTTAAAAAGCCCACTGACTGGGAAACAGCTTCATGGCACAGGCACAAAAGTTAGCAAGACTTCCCAGCATCTGATTGTTGTGGGTTTTTTTTTTTTAACCCCCTGTTCCTCTTTAATAAACCAGAAAGTGTCGCTGGGCACAGCAAGCAGACTCTTTCCAGAACAAGGTGTAAGATATGGAACCAACGTTACAGAGAGTGGTATGGGGCTGCCCAGAGAGGGGGTGGGTGTGCCCCATCCCTGGGGGTGTTCAAGGCCAGGTTGGATGGGGCCCTGGGCAACCTTGTGTAGCTCCAGGCCTGGAAGTTGGTGGCCCTGCCTGTGGGGCCTGGGGGTTGGAGTCCCTTCCAACCCAGACCAGTATGTGATTATATGAACATCAGCCTTATGAAAATCATGTTAAAATTCAAGCAGACAGACCACCATGCTACTGCTTACACACTCAAAAGCCACTGCAAGCAGCTAGCAAGGGGAGTTCCGTCACTACCAGAGCCCCAGATTTCAGCAACCACCCTGAAGAACTCAAGAACAGGACACAAACAAAAAACTCCACCTCAGTCATTTTCTATACCATTAACAGAAGTTTCAGAGTTGCCTTTCAGGTGCCTGGAAGAACCACCACACTTCTCGAAGTATTGTTCCTCAGACAAACCAGGATGGCGACTGCACCTCCTCCACCCAAAAATCAAGGTACTGCAAACTCTTGAGTTGGGCTCAGTGCTACATCCTAATTCTTTCTGCCATCCTGCAGAGCTCGGACACCAACCATCACACCACTCTACTTGCACGAAAAGGGAAAACACACTGCAATCGCATGGGAAGCACAAGCAGCTTTGCCACTAACAGCAACACCTGGCAGTGCCACAAGAGAACCCAAGCTAAAGGCAAAAATGGGATCTCCCCTTTCAAGGAAGCAGAACAAGAGCTCAAGCAGACACCACAACTCAAGGGCAGAACACAATAGCTGAAGGAAGCAGCTTCCTATTTATGTTCTGAACAGACGGTTTGCGTGGTATGTATCCTGACACAAGGGGGGAGAAAAGAACCTGACAACTCTCACAAGCAGCAGACAAGAGCATTTCAGAGTTTCAGATGGTCCAACCTAACTTAGAGTAGTACATATAAATCAGAGTAATGAAGGGAGCACTGCCTGGGAAGCTGAAGGGCCCAGGTGCCTCTCTGGTCATTCAACGGGAGGCTGAAATTCAATTTCCGCAGCACTGATTAAGCGAGCTATGAATGCTATGCAAAGGGGACTTTATTTTTAGATGCATATATTCTTAGTGAGACTGAATCTCCCTACACAGGCCTCAACAAATCAAGAAGCTTTTGGTCCATGGAGCAAACCTCCTAACTTCACAGGTTCAGAAAATTTTGGCTTCAGCCACAAAAACTTTACCAAACACCCCTTGAATTTGCTGACTAAATCAGCCACTTTCAATTTCAGTTCCTACGAGGCAGTAATGGATTAAGCCATCAGGCACAGGACACTGGAGCTCTTAAAAGATTAGTGTTTTATAACGTACAACTTGGCTGATTTTTAAGAGGTAGAACACATTTACTGAAGTGTGCAGTGTTACACAGCCTTGGCGCTTTCAAAGGAAATCAAGAGGCCACTGGCTAAACATTTGGCATCTATTTCAGTAGATTCTTCTCAACAGCAGAACTCTATTGGGTTATTAAAACAGAAATATGGTATGATTTTAGGCAAGAATCAAAAAACCCCACAAATCACAGCATAGAAGGGGCTTGTATGCACAAGCAGTGGGGTTTGACAGAAACACTCTCTACTAACCTGAAGCAGATCACAAGGAGTAACTAAACCTTGCTGCTGATTCTGATGATGACAAACCTAAAGTCTTCCACGAATTCAGAAACAGCGTTACAAAGAAAGTAATTTCAAAATTACATTAGGCTGAACTTTGGATTTATTTTTATTTTTTAGGAATTTGCAGAAATGCTGCCACTGGGTTTCAAGCATTGTAAACATTTTAGGCCACACATACCGCACGTGGAGGATAAAACAGCTCAAGGGACAGAACCAAGCTGCCCTTTCACTGATCAGGTTCTACGCTCCTGTCCAAAACCATCCTATAAAAAGGATGCACCTTTAAAAGCACTAGTGCCAAGCTTGTTCTTCCAAAGCCTCCTAGCTGCTTCTCAAACCCGTGCACAAACAGGACAGATAAAAAGCAGCACACCTGCCCAAAGCCCCATGAGAAATGCTCCAAGGGGGCGTGAATATGATACCATAGTTCAGTTTGATTTCAGGATGTCTACCATTCCAAAATCCAGAGAAAAAACCTTACTGTGTTAGTCACATTAAAACAAGCTAACGACTAATTCAACTGGTGCAAGTTTGGTGGGGGGTTACATAGAGAAAAGCCACCTGAACATCCCAGGTGCTGGGAAACAGCACATAAGCCTGGTCAAGCAGATGCTACGATGCTGATCAGACACATCAACTTCAGGTCAGCCACTCCCCAAACACACATGTCTGTTCCCACATGTGAAGGTCAGTTCAGCTTCAGGTCTGGAACCTGCCGCAAATATATTGAGCGCACATCGAATGTGACACAGCCACTTCAGGCATTGTCAGACCTCCAGCAGGACTGTTTACCAAAAGCACAACCCAAACAAGAAGCTCTCACTTCAAACTTCCCCTTCAAGCCAAGCACTGCAGGATAAAGCTTCCATCACAGGGAAGTTAAGGAAATTTAGGGGCCAATCCTCAAAGGCTTTGTGCTCTTTTCCCAGACAAGAAGTGGTTTAGAACAGCTATTTGAAAAGGCAGAGGAGAACCACAGCATTCACACAGTAGGGATGGTTACAGAACAGACACCTGGCCAAAAAACAGTTCACATCCTGCACCATGATTCTCAGCGATCAGCATTCCCTTCAGAAGTTAGTGATGACCCACCACAGGGTCACAAAATGTCATTGTCCACTTTTCCTAAGTTGCATTTGCACAGCTTCTCTTCCACTCATTTGATGGTGTGGCGAGAGGAGCCCTCTCAGCATCAACTTAAACAAACTGAAGACCTAAGAGCATGATGCTAGAGGGATAAAAAGGATTGGGTACTTCTCTAGAACAGGAGACAAGCTTGCACTTGGTTTGGAGACACAGGGCCAAGAGGATCCCAAGTTAACAGCAAGCTTTAAAGGATAAGGGCAGAAAAAAAGCCAGGACAAGAAGCCTGGGAAGGGCAAACAGGTCTATTAACAACGAAGTTTGTTTCCTGTAGTACACAAACCAGTCACCTCACCCAGGCTCCTGCCTATAATTTTAGTCAACACCAACATAGCTACCTAAGAAACAGGAAGCATTTAAGTTCTGCACACTAAGAGTGACTTGTCCTGGGCCATACCTGTTTTGTTACCCACTCAAAAAGAAAATAAAGCAAAGAGTCCCGCTGAGGGCAGATGCCACACTGCCCTCCAACAAGGGGGAATTCAGAAACAAGACCATCCAAACATGTCAACAGACCACAAGTCCTATTTTTTAGCGTTCATCTCACTTCTGGTTCCAAGCATGGTCCAAACCACCCATGGCTTGTTGAAATTACACTGTGGCTGCTAGCTAGCCGCACTGTAGAAAGACAATGTGGAACCAATCCGAGTTAAGAGAGCTACCGCAAAGGAACTACTTCTGACGATACAGCATCTGTCAAACCGCCAACTGTTGCCATTTCCTGTCCTGAAATACTCAAGCCCACTTTACGGGGCGGCATGCTTTTGACTGGAGGACAGCGTCGGGAAGCATTTCTTCCGTGTGGCGTGCAGGAAGGTTATGCCACCAGCTTACTGACTAGAGCTCAGTGCTTACAGGCCGCTTGTTTCCTCTGGGTAAGCCCCCCACAACGCCGATCTTCTAAAGAGGCCACGGAGCCAAGCGCAAGGGTAGGCGCGGCCCCGGCCGCGCACCGAGTCTCTCAGAGCTCCTCCACCTGTCACGACCGGCGCTACAAAAGCTGACAGGGAAGAGAAAACAGCTAAAGGGGGAAAAAATCCCCCACCACAACCAACCGACCCACCTGAAAAGGCCAAAGCTGCGGCGCCGCCTCGAACCGGCGGCCCGCCGGGGCCTTCCTCCCGCCCCAGAGCACCGAGAAGCAACTNCACTCGCGCCTCCCGCCGCGACCGGCCCGGGCCAAGCCCAAAGCCTCTGAAGTTTGTTCGGCTGCTCCTGCCGCCGATCGGACGCCGACTGAAGGAACGGGCGGCGGCCGAGAGGCGAAGGCCGAGGCGGGTAGGGGAGCGGCGCAGGCCGGGATCCTGGGGCCCCGCAGGCCGCCCCACATGCACCCCGGAAACGGCACGGCGGGCCGAGCGAGCTCCCTCTACCGGCCCCGCCGTCCGCCGTCCCCTTTCCCGCTACGGCCGCTCCCCCCAACCCCTCGGTGCCTGTTCCCGCCGTGGCCTAACCTCATC
>VZTU01004116.1:9158-53028 GCA_013400835.1 Zapornia atra
TACTTGCTGAGGGTGGATGCTATTCCCTCATCAAGGTCGTCAATGAAGATATTAAACAGGACTGGACCCAACACCGAGCCCTGGGGAACACCACTAGTCACAGGCCTCCATTCAGAATCTACTCCACTGATCACAACCCTCTGAGTCTGGTTCGACAGCCAGTTCTCAACCCACCTCACTGTCCACTCATCTATCCCTTGTTCTCTGAGTTTTTCTATCAGGATGTCATGGGAGACAGTATTGAAAGCCTTGCTAAAGTCAAGGTAGATGACATCCACTGCTCTCCCTCCATCCACCCAGCCGGTGATGAGATCATAGAAGGCTATGAGATTGGTCGAGCACGATCTCCCCTTGGTGAATCCATGCTGACTACTCCTCATGACCTTCTTCCCTTCCAGTTGTTTGGAAATGGCATCCAGAACAAGCTGTTCCATCACCTTTCCAGGGACAGAAGTGAGGCTGACTGGCCTATAGTTACTGGTGTCCTCACTCTCCTCGTGATCCCATTCCCAAACGTGTGTCTGACACGTAGGCACTAACAGCCAGGGTTTCCAACTGTTGTACCCAGACAACATAAGCCACAGAAGCCACGAGCCTCTCCTTAATTTTTACAGAAGAAAATGGAGTAAGATTTGTACTTATTCCACCTATGGTTAATTTCTGCCTCTAGACTTCATGGCTGATTTTCTTCATTTCCATGTATTTCTCTGGGAGATGCTTTCCTACAGTGAGTGCCATCTGCTTCAACTCTCCTGTCCCTGCTCAGCACCAAACACAGCCTACCTGTTCTGCTAAATGTGGAATGGATCAAGCAATCATATACAAGGCAAAATGAACTAAACCTGATGATTCTTCAACCATCTCAAATTCACCTCCTCATTTCAAAGTCCTTCTCCCAGCCAGCTCCTACCCTGGCAGTGGAGTCCAGGGACATCTGTTCCTCAGCTCAGCCCCTTGTTTTGAGTCAGAAAACTTGCCTTTCCCTATCTTTCTTCTTTTCTCCCATTCTGCCCCTATGGAACAGCCCTCTCCAGTGGCTGTTCCATCCTGATTAAGATGTTTATTATAGTCTTGTTGCAGCAAAATCAGAAGTTTTTACTTTATGTTGAGAAGTGAAGTGTTTGTTTTATTTTGGGATGTGAGGCTTTATTTGGGACAAAGGCTGAGGATTTATTTAGGGAGGAAAAATGTAATGAAATAAAGTATTAAAATAAATTAAAATAGCAAAATAAAACACAGAAAGGAGTGCAGTAGCTAAATGCTAGAGCCATTAAACCACACACCTTTTACTGCTGTGTTTACACCTTTTACTGTCTGCTTTCCTGATTTTGTGTATTGACAAGCTGCCTTCTCCACAGCCCTTTCTTGTCCAGCAATTTCCAGACAAGAGTATGTCAGTTCTGACTATGGCAGCCAGCTTGAAAATGCTTCTTTTGCAGCCAGAGAAACTGTGAGACAGCTGATGTGTCAAAAAGAGAATGGCAGTATCAGGAAGGCATCTTCTGTCTGGTGAGAAAGGCACGACAAGGAAAAGTCTCCTGGGACACAAAAGCCTGTGGAGGAGAGAAGATGATGCAGTGATGCAGAGCCTGAGACACTCCAGCTCTCTCCAAACAACTGGTTCTCCTGAATATAAAAACAAAACAAGGGAACAAGGAGGGATGAACAAGTGTTGTGTAGGAATGAGCTGGTCAGAAATTCTGGAAGATGAAAAAGGAAAATAATCTTTTCCAAAGAGATGAGACTGGAGAACATCCAGCAAGCAGGCACATGAGCCCAGCAGGATGGGGAATCACAAAATTACCCCCCTATCCCTTCCCTCCCAGCTGATGTCAGGCACAATACACAGAGCCACAGCCTCACCAGGGCAGGGGACCACTGCAAACATTGCAAAGAGAAAGGAGTCTGTGTAAGAGGGATAAAGGCACCCTCATGGTTCCTAATCTGGATCAGCTCTATTTTTTTTACAATTTCTTCTTCCTCCCTGCCTGTTTTGCTGTCTCTGGTGTTTTCCACAGCCACATTTCAGGGTAGCTTTGAGCTGTGTTCAACCCAGACACTTTCCAGTAGAATAAGCCTTCCTCCCTCCCTGTGCAAAGCCAGCCTGTCCAAATCCCCACGGGACTGCAAAGGGATGGAAGACACTGCAGAAGTCCCCAGAGTCCTGGTTGCATAGCCATGTTCCTGGAAGGATGAGGAGCTTTAGCCAGGCTGATCCCTGTTTGCAGATCTCACAAGCACAGCTGGAGTTTGCAGTTTCAGAGATTTGGCTCCAAAGCCCTGGGTGTGATTTCAGATCTGTCAGTCCATGCTGCCTCCCTGCACTGCCACTGGTTTTCCATGTCCCTGGCAGGTGAACAAGGAGGAGATGACACATCCTCTCACAGGGCTTGGGTGATTATTGCTTTTGCTGCTCACATTTACCAGGCACATATTCTCATTGACATTTATTTCAGATGACTTCCCTTTCTGCATGAAATGCTCACATCTCTCTGTATGGAAATGTAGCTGTTGTAAGTCTCAAGCTGTGCTGCTTGTTCCAGATGGGAAAGATCGGAAACAGTTTCAGTGGGGTTTCAAAATGCAGATTAAAATGATGGGCTGGAACAAGCTCTTGGTTTGGAAGCACCATGAAAACATCATCTCAAGTTTCAGCAAGCTGAAAGTTAGGAATGTGTTGCAAGCCAGGATTTTTCAGGCTGGGAAAAAAAAAAAAAAGATGAGCAATAGGAGGGATGACAGTGATTTATAAAAACATGGAAGACACAAAAAGGCTGCAGAGACTGATTGATTTTTCATGGGCTCTTTTAACACAAAATCTAGGCCTTTAATCAAACCACCACAGGGAAGATTCAAAGTGAGGGAAAACCCCCATCCACTGACATCACCCTTTCCCTGGGGGTGCTGGCAGGAGGCAGTAGGTTGACTGGAGGTGACTCTGTATGTCCCAGGATTCAACAACCAGCAAATGCAAGGAACTTCTTCATATAATGTGTGGTCAAGCTCTGGAAATCCTTGCCACAGCATCTTGTGGGTGCTAAAAGTTGTACAAGTCAACAGGGCAGGAGGTCACAAAGAAAAATACATGGAGGACTGCTAAACATGTAAACACCCCATGCAACTCAGAACACTTTTAATGCACAAGTATTGGAAGCAGGGAGAATACTTAGAGGAAAACTGTAATGCATGTTTACTCTGTTCTTATACAGTGTGTGTACATACAGACCATAAAGCTTCTATTCCCCTGGAAGCACAGAGGACACAGCCAGCCACCCTGAGTTGAATTGCAGCTTGAAAATGTCCCTGCTCCTCTCATTTTAATCAGATGGGGAAAAAAAAGTTTATCCCTTCTGTTGATTCCCAGTTCTGACAGGCTCTCCTCCAGTAAGAAAGGATGAGTGAGGGGAAACCCCCATCCAGTCACATCACCCTTTCCCTGGGGGTGCTGGCAGGAGGCAGTAGGTTGACTGGAGGTGACTCTGTATGTCCCAGGATTCAACAAACATCCTTGCTTTGCCACACTTTGAGTTCCCCAAGGTGATCCCTGGGTGCTGCTTAGAGCCAAGAGAATGGACTGGAGACTGTAGAGGTCCATTCTGACCTGCTTTATTCCATCAGTCTGTGATCTAGTGTTTATTTGAAGCTGTGCCTGGAGTCCTGCGTTGCTTCTTTGGCAGTGGATTGGTCCATCACCACAGGGTTAAACCCCCAGTAAACCAACAGAGAATTTTGGTGTGACCAAACCACAAGCACACACTGTGAGCCTATGTTTATAAAGTTCATAGAATCATAGAAACACAGAACAGTTTGGGTTAGAAGGGATGTGTAAAGGTCCTCCAGTCCAACCTCCCTGCAATGAGAAGGGACATTTTCAACTAGATCAGGTTGCTCATAGCCCTGTCCAAATTGAATGTTTCAAGGGATGGGACATCTACCACCTCTCTGGTTCAGTGTTTCACCACCCTCACTGTAAAAAATGCCTTCATTATATCCAGTCTATATCTACTCTCTTTTAGTATTGAACCATTACCCCTGGGCCCATTGCAATAAGCCCTGCTAAAAACTTTGTCCTCATCTTTCTTCTAGGCCCCCTTTAAGTACTGAAAGCCTGTAATGAGGTGTCACCAGAGCTTCCTCTTCTCCAGACTGAACAAGCCCAACTCTTTCAGCCTGTCTTCACAAGGGAGGTGTTCCAGCCCTCTGACCATGTCCGTGGCCCTCCTCTGGACCAGCTCCAACAGCTCTATGTCTTTCCTATATTGGGGACTCCAGAGTTGGATGCAACACTCCAGGTGGGGTTTCATGAGAGAGAAATAGCAGGGCAGAATCACCTCCCTTGACCTGCTGGTCACCCGTCCTTTGATGCAGCAAATGGACATTGAACCTTGACCAGTACCCTCTGGATGCAACCATCCAACCTATTCCTCATCCACTGAACAGTCCACATGTCAAATCCATAGCTCTGCAGTTTAAAGAGAAGGATGTTGTAGGGAACTGTGTCAAAGGCCTCACAGCAATACAGATAAAGGAGATCTGTAGTTCTTCCCTTGTCCACTGATGTAGTTGCTCTATTGTAGAAGGCCACTACGTTGTTCAGGCAAGACCTGCTCCTGGTGAAGCCATGCTGGCTGTCTTGAATTGCCTCCCTGTCTTCCACATACCTTAGCATAGATTCTAGGAGGTTCTGTTCTATGATCTTCCCAGGGACAGAGGTGAGGCTGGCAGGTCAGTAGTTACCAGGGCCCTCTTTTCTATCCTTTTTTAAAATGGATGCAATGTTTCCCATTTCCCAGTCACCAGGAACTTCATAGAATCATAGAATGGTCTGGGTTGGAAGGGACCCCAAGGATCATAGAGCTCCAACCCCCCTGCCACAGGCAGGGCCACCAACCTCCAGGCCTGAATCTACACAAGGTTGCCCAGGGCCCCATCCAACCTGGCCTTGAACACTTCCAGGGACTTCACTTGATTGCCATGACTTTATCCTGGAGAGTGGCTTGGCAGCTACATCAGCCAATTGCCTCAGAACTCTGGGATGCATCTCTTTAGGCCCCACAGACTTAGTATATTCAGATTCCTCAGGTAGTCACAAACCTGAGCTCCTCTTAGCTTCTCCAGTAGTCTACCTTGTAGTAGACTACCTTGTAGTAGACTACCTTGTAGTCTATCCAAGATAACGGTATAGAGTATATTCAGGTCCCTGGGATGTTCTGTATAATTTACTGGTGTAGACACAGCCTGTGTATCCTCTCACCTGCAGCTATAGTGTGACAGTACCAAGGCCAAGCTCCACAGACAGTGACATGTTGGACAAGGCGAGTTCAGCAGTGATTTAAGACCCCAGGGTTCCTCACTGCCTATAACTGTCTGGACATGCACAGAGAAGATGGCATTTTCCATCTGCTCCAACCCTGTTGCTGATGTTCCTGAGCACCGATGATCACTCAGCATTGATTACTCATTCAGTCTCTCTTGGAGCATGTGCCTCTCTCTTCCTGCATGCCCTCAAGTTCTGTCTTGCCCCAGGGGAATTGCAGCACAACTTGGCTTTAACCAAAATAAACTGTCCTGGCACGAGGTCCTGTTTTTCAAGATAGATCTTTAAAATAACAAGAAATTTTCCCCTTTCTTTGCTCTTACAGGCAGCATGGGCTCCATTGTGAAAGCTTCAAGGATTGTCACCTACAACACCACAGTGACCCCAGAGTACCCATCTATCTATTTTCTCATGAAAGGGGATCCTGTAGCTGAAGGAGATTTAAAAGTTGAAAACAGAAAAGATTTTCCATGGCTTGTCAACTTGGGGAAAAACCAGAGGGACAAAGACAGCTTGGGGCTTATAAGCTGTAAAAGAAACACACAGCCCATCTGATTTTAAGTGCTTTAGACCTTATATCAATATTGTTGTTCCATCAGTGGGAAGGAGCAGGGGCAGGGAGGGCGGGGAGGAGCGTAGGAAAAGAGGCTCATCTACCCCAACAGTAAGAGAAATCTTTTGGAAACAACAACAAAACCACAGGCCTGGGTAATCCCTGTTCATAAAAACAAAGCTGGATCTCAGATTGTATGTACAAGCTGGAATCAGGCAACTTTATTCCCGTGGTGCTGTGAGACCAAAGAGCTATCAAAGTGGTCACAGCAGTATTTTGGAAGCTCCCCAAGTGCATCCTTTTGTCATCTTCTCTTTTCACTTTTCATTTGAAGGGCCCGAGCCCCCGAGTCCTGTAACCCAGCTTGGATCTCCCACTCTGTTCCTCCTGTTATTTTAACTTTAGGCACAGCAGCCCTTTGAAAAAGCGCCCCGTTCCCACTGCCTGGGAGCTATGGGAAAAGCTATCTTGGTCCTGTCAGGAATGTGCCTCGCCTCTGCCCTGCGGTTGTGCTGCCTTCGGAGAGCCTGGTGTCACGAAGCACCACAGGAGGGCAGGCCGCAGCCTTCCCTCCGAAGAGCTGGGGAGAGGAGGGGACAAGTGGATCAAGCTGTGCTGTCTCTTTGTTGGAGGAAAGATGGAGAGACCTGTTTTCGGTTTGGTTTTTTTCTTTCCTGCTTCTTGGGGATGGGAATTACTTCCCCAGTAGGTCTAGGGAAGAGATTGTGCCCCCGTACTCTGCATTGGTGAGGCCGCACCTTGAGTACTATGTAGAGTTCTGGGCTCCTCACCATAAGAAGGACATTGAGGTCCTTGAGTGAGTCCTTGAGCGTGGGTTAGGTGAGGAGACAGAATCACAGAATCACACAATCGTAGGGGTTGGAAGGGGCCTCCAGAGATCATTGGGTCCACCCCCCCTGCCAAAGCAGCTCCCTAGGACAGGTCACACAGGTCGGCGTCCAGACGGGTCTTGAATATCTCCAGAGAAGGAGACTCCACACCTCCCTGGGCAGCCTGTCCCAGGGCTCTGTCACCCTCACTGGGAAAAAGTTCTTCCACATGTTGGTGTGGAATATGTGCAGCACAGGTGAGGCTGCACCTCGAGTGCTGTGTCCAGTTCTGGGCTCCTCACCATGAGAAGGACATTGAGGTCCTGGAGCGAGTCCAGAGAAGGGCAGCCAGGCTGGGGAAGGGGCTGGAGGGCAAATCCTATGAGAAGCGGCTGAGGGAGCTGGGGTGTTCACCCTGGAGAAGAGGAGGCTGAGGGGAGACCTTATCACCAGCTACAATTACCTGAAGGGAGGTTGTGGAGAGCTGGGTGATGGTCTCTTCAGCCAGATGACAGGAGATAGGACAAGGGGAAATGGCACAAAGCTGCACCAGGGCAGGGTTAGATTAGACATTAGAAAAAATTCTTCCCTGAAAGAGTTGTGAGGGCCTGGAACAGGCTGCCCAGGGAGGGGGTTGAGTCACCTTCCCTGGATGTGTTCAAAAAAAGGGTAGATGAGGTACTTAGGGATATGGTTTAGCTTAGGGTAGGATTGGTTGGACTTGATGATCTTCAAAGGTCTTTTCCAACCCTGTGATTCTGTGATTCTGTGAATGTTTCTGATAGGTGGAAAGTTGAGGACAACACGTGACAGAGCTTTGGAAAGACCATGCTAAGTCAGCAGCTGGAGGCCAAGTGAGATGCTAGAGAGCACCATGGAAAGTACTAGGAGCCCATACATTTGCAACTGAATCAAGATCTTTCTGGCTGGTTTCTGTTAAATATCTCTCCACAGGATATAATGGGAGCCCAGACATCCAGTACACATGGATACAGAAACTCTGACATGTCTTCTCCATCCAAAGCTGAATGCCACTCTGTTGTGAGATTAATTCCTACCCACATGGCCAAAGGGTTTCATGGGTATAGAGATGATGAAAATTACACAGCAAGGGCTGAGGGGGGAAGAGCAGGTTTTGTAGCTTGGGTTTGCTGCAGGACCTACATGACACAGTTCCCTGAAAGTTCATCTTTAAACCCAAACATTAAAACCCTTTGAAGGTGGAAGAGGTTAAGCAAGAAAAGAGGAGTCCACTGAGTAAATACTGATTCAGGGTGTGAGCATCTAGTACTTTCCTTGCAGTCAGGAGGGGATTAAGCTGGAGGATGCTACATACTGAAAAGATACTGCTGGCATTCCCCAAATAGATGCTCTACCCATGGAAAACAAGTGTCCTGCCCTAGATTCCCTGACAGAGCTAGAAGGGGTGAACAGGAACAACATGCTGAGACATCAGGACACCCAGTCTCAGAAGATGAGTCTGTGTGTTAATTCAGTCTATGCAAACAGGGCCAAAATCTACTTTCCATCTCAAAAACATGGTCTCCTACTACTTGTGCCGTGTCCTCCATCCCACAGCCTCTGAAGTCTCCAACTGTTGCCCAGCTTTTCAAGCCAGTGTGCCTTAGAGATCCATCTGGGGCTCCATGAGCTACAGGAGGTCTGCCACCTTCTAAACCAATCAATCAAGCAATACTCCCAAAGCCATCTCAAAACCCACTAAACGCCCCCGTTTAAGCAACTGGTGCTTGACCATGTCTGACCAGCCTCTCATACACACAAATCCAGCATCTTCACCCAATTTGCAAGCTCAACCTTCAACATCTGTTTGTTGAGAGTCCAGAAATGGGCAGGTCTTCCTTCCCTTGGTGTCCATTGCACAATTCTCACTGACCTGAGATGAGAGGGTCTCAGTGGTGGAGAACGTACAGACAAGTGATGAGAAGGGGAATGAGCAAACAGCTTACCCAAAGCTCCTCTAAGACATTGATTGTCATGGGCCCCTCCACCTCAGCCTCATCCTCAAGCACACAGACCCTTATCTACAAGTGAAACTGCCAGGGACATTGTACTGCACCTGATGTGCCTCCCCCAAATACTGTCAGATGTGCAAAACATGGTTGTCTCCAGTCTGGAAACACAAGCCACCCTGAGAAAAGCTCTTCTCCCACCAGCTGTGATCGGACAGAGCTGGTTAATCCTTTTCCAAGGGTGCTAGGCCAGCTGCCAAGCCTGCCTGTGGGGAATCCATCCAAACCTGACTCATCCTCAAGCAATTCAGATTGTTCCCTTCAGTACTTTGGAAAAGGTTATCGGTCATTTTGCTTCAGGCTGGAGCAGGATTGATGGATGAGGGAAAAAGGCAGCATGCATCACACTTGGCCTCCTTCAGAGAAGAGGACTTTGTGGAAGGCAAAGACATGTGATTCAGGACTGACTAGTTGCTTGCCCCTCCACAGAAATCCATTTTCCACGTGTGAAATGAAGGGGCTTGCACTCCTCTGTATGTTACTACCTCAGGAGATGACCTTGGGCTAGCCAAGCATCCCAACTCTGCCAGATTGGGACCCTGTAAAAAAGCAGACCAAGTGATGGGTCAAGCACTTGGTATGCTGCCCTTGCAGCAGCACTCTGAAGTAAATACATCAGCCAGAGCACAAAACCCAGTCAAAGAAAGAGCATGTCCAGTGCAAGCACAGCCTAGAGCAGGGAATATCACACTCTTCCAAAAACACATCAAGATCATGTTGCTTTCTAGGCTCTGGAGAAATCTGCATGAGAACTCCTTATCTCTGCTGAACCACCAAGGCCAGGAGAGAAGAAGGTAAGCATCAAGTCACAGGTAGTCACTGCTTCCTTACATCCTCCCTTGGACCAAGCAGGTTCCTCATCTGCAGACTCTCAGATGGGTAGGGTCTCACTGGTCATGCAGCCATGTCAATGTGTCACCTGCTAATGTCAAGGCTGGTAAACAACTACAGGGACCCTGGAGGAGAAAGAGGGGAAGAGCAGCAAGAGTGGCTGGAAAGGCCTAGGGTGACACCACTAGGCTCCACACATGGTTCTCCCACCAGACTATATCCTCTTTGACTGATCCCACGTCTGCCCTTGCAGGAACTCCAAGGACTGTTGTATCTCAATCCCTCCTGTCTTTTGTCCCTGTTTAAAAAGCAATCCAGCAGCTGCTCAGATTCTCTGCATCCAGCATTTGATCTTTCCAGCCTGATTCACTTGCCAGATGCATTTTCTAAACTATCAGTCATAGGCAGGGAACACAGATGTAGGATATCTTGGAAGGGGATTTAGGAGTCCTTCTGACTGAGTAATGAACTGAAACTAAGAACAAAAGAACAAAGATCAGAACATCACCTGTAAATATGGGCTTTCCAAATAGTGGGGTATCAGAAGAGCCCTACTTAAATTGGGAAAGACATGGAAAGTGGGTCATGGTAAATATAACACAAATGAGAGGGCATGCTTACATCTTTGTGCCCTACCCAAGTGGTCAGAAATTACCTTGGAAGACCTCAGAACCAGAGGCCATTTCCAGTAACAGCAGAGTGGCTGCCCAACCCACATTTGCTCATAAACACTTGAGAGGGCTTTGCCTCAGAGCTGTGCTGCCAGCCAAAGATCATTACCAACATCACTTTTCCGTTCAGCTGTAGCCCACACAGCCATTGGGTGCACTGAAGCAGCACAAAATGTTGCTGAGATCTACTTTTCCCCCCCTGCTTTCACATCCACTGTCCTTTGCCAAAAGCTCCCAAAGCCATCAATAGGAACAAATCAATAACAGGCCTGTAACCACTTCCAGGAAGGAAATGTGTGCCTGTTTCTAGTAAACTCCCAAAGGAAAGACCTTGGCCTCATTGCTGAAGCACACAGAAGGGCTTCAGAGAGGACAGATTAACGAGTTATAAGATATGTCAGTGAACTAACTAGCCCTTAAACATTTTACCACTTCCTTTTGAGTTCATATCTCTTCTTGATGGGCTGGAGGCTGAAGGCAGCTTGTTGGGTGCCACCAGTTATGTAAGTGGATGGAGGGAGCTTGGCACTTTCTCTTTGTGACTTGCACAGTGCAGCCCCTCCATCAGGCTGTTACAGGGGAGAAGATGGGGATGTTAGAGACCAAGCACACATCAGAAAAGATGTGTTTTCTGAGCTGAGAAAGGTAATGACTTGAGGGACTATGGCCTTAACAAAAACTGAGCCTAGTGGTGTCACCCTAGGCCTTTCCAGCCACTCTTGCTGCTCTTCCCCTCTTTCTCCTCCAGGGTCCCTGTAGTTGTTTACCAGCCTTGACATTAGCAGGTGACACATTGACATGGCTGCATGACCAGTGAGACCCTACCCATCTGAGAGTGTGCAGATGAGGAACCTGCTTGGTCCAAGGGAGGATGGAAGGACGCAGTGCCTACCTGTGACTTGATGCTTACCTTCTCCTCTCCTGGCCTTGGTGGTTCAGCAGAGAAACACTATGTCCTTAACAAAAACTGAGTGTAGCGTTGCAATCCAACCAAGGAAAGTCCATGCTGTTGCAGCAGGGATGAGTCCTGCTACACCCACTACGACCTTCCTGCTTCCAAGGCAGATTGCTGACACCCCATGATCTGGCTGTAGACAAGGCTAATAGACTGCTTTAAGGATATGAGTACCCCTGCTCATGGGAGGAGGAGAACTTGGCCATGAGCCACCTGATCCTTATGCAGAAGATCACAGAATCACAGAATCATAGGGGTTAGAAGGGACCTGGAGAGATCATCGGGTCCAACTCCCCTGCCAAAGCAGGCTCCCTAGCTCATATTACACAGTTGCCATGTGTTCTAAGAAAGGAGGAGATTTTCATTCTAATTGTGGGTTCTCAGAGATTTCCCTGCACAAAGGACATTCTAGTAAAGAGTTTTCCACCAAAGGCAGGCTTCTGCCCTTATCTGTGCCAGTAGATGCTACAACATGGAGGTGGTGGGTATTTCTGCCTCCTTCTTTTTGTGGCTGCCCACTCAGGGCTTTACAGAGTGACCAGGACAGATGAATCACAATCATTTGGTATCCAGCTCAGGTTTTGGTTGGGTTTTTTTTTTTCCACAAATTGTTTTGGGAAACCCTTTTACCCAAAAGTACTATTCTGGAGAAGCCAAAGAAAAACTACAACATCTCAGGTAAAGACACATAAGTCCTGTGACAGCTCCTGTATTTATGAGACATTGTCTACCATAATTTATGTTGACAGTCTTGCATAGAAGCTGAAGATCCAAAGGCAGAACTCCCACTGATTTCAACAGGGATAGAATTAGCTACAGAAGATCAGCTGCTTTGATTGTATCATTTGATGCCTGGAGAAGAGGAGGCTGCGGGGAGACCTTATCACCACCTACAATTACCTGAAGGGAGGTTGTAGAGAGGTGGGTGATGGTCTCTTCAGCCAGGTGACAGGAGATAGGACAAGGGGAAATGGCACAAAGCTGTGCCAGGGCAGGGTCAGATTAGATGTTAGGAAAAAATTCTTCCCTGAAAGAGTTGTGAGGGCCTGGAACAGGCTGCCCAGGGAGGGGGTTGAGTCACCTTCCCTGGATGTGTTTAACAGATGGGTAGATAGAGATATGGTTTAGCACAGGATGGGAATGGTTGGACTTGATGATCTTAAAGGTCTTTTCCAAACTTGGAATTCTGTGTGATTCTGTGATTAATGTACAAATTGTTTACATTGTTATTCATCAGAAAGGTGAGATGCCCAGGAGTCTACCTAACACCAGCAGGTTGACTTTGACCCAATAAAGTCCTGGCCATTCCTCCACTGGCTGTACCACTTTACAGAAAAACAACTGTGTTATTTTCTTCCAAACAGCTCATTCCAGCCACGAATCTTTGAGTTCACAACACCCATAAAGCAAACTGGCCAAGAGACAGCAAGGACATCCTTAATGAGAGCAGGGCAGGACTTGAGCCAGTGAAATGAAAGAGAATAGCTTTTTTCCCCTCCATTTCTGCTCTGGGATAAATGGACCCCTCTAATGTCAAAGTTCATGTCTTACCAGTGATGGGCAGCACTGATTACATACCCATACATTTTACCTGGCAAACTCACTTTAAGCAGTGCAAGTGCACAAATGGCCATCCTTGCATTGAACTGATTCTCCCATAATTCACAGTTTCTGATAACTCTTGCCAAACTTGGGGCTGGTGTTGGCATTGCTGCTATGCTGTGGGGCACCCACCCTGTTGCGGTACAAGAACAGGAGCAGGTGGTTCCCTCAAGAATCCAACCATCAAAGGTTAAACCATGGAAAATTCCCAAGTACCAGCTTATGTGCCACTTGCAAATCAGGCAGTTAGTTATGTGTGTCCTCCTCTGACCAAGTGAGCTAGCTAGGACCTATATGAGTTGTCATGTTGACTAATGGACAGTTAAGCCTTAAGGGCTCTGAAGGCTGGGGCACTGAGCCTTAAAATCACTGTGCTTTGCCAGTGTGTCTGAGACACTTTGGGCAGTACAAGATCTTGCTGTTGAGCTTTTATTTTTAATCTTAATTTTAACCAGAATGGAAGAGCAAGATGATGGAAGAAATGTAGTAAGGGCATTTGAAATGGGCGTGGAATTTTGCACGGGACAGAGCTCCCAGAAATAGCTCCAAAACAGACTGTTTAAAAAAAAATGTGAAATAACAGATTTTATTGGTGTTAGAAGGGTGATTTCTCAGGGCTTTGTTTACTGTGGCAAGCCTGGAAGGGAGGGAACACATATTCCTACAAAACAGAAAGCAGGAGACATGCCACTACACACCCAGACAGCACATGAGACTGGGCTGCTCCACCATATATTCTGATTTGATAGAGGCATTGCAGCCCTGTATGTTAGTATGGAAAAAATGTTTTTAGAGATATAAAGCCTCATGGAGATTTGCTTGGTTCACAGGCTTTGAGAAGAGGAAGGGCAAAGGTGCAGATTGGTTGGAATCTGCTTCTTCACTTGCTCACTGAGAAAGGAAAAAAAAAAGGGTAAATCATAGAATCATAGAATGGTCTGGGTTGGAAGGGACCCCAAGGATCAGAGAGCTCGAAACCCCTGCCACAGGCAGGGACACCAACCTCCAGGCCTGGAGCTACACAAGGTTGCCCAGGGCCCCATCCAACTTGGCCTTCAACACTTCCAGGGACGGGGCCTCCACTACTTCTCTGGGCAGCCTGTTCCAGCACCGCACCACTCTCTCTGGAAAGAACTTCCCCCTAATATCTCATCTAACCTTTCCTTCCTTTAGCTTTAATCCATTCCCCCTTGTCCTGACATTATCTGCCCTTTTAAAAAGGTGAATCCCCTCCTGCTTCTAAGCTCCCTTCAGGGACTGGCAGGCTGCAATGAGGTCCCCCCACAGCCTTCTCTTCTCCAGGCTGAACAAGCCCAGCTCCCTCAGCCTCTCTTTGTAGGGCAGGTGCTCCAGCCCTCTGATCATCCTTGTGGCTCCTCTGAACCCTCTCCAACAGTTCCACATCTTTCTTGTATTGGGGGCCCCAGATCTGGACACAGGACTCCAGATGGGGCCTCACGAGGGCAGAGTAGAGAGGGACAATCCCCTCCCTGTCCCTGCTGCCATCCCTCTTCTAATGGAGCCCAGGATCCCATTGGCCTTGCGAGCTGCAAGAGCCACTGCTGGCTCATGTTAAGTCTCTCATCCACCACAATCCCCAAGTAAAATAAGTAAAATTTCTAAGTAAAATACTTGGATGTGGTTTCGCTTTTCCCCAGGTCTGGTCTGGTATTTAAATATCTGCAAAATGGGCAAGGAGGCAAAGGAAAAGCTCTTAGTAATATGAGCTCAGCCTGAGTTCCCACCATCCTCCCCCTGAAGCCCCTTTTGCAGAGATCCATGAGCAGCCTCTGAATGCAGCTTCAGCTCCAGCGCAAGTGCACTGGGAGAAACAGGAAGTCCTGGCAGGGCCCCAAATGAACCATTGTGGCTTTATGAGCCATTGTTTCCCTTATTGATGGGCCAGTTCTCATTCACAAAAAGCTGCTTTTGCAAGGCAAAGAGGAAAAAACACATTTGGAAACCCAGGCCTGAGGCCCTGCATGGTTAGGGCACCATGGGAGTGTGGTGAGAACCCAGCTGTTACTCAGTCTGGACACAGACAGTGTTGAAACATCATACACAAATCTGCTCACTGACTGCTTCAGGCCCTGTAAACTTTGCTGTGGAGCTTTCTCCACAGGGCTAATGGTTGTGGGAAGCACTGCAGCTAAAGGATCTCTAGTAGTTTCTCTTGCCTTCCCTCCTGCCAACACACACCCCATGGCTCACATAGATAAGGCATTGCTCAAGAGTTTCATTACACGAAGGTGAAAGATGCTGCATCAGAATTGTGTACTGATTTGGGTTGGAAGGGGCCTCAAAGATCATCTAGTTCCAACCCCCTGCCATGGGCAGGGACACCCTTCACTAGGCCAGGCTGCCGAAAGCCCCATCCAACCTGGCCTTGAACACTGCCAGGAAGGGGGGGGCCACAGCTCTCTGAGCAACCTGTTCCAGTGCCTCACCACCCTCTAAATCTAAATCTAAATCTAAATCACCACCCTCTAATCTAAATCTACCTTATTTCAGCTTAAACCCATTACCCCTTGTCCAATCACTACACCCCCTGATACACAGTCCCGCTCCAGCTTTCCCATAGGCCCTTCAGGTACTGGAAGGCTGCAGTAAGATTTCCCTGGAGCCTTTACTTCTCCAGGCTGAACAACTCCCTCAGCCTGTCTTCATAGGAGAGGTGTTCCATCCCTCTGCCCATGTTCCTGGCCTCCCCTGAACTCCCTCCAACAGCTCCATGTCCTTCTTGTGTTGGGGGCCCCAGAGCTGGATGCAGTACTCCAGACAGGGTCTCATCAGAGCAGAGGGGGACAATCACATCAGTGAATCTGCTGCTCACTCTGCTGAAATCTGAAATCTGACCTGTTTCATCCCTCAACTGATTATCTGGCCAAGTGAAAAGACCACTGGCCACCCAGCTTGGGAGAGGGTGTTGGGGTTCAATTAGGTTGTGTACATGAGGGCCACCTTGAGCCACTGGAATTGTCCTCCCACACCCAGAAAAGGCATGTGGGACTCCGTGCAATTAAGTAGCAAGCAGAGGCCAAGTTAGCACCTCTAAAATGGCATCTGGGTGTAGGCAACAGACTCAAGACCGTCCTGGCTTGTGACTGAGTCTCTGTCTAGAGTACACTGAAACACCAGCTATATTTGGATACCCAGAGGACAGGAAACACCAGCATTTAGGAGTCTTCACATCAGACTGAATCCAGCTGTCTGTGCTATGACAAGCTCAGATGTCTAGTGATGTCTGAGATGCTTTAGTGAAACCTACACTCCTCACAGGGCTGGAACACAAGACACAGGATGTACTGGAGACCTATGAGCTCAGTGACTATGCTTCTCAAGTGGGACCAGACGCCTTCATACAGACAGCTTGAGTCCAGCCCCAAGCTTCTCTTCTCTCCCTCCTCCACTAAGCCAAGCCATGCAGATGTGTGCCATGAAATGCAGAGCTCATGGTGTCAGGTAGAGCTCACTGCAGGCCTGAGCCCAGGGGACCAGCCGTGGGTACATGACCACATGGTCTTGTGTACCACAGCTAGCTCCCATGCTGTTGCCCTCAGAGCCCATATTGGCTCTGCAGAAGGACACAGCAGAATCACAGAATCACAAGGTTGGAAAAGACCTTTAAAGATCATCAAGTCCAACCATTCCTGTCCTATGCTAAACCATATCCCTAAGCACCTCATCTACCCGTCTGTTAAACACATCCAGGGATGGTGACTCAACCCCCTCCCTGGGCAGCCTGTTCCAGGCCCTCACAACTCCTTCAGGGAAAGATTTTTTCCTAACATCTAATCTGACCCTGACCTAGTGTAGCTTTGTGCCATTTCCCCTTGTCCCATCTCCTGTCCCCTGGCTGAAGATACCATCGCCCACCCCTCTACACTCTCCTTTCAGGTAATTGTAGGTGGTGATAAGGTCTCCCCTCAGCCTCCTCTTCTCCAGACTGCAGGGATGTCTGTAGCAAAGAGCTCCCACCATGCTTAAAAGGACTCAGAGACTGGTATGTTCTCCTGTGCTGAGTGAGAGGGGCTTTCTTTTTTTGGCAGCATGAAGTGCTGAACCTTTGTTGGACTCTGCCTCTTCATGTTCACTTTTGGAGAGTCCTCTGCTGTTTCTGGAGTGATGCAGATCTGCCTGCCTGCAGAGGTGGTTTGGAAGCAGATGTTGGAGCAAAAAGATCTGATCCTGCTCTCACTCTCCCCAGGATACCTTGGCTGTTTGTGTCATCAAGCCACAGAGCCGTGCTCCTGCAGCCTCCAAGCACCACCTTTGCTCCCAGCACTGGGAGCTGCGGGGAATGGGTTTTTTTCCACCCTAGAATGCTCCTCAGATACATGCCAAGCTAAAATCTACACTGTTCCAGCTGCTCTGTGCTCCTCTCCACAGCGTGGACTTGGAAAGCCAGTGCATAAGCTCATCTGAAGGCTCCCCAAGAGCTTGAAGCTTTATGAGTCTGACAGTGCCTGGGGTCCCTGCCCTGGGAGAAAGGGGAATCTGAGAAAAGCAGCATCTCCCTTGGACCCATGAGTATCTGAACACACACCTGTATTGGCATGACTGACATCCTAAAGGCAAGGAGTAGTCAAGTCTGGAGAGCTGCTGGTCAGTTTTGAAGAAGAAAACATCCCTCAGGTTGCAGCCACCCAACAGTGGGCCTGTGGGTCTCCAGCTCCATGGAGGGTTTGAAAGCCTAGAGCCTCTCTACCACCCACCTCAAGCATAGCTCTCTAAAACTGTGACCCACCAGTTTACTGTCCTCCACCACCTATACCAGGTACACTGGAGCCTGAAGGCCCCAATGCATCCAGGGGATATTTTGCCAATCTTTTATACTGGGAGCTGGAAGATACCTGCTCAAGACTAGAAGTACCTGTGTTTTCAGATCTGTTCTGTTCACCAAATTCATTTCACTACTGAGCTTTGCTGAGATCAGTGGTAGTTCAGCCCAGGAGGCAACCTCAGCACAACCAGCCCTACATAAGAACCACCAAAGCATGAAGACATCCTTATTCAGGTTTTTACAGCCAATATGCTTGGAGACTGACTCAAAATAGGGAGACAACTCATTTTTCTCATTGCAGATGTCCCAGTTGAAGTCCTTCCTGCACACAGAAGGATTCAAATGCACATCATCTGACTCTCAGTTATGAAATTATAATATCCAGAGATGAGGGGCTTGTATTCACCACTGTAGAAGATCTTCCAGTTTCCACAGGGACTCCCTCCACAGACAGATCACGTTATTGTGCAGATACAAAGCCAGGGTCATGGAAGAGATGCCATGGCAGTCCCTGCTTTAATGAATACTAAGATATTTTTAAGAAATCAGACCCTGACTATACTCCTCCAGAGCCAACAGAGCAAGTTAACTGCAACACAGGTCTCCAGCCAGAGCTTCCTATCTGTGACATGACAGAGGAGAGATCCCAAATCTGTGCCATCACCAGGTGTTATCACCACCCACCCATCAAGGACTGACTAGGTTTTTCATTCAAATTGAGATCTCTGAATAAATGGCTTTTAATTCCCTTCAGCTGCATGTAATCTGTGTAGTAGCTAGTAGGCCTCATTCCTGAGACATGTCTGAGAGCCCTCACAGGATATACCACAGTTCCTTTTCCATCCAACACCTTCATGATCATAACATCTCCCTGAACAATGTTTCACACCCCCCAAAAGCTGTGAAAGATTGTAAAAATCCCTACTGGGTAAATGAAGAGTTAATATTCCTGCTACCTGGGAGGTTATCACTACAGTGGGACTCCTGTCCAGGAATGATGGTTTATGGGCACAGCTCCACTGTGATGGCTTCTTCAGGGCTTGTTGCTCTGCCTTCTTCTGTTTAGGAGGTTTATTTGTAGTAAAAGTCTATAAATAGTCTGATAGAGTCGAAGAAATGCAAAAAGGGCCACTGCTGGGTCATTTAATGTATAGACAAATACATACTTCATCTGCCATGTAAACCTCAAGTGTTCAAGTTTATCATTCACTGCCAAAAATGCTATTACAGCAGCTTGAGATTTCAAAGCCAGTTTTATTCCTGTTTCTGACTGACCTTTGGGTGGATTTTTTAACTCGGAAAAAGAAGGAAAAAAGTTTTATGTGCTCTGAAAGGGACCTTAGAAGGTTTAACACATTTCTAAGTATAGGCCTGGTGATTTACAGGGACATCTTTTTCTGGTTTTTATAAGGCTCTGTCTTTCCTCAGCCATGAACAATGTATTGGTTCTGACAAGGACACCGGGAATCTTTGAGTCTTTAGCATTATTTATGATGGGGAGTGTGTGATCCAATGGCCAAGAAACTGGACTTATTACTTGGCTCTGCCCTGCACATGCTGAGCAACCTAAGAGCTTTCCCTTCCTGTGTCTCTCCTTCTCTGCAGTGATGGTACACTGTGGTCCAAAATGATTATCTCACTGTTGGTACCAGATGAGATTTCCTTGTCAATAATCCCTGCTCCCTGCAAGGTTTTATTACGAGTTTCCAAGGGAAACATCAACCCAATTACACCAACATCATAGGTGTTTGGGGATGTTTATGGGTGCTGGTGCCTGGATTCATGCAGACTAATCTCAAGGCTTGCTCATAAGAGTTTACGATGACAGTTTGCATCAAGGTATCATATGGATGGGCAGTGGCTGCAGGTTGGGACACAGGAAGTTCCACAACAATATGTGGAAGAACTTTTTCCCAGTGAGGGTGACAGAGCCCTGGGACAGGCTGCCCAGGGGGGTGTGGAGTCTCCTTCTCTGGAGATACTCAAAACCTGTCTGGATGCCTACCTGTGCAATATGTCCTAGGGATGCTGCTTTGGCAGGGGGGTTGGACCTGATGATCTCTGGAGGTCCCTTCCAACCCCTATGACTCTGTGATTCTGTGGTTCTGTAATACCAGATCATAGAATCATAGAATGGTCTGGGTTGGAAGGGACCCCAAGGATCAGAGAGCTCCAACCACCCTGCCACAGGCAGGGCCACCAACCTCAGGCCTGGATGTACACAAGGGTGCCCACGGCCCCATCCAACCTGGCCTTGAACACTTCCAGGGACGGGGCATCCACCACCTCTCTGGGCAGCCTGTTCCAGCACCTCACCACTCTCTCTGTAAAAAATTTCCCCCTAATATCTAATCTAAACCTTCCTTCCTTTAGTTTTAATCCATTCCAGATGACAGACCAGTTGTGTTAAGAGCTGGATAAATGCATCCTAGAAAGGTGATCCATGACCAAGACAGGTTTAATTGGGATTGTGCAACAGTACTGGGGAAAACTCCATATTTGCTCTTACCTGAGGCTGTAAAATTCAGTGCTCAAGCATTTGCATCCCAGGGCTCAAGTGACTGAGCACTCACGCACCTAATAGAAAACCATCAGCATTTAGGGCATGAAAGCCTTACATTGGAATTCCTGGAAGTTGTTTGGCCCTGCAAAGAAATCTGGCTTTGCTCCCAGCCAGAAAGAAGCCCTAAACATAGGTGTGATTAATCTGCTGTGAATAATTCAGTATTAATGATTACACTCACAGGTTCCACTTTCTGACTGTGTTCTCCACATCTCTCACAAACATCAGACCTTTGCACGCCCAGAAAACATCCACTGCCAAGGGTTGCATGGGGATGTGGGATGGATGGGATGATCCAGGTGATGATTGTACATGTTGCAGCAAAAATCCTAGGATAAAACCTGACAGAGCAGGATCTCCACAGGAGACAAGTACTCTCCAACCCTACAAGGCTCTAGGGAGAGGTGGTGATTTATTCAGGTTCTTGAACCTGACCAATAGATGCTGCAACCTGTAAGCCTGGAAAAGGCTGATACATGTGCATAGACAGGCATGTTCAGGTACACACTTACCTACAACTGCACAGCCCACGTCTGTAAGGCCATCCTTTGAGATGGTAAAAACAACTCAAACTATCATCTCCCTGTTCCCATGGAGACAGACACTGGCCCTGGCCTGGGCACGGAAGCAGCACAGCTGGGCAGCTGTGTCCATGTGCCATTGGGTAGGGGCATTAGACCTCCCTCAGTCCCTCAGGATTCCCTCTCCCCTTGAACCAGTGCCCAGGTACAAACAGTCGCCAAAGGTGGGGGAAGGCAGAACTTGTGCTGGCGCTGGTGGGAAAAGAGGTCTCTGTGAGGGTCAGGCCTCCAATGTACCCACATCCAGGTGAGGATCTACACCCAGGGTCAATGCAGGCTCCATATTTCAGCATTAGCCCTTAGAGCCTCCCACTACTGGCTGCCCACATCACGAAAACTCACCTCCAGCTCATCCTTCCTCGCCTCCCTTTCCACACCCCCCCCTCCCCCCTGAAGACATCCTTTTACCAAAACGAGCTGGGGAGGCCAGAAAAAGACCCTGACGTCAATGTAAAGTAAACCACAGAGGTCTGGTTCCTGTATCACCACTGCACCAGGCTGAGCTCTGGGGAGCAAACACACCCTCACTCGGTCGAGGAATCTGGGAGCTGGCTCCGGGATCAGCAGCTGAAGCTTCTCATTCAGGCTGTGTAAGTACTGGCTGCAGCATGCTTTGGGCTGGGAAAGGCGGGCAGGCAGCATGGGGGGAGAGGGAGGGAGCTTCACCAGCTGCAGCTGTGCAAGGCAGCGTGCTCTGGTCCCAGCTGGACTGGCAGATCGGAGGCTTGCGGACAGGAATGGGAGACCTCGCCAGCCGGGTCGGTAGGGAAGCACATGGGTTTGGATGCAGCTTGGCTCCATGCTGGTGGGAACAAGGTGGGAGAAGAGGTCTCCTACACGAAGTGCTGCAGGGGTAGAGGAGGTTTAGGGCAGGTGAGAAGGAAGGGAATGTCTCATTGAGGGAAACGGGGGTGTTTCTAGATGCTGGATCCACGTGGATGCTGAAGTGCATTTGTCCTGACAGTTATCTCAGTCTGTGACATGCATGTGAGGACACATGAAGGTCTATACATAAAAAGCAGGCTGCAGGCAGAGCTGTCTGAAGGATTCTGCACAAAGCCTTGAGTATTTCTGGTTTACCTCTGTAGGCTGCACTCAGTCACGTCCAGCTACACATGTAGATAATGCATCATGCAAGCGTCCCTGTCCAGGGATGCAGAGCTAGACACAAGGCTTTTAGGCTCAGGTTATGAAAGTGTGGTCTGAGTGGGCTCAAAATGAAGTTTATAATGTGTGTTTGGAAAGCAGAAAACTTTCCCCCTAGGGAAATGGTATGGAAATGTCCTTACTTTGGGAGCTGTGTGAATGGGGGAAGCATCTGGGCCAGAGCTGGGGTGAGGGAGAGGGATGAATGGCCCCGATCGCTGCATCGGCAGTTTGGTGCCAGCTGAGTCATGTCTGACCCCAGTACATCACACAGAGAGCATCCCTCATCGTTTACACTGACTATACTCAGTGGCAGAGTGTGATGAATTGGCAACTTGGCCCTTTGGACTTATTTCAGCTGTGTTTTGGTAGCATGAGGCACCTCTTCTTCTAACAGTTTTCACGTGTCAGGGCCAATTTCTCTTCTTCAGCAGAAAGGCAGCTCTTTTCCTGAAACTGCAGCTCCTCCAGCAAAGCTGTAACTCCCCTATTCATCAGTGAAGGAGGGTGGGCACACAAGTTTAATCCCTATTACATGGGCGTGACAATCCCAATTGAAAATCACGGGGTCAGATGCCTCCATCACCCACCATCAGATGCAATGGTGCATTTCAGGTCACTCTGTAAAGCCCTGAGTGGGCAGCCACAAAAAGAAGGAGGCAGAAATACTCACCACCTCCATGCTGTAGCATCTACTGGCACAGATAAGGGCAGAAGCCTGCCTTTGGTGGAAAACTCTTTACTATGATGTCCTTTGTGCAGGGAAATCTCTGGGAACCCACAATTAGAATGAAAATCTCCTCCTTTCTTAGAACACATGGCAACTGTGTAATATGAGCTGGGGAGCTGCTTTGGCAGGGGAGTTGGACCGGATGATCTCTCCAGGTCCCTACCAACCCCTAGGATTCTGTGATTCTGTGGGGATGGGTTCATCACCAGTCCAGACTGCTGAGTTATTAATTGATTTCAGCACAATTTGCTTCACTCTGCTTGAGCCTCCTTCCCCATCTCCCTAGTGTGCTGAGGTAAAGCACAGACAGGGAGCCATTTGTTCCCTCCCCACATACCGTGAAGGTGTCAAAATCACCCTACAAGTCTTCCTTCCCCCTGTGTTGAACAGGGAGGCAAAGGCCAAGGAAGGAATTGTACATGACACATCTCTCACAGCACGTTCTCCCCGAGGCAGAGCAAGAGGAACGGGGGAGGCTGCTGAACAGAGCTATAAATCCCACCACACACACGTCCAACATCACTGCAGCTCTGCTCCCCCTTACATGCATCATGCCCTGGGGATGACGTGGTTCCCACAGGGATGCACAGGCTGTCCTGCCCCTGTGTCCCCTTCCAGGGGGGAAGGACCAAACTGTATATTCCAGCTTGTCAGATGGGCTGTGGGGTTTTGGCTGTCTGCATTTTAACAGCCTGGAGACACATAACCAGGAATGTTTAGCAGGTAGGTGCTCAGCACATCAGGGGGAAAACCTCACCCTTAAAGGAGATGTGAGTTCTGACATCTAAAAAGAGAGACATCCAAGTTCCTGAGCCCTCTTTCAAAGCAGAGCCCAAAATCCCCCCCCCACACTGTGGGAGTAACACTCTAACAAACACACAAAGCCCACATTGTTTGGACTTTCCTCTCCACCATGAATTGTTAGAGCAGGTTTCTAGGAATGCTCAGTTGCTAAGTTTAGGGGGAGGTGAGCCAATACATTACCAGAGAGTGCCCTTTAACAAACCTCCTGTGACATGCAAGGTAAAGTCTACAGCCCCTTCTGAGGAGTGTCTGCTGCTTCTTAGCAAGATGATCTGTTGTAAGGACCCTGCCATCCCTTCTTGCTCTCTTTTGCCTCCCCTCCAGTTTTCCTCCTTCCTTTCAGACATAGATTTTGCTCCTGTTCAAAATGACTGATTAAGGATGGCTGAGCAAATCCCACTGATGCTATAGCAGAGAAGCATTTCCCATACAGTAGTTCCTATAGAGTCCAGCTAGGCATGAGAAAGTCCAGAGACAGGACTAGTTGTGCTGAGGTGAAGGGTGAATCAGAGGAATGGAAAAGCAAAGCCCACAGTCAGAGCACAGTAGGTCAGCAAAGCTGTGTGGGTCAGAAGGGATTAGTCTGAGCTGGCTGTGACAACCAAAGAAATGATGTCACCCATCAGGATGACACTAACCAGGGATGCTGTTGTTCAACCTCAGCATGATATTTACTGGGATCAATACACCATTAGGGTATAGGCACAGAGGAACTGAATTCTTTATGACCTGTTATGCAAAATCCATAAAGGATGTGCATCTCCTCTGTCAGCCTGACAAGCACCACTACAGCCACGATCACACAGCAGTGAGGATGGCTTTTTCCATGCTGCCACAAAAAAAGATTCTCTGTCAAATGTCCCCTTCTCTTCATGACTCCAGCCACCTTCTCTACAAATACCTATCAAAAAGGTGGGGTTCTGGGAAAGGCCCCTAAAGCTACCACACATGGTATATGGCTCTTGGTGGGGTAGGCCAGTAGACAGCTCCCCATCCTTGTATGCAGTGAGGTTGTCAGTCCTCTCCATGGGACAACTGGAGAGATGGATTGGGGTCTCTTTGGGGAACTGCCCCATGGTAGAGCT
Organism: Zapornia atra; assembly: GCA_013400835.1. Taxonomy (NCBI): domain Eukaryota; kingdom Metazoa; phylum Chordata; class Aves; order Gruiformes; family Rallidae; genus Zapornia; species Zapornia atra. The sequence continues at coordinate 33,640 of VZTU01004116.1, forward strand.
GTCACAGGTAGGCTGTGGCCTCATGGATGAGACTGGGGATGCTCTGGAGGTTACCCCAAATTCTGTTTGCTGCAAAGAGTAGCTCATTCACCACAGGTAGGCATTAGCAAGGTGAAATGGCACTGAGCTCTGAGCACACAGGCCCACAAAGAGTCCTACATTGGGTACTTGTAACCCACCCTGGTCCTGTCAGAGTGACTAACCCAGGGTTCCTGAGCACAGCAGGAGAGGACACAGAGAAGCTCAGCAGGGTGACCAACTTCTTTTACAATATGAAAAAGGCATTTCTAGCATTCAGGTGCACAGGATGGGAAATTGCTGGTGGACAGCTTACATGGCAGAATGAGGCACAGAGCCCACTGTGCAACCAGACACTCCACTCTGGGGGTGTATAAGCACCATCTTGCTGGTTTGCCAACTCTCCAGGAGCTCCAGGCTGGACTGATGTTAGGGGCACAGACTTGCTAGAGCAAACCATCGAGGGACAGAGGACATATATACCACCATATAATACACCAGTAACTCCACTTTGTGCACTGTTGTGCAAGGTAGGTCGAGCAGATACTTTCCAAAGGAGTCCAAGACTGAGTCATGGAGCAGGGTTGCACGGAGCAGCACTGCAGAAGGTACAGCCTAGGGAAACATGCTGCCCCCAAGCTACCCCATCTGTGACCTCCCTCAGATGGCTTTGGCAGTGCTGGGAGTAAGGGCATAGGCATTTTCCACCCCTGTCTCAGCCACACAGATTCAGGTCAGCAGCACAAAGAGAGCCAGTTGTCACATCCCCCCCATTGCATGAAGCCACCATAAAGTTCACTCTGACCTCAGGCACCTCAAAGGATACCCAGGACTGAAATAGCAAGGGACAGACGTCAGGAAGCAGTCACTGCCAGGAGAGAGAAAGGAAGGGGAGTCATGCTGCCTCTGGCCCCTGCCTAGATTAGGTCTGTCTCATACCAGGGCTGTTGATCTCCCACTCAGCACAGTATTAAGTTCACCCAGAGAATCAGAGCTACTAAGATGCTCACAGCAAGAGATTCCAACAGTATGATTCCTCACGAGCAGCTTACCTAGGGAAGTGCATGGTTATTTTGAACTCCCTGATTTATTAATAAACTCCAGATTGTTCAAGCCACTAATTCTTGCCCAAGGGAGTTTAGCAGAGGAGCTCAGCATCTTGACTCACAGTATTGGGACTGATATATGACTAGCTGTGATCAGATGGCAGATCTAAAAATACAGAGCCTGCCGTTTATTTTTCTTGGAAAATGGAAAGACACCCAAAGAAGCACAGCCCAGTTTAGCAACCACAGCAGGCTGGATTTTTGCTTTAAAGAAGCCAGTAGAATTTGCCCAGAAGATACAGCTTAGGTTGTGTTACAGCCATGGGATTAAGCAGCAGCTCCAGCACCATGGGGGTAACCTCTGCCTGCCTGGGCTGCTGCTGCGGCTTTAACTGTGTATTACAGAGGTCAGGATTGCACATCCCCGACCTGGAAGACACAAGCAGTAGGATTCCTCTTCATCAAAGGAGGTCTCTGAACTGGGACGGCAGCAAACTGGGTTGGTAATTTAGTATGGCCTTGTATTAATGAACTAAGCCCTGTGAGATGAACCCACCTTGTACCATTCCCAGGGAAGCTGCTGCAGACATCTCTGTTATCAGGTCTGCCTTCAGTCATCTCTTCTGCAGACTAAACAAGCTCAGTTCTGCTGCTCTGTCCTGGTGGGTCCTGTTTGCTGGGCCTCAGGTCATTCCTGCTGCTTTGGTTTGCACTTTTTCCAAGGCAGAGACACATGCCCCTTTTACTAGACCATGTAATGCTATTTGTTACATCTAACAGTGCTTGTGTAGAAAAAAATCCCACCAGATGATGCAAAAGGCATGGCAAATAGCACCTTGCAGCACCTCCTAACATAATAATGACTGAAGCAACCAGTAGAAGGATGAAGTTACCAAAATTAATAATTCAGCAGTGGCAGGTTGAGCTTTTGCTTCTAATAAAATAATTTGCTTTGACGCCATGAACACAAACTGGAGTAGAGCCTCTGTCTTCCCTCCATCACACTGTCCATTGCCCTCAATGAGGTCAAGGCCTCCTTGATAACCAGCAGAGACAATCTGTTCCCATGACTTCATCCCAGGCAAAGAAAATATCCCCCCCCCAGGATTTCTGAACCATCGTGTTTCCACCTGATTCAGGTCCACAGCAGGTTCCCTCTGCCCCCTGTGAGAGGCAAAAGGATCTGCGATCCTATAGCAAAACACCCCCACAAACAGTGCCTGCTGGATCGTGCTGCCCACCCATTTGTCTTCACAAAGAAATAAATTACTCTGGCATTGTGATTTACAGCAAGAAGCCCCTTTAAATCACACATATGATTCCCCCCCTCCCTTCCTGAAAATTTCCCAGGGCATGTCTGCACTTTGAGCTTACAGGGGTTGTTTCAGTGGTTGGGAAACTGAGGCACGTCCCTAGAAAGTGGATCTTTGTCCCCAGTGAGGCCTCTTACACAGATCTTGCCACCAGAGCAGGGACTGGCTGCCTGCAGCAACGGGAGATGTATTTCCAAGCAGCTGAAAGCACAAAGGAAAACACCCCCTCCAAAATAACAGCAAAAAGAAATAAAAATCAGCAAATTTTACCAGCTTCTTCCAGAGGCAGCACTTTCAGGAATCATTTGTAACCAGCTGAGGGGGCTTTTTTACTGGTGGTGGCTTGTTGGTTTTTTTTCAGATGGGGCCCTTTCTTCTTGCTCATACAGGGTTTTTCATCACTGTGGCATTTCCTATGATAATCCATGAGATTTATGCTGCCCTGTTGCAGATCAGAGCGTCGCTGAGCTCTGTGCATGTCTAACAAAAGACAGCCCTGACCTGAGCTGTTCCTGCCATCTTTACAAGCCAGGCAAACAAAGGGGAAGAGAGAGGAGGATTAGCATGTTTGCAGAGAGCAGGGAGGGGATGGAGGTCTTTCTCTAAAGTCAGTTTAGCAGTGTGGATCCAAAGGCCAGATTTTCTGAGTTGCAGGCGTCCTTCCTCCCAGGCTAAATCGCTCCTACAGCAAAGGACCGTGGCCACGGAACAGACGGCCCTGGAATCACCCCGCTGCCCCTTACCAGGTTTGTGCTTGCTGCTAATCAGAGCAGGTGGAGGTACCAGCCTGCTCCCCTAAGGTCCTCACCGCCTCCTTGCCATGTGTTTTTGAATGCCCCTTCTGTCCTCCGCAGCACTGCAAGGCCTCATGCTCAAGGTTTTCCGGCTCAGCCGTGCCACACTGTGCTTCCCACCTTCCCAAATTCAAGAGCAGAGTACTGAGAGCTGCCTGGGGGCTCTCTTGACCTCCCTCAAAGCCACATCCCAGAGCAGCCACCCCAAGCATCCTGCTGATTTCCTGCTTTGCAGCCCTCAAGCCAGAGCTGGGCAAGAGCCGCTCTGCTCGGCTCTGACCTCCCCAGAGCACGTGTGCCCAAGTGATGCCAAAGCCCTGGCTGCCTGCGTAGCTTTCCCCTCCAAGCACCAGTTGTCCCTGTGTGCCCAGTGACAAACAAATCCGGCAGGAAATACTTCGCTGGGAATGGGGAGAGCTCCGCAGTGAGGTTATGACACTGGACGTTGTGTTCTTGGCAATTAGCTCCTGAAACACTGAAAAAATAGCAAAAGAAAAGAACAGGTGGCTGCTGGCCAGAGCTAGGCTGGGGGGACATCAAGGGCTGAGTAGGACCCTACAAGGGATCCCAACACTGGTTGGATTGCAAGGGGCAGTGGAGATATGACATGGCTTGTTGGGTTGCCAAAGGGTCTCTGTGGCTCATTTTGTTGGTGCCTTGACTGAGGATCCTTGTCAGAAACCTCACCGTTGTGAGAGCAGTGGTGAACTGGGCAGACTGGGATGGAAAGGGGTATCCCGTCTCACCCCCATAGGGTACATTTATACCGGGAAAAGGCACATCCAACTTCTCACCCCTGTCATGCAAGAACTGGAGACAGGCAGGACCAATGTACTCCAAACCAGTCACCCAGGAGAGACCTCAGGGTCACCCAGGGGTGTAGCTTGCAGTTGTCTTCATTTTTCTTTCAGCTCAGCAGGTGCATCAGCAAAAATGCCAGGGCCTGAGGAGAGAAATGGAGGGAGAGGCAATGGCCAGACAAGCCAGTTCTGAAACATGCAGGAGGCAGGCAGGAAACAGACTCTTGCACACTTTCTGCTCTGTGCATGATTCACCCAACAGGACCCACGACTGTCATTTGGGAACCACTTGTCTTTCCCCATTTCTCATCAAACAGACAATTCACAGCTGGATCCCATCAGCAGAGGCCACCATATGGCAGCTGCCTGATCTCCTCCCCTGTATAAACACGCAGATGGGGAGCCACTTCAGAGGCAGGACCACATGCTAACGGTGGCCCTTGGCCTTCGCAGTCCTTGGAGGACAGTGAATGGCAGCCCAGTGGGAAGCGGGTGTGATCTCTAGCAGGTGGCAGAGGGTGCTGACTGCTCTCTGTGGAGCTGCTTATGTCAGGTAGGTGCAGCTGCCTCTGGGCCCTGCTGAGCTGCCGTTACAGAGACAGCTGGTTCACCACAGCCTCTGTTGCCCACACTGAGAGTCAGGCAATCAGCCCTGGGGGTGTTGAACATGACCTGGGGCAGTGGTCCAAGCCCTCCTTCTCCAGGCAGTAGCAACTCACGTTTCTTTGCCTCTTTGGTGTTTCTGCCCCAGCATTGCACTTGCTCTACAGCCCTTCCAGTTGTCACCTTAGTCTTTGATCTCCCAGACATTCCAGCACAGCATGCCTAGATCACAGAATCATAGAATCATAGAATGGTCTGTGTTGGAAGGGATCCCAAGGATCAGAGAGTTCCACCCCCCTGCCACAGGCAGGGACACCAACCTCCAGGCCTGGAGCTATACAAGGCTGCCCAGGGCCCCATCCAACCTGCCCTTGGATAACAAAGAAAAGAGCAGAGAATGATCTCTCAGTAGCCCAGCAGCTAAAGTCGCTTCCTGCACTGCTGATGGAACAGGACTGAGTGAAGAACATGGAACAACCCACAGCGCTGATCCCCTGTGAACTCCCTTTTTCCCTCAGACCCTTCTGCGGCCACCCAAGCCTCTGCCACAGGTTTGCTGCACCCACCTGAGTTCCAGCATCAAAAGATCTCAAAGAGCTGGAGCACCTCTCTCTCTGAAGACAGGCTGAGAGAATTGGGCTTGATCAGCCTGGAGAAGAGAAGGCTCTGGGGAAACCTTACGGCAGCCTGCCAGTACCTGAAGGGGCCTAACGGGAAAGCTGGGGAGCAACTGTTTATCAGGGAGTGCAGTGACAGGACAAGGGGCAATGGGTTTAAACTGAAAGAGGACAGATTTAGATTAGACATTAGGAAGAAATTCTTTCCTCTGAGGGTGGTGAGACACTAGAACAGGCTGCCCAGAGAAGTTGTGGATGCCTCCTCTTTGACAGTGTTCAAGGTCAGGTTGGATGGGGCTGTGGGTAACCTGGTCTAGTGAGGGTGTCCCTGCCCATGGCAGGAGGGTTGGAACTAGATGATCTTTGAGGTCCCTTGCAATTCAAACCATTCTGTGATTCTATGATCCCTGCAGGGGCCAATTTTGATTCAAATTAAATAAATGGAGTCTTGCAGGATCAAATCCAGCCTTTGAGCTCCTTCCCATGATTGCCCACAAGATTCCTCACCCTTGTGCATCACTGGCAAGGAGACTGTCACCCATAGCACAAGCAGGATCAAACCTGGATGTAGGAAAAGGAGTTTTTCCTGGCCCTTCTCAGCTCTACAAACTCAGAGTATCTATAAGTTGTTCCCACCAAATATTAGCTTCTCTCCCCTCTCCTCACTGCTGGCAGTGGGTTGTAAAACTTAGGGCAGGTGCTTTTATCCATCAGGCAGCACCTGCCAGATCCCTGCTCTGCTCCATTACAGCCCGTGGCAGGGCTGGGATAGAAGCCAAGATGTTTTGTTCCTCATCCTTTGACAAAGTTCCCACACTGCTGTCCAAGCTTTCCTTCCAGGGGAAGGCAACATACACATCCCACTCATTAACAATAAGGAAGTATGATGGGACTGAAGCCCAAACCATTTGCAAGGAGGGAAATTCCTACACATTTGGGGAGAGTCTCAATGTCCATAGATTTCCTCCCAAACCAAATGCCATGTGGTGCTTTCCTGGCAGTTGTCCTCTGTAAAAGGTGACTTCTGGAAGGGGGTCCAGCACATCAACTTCTCCACCCTTGGTCCATTTGTGAGAATAAACAAAATTCTTTGTTTCAGTTCTGCATCTGACTCACAGCATCCCACAATAACCCTCAAGACCACCTAGAATTTAGGACTCCTGGGCAGTGCATATCATAGGGACACCTGTGAGTGTTTTCCAGCATTTATTAAGTTCTGAGGCTCTTTTGGGGAAGATTTTTCTAGAAGGAGGTGTAGTTGGGGAGGATAAAATGGATGTAGACTCTCCTTCATGCCAGTAACTTTATCTGCCATGGAAAAACTTTATCTGCCATGGAAAAACTTTATCTGCCATGGAAAAGGGTTTATGCCCATGGCAGGAGGCAGAGCCCATCTCAAGGTGCCACTCCATCAAGCCTGCATCTGCATCAGCTGGGAATCTCCCCTGAAAGCAGTATTCTAAGGACAGGCTTGTGCTTGTGTGTGTTTGTTGTGACTGTGGGCATTACTTGCTCCCATTTCTCCTGCTTCCTGGTACAGGAGCAAGATAGTGAAAAAAATGGCTCAGGAACATGTGTTCTGGAGGCAAAATGGGAGAATGTTCAATGGAGGTGTTATATGGGTATGTGAGTTCACTTTCTCTGATGGTGATGATAAAAAGAGGATTCCCAGACAGCTCAGTGAAAATGCCACCCCTCAGTGTCCTCTGTGTAGTGAGGATCCCACTCTGGTTTCCTCCATGCAGTCATGGTAAAGGCTCCTCAATTCTCTGAGCTCTGATTCCATTGCATCTGGATCCAAGACCTTAGTGGGTAGATCTGCTTCACCTTTGAAGAAGATAATAATTGATGAGAATCTGTTCAGAATAACAGAGTTTACATTCAATATCCTAAAAAAAAAAAGCAGGTGTGTTCAGATATTGGATTCTGGCTTGGATAATTACAGAGGTGGTCAACAGAGATATCTTGAAAGCAGATCCAGCCATGTGTCTTGAGCTCATTTGAGTGGTGCAATAGATTGTCACACTGTGCCCAATCTCAATCTCTTCCCCTGCAGCAGGGGATCAAGGGACACTCACCTCCCCTTTTTGAATAGGCATGGAAAAGTATACCCTTCTCCCAACAAAAGTGGAGAAGACATCTCCCCAGGATGGGGTGTGGTCTCAGCTTTATACCCACCTCCTTCAGAGCTGTCTGCCCTCCTGCTTTGCAGCTCTGTGCCACAGAAGACTTTAGAATCATAGAATCATAGAATCACAGAATGGTCTGGGTTGGAAGGGACCCCAAGGATCAGAGAGTTCCAACCCCCCTGCCACAGGCAGGGACACCAACCTCCAGGCCTGAAGCTACACAAGGTTGCCCAGGGCCCCATCCAACCTGGCCTTGAACACTTCCAGGGACGGGGCATCCACCACCTCTCTGGGCAGCCTGTTCCAGCCCCTCACCACTCTTTCTGTAAAGAACTTCCCCCTAATATCTAATCTAACCCTTCCTTCCTTTAGTTTTAATCCATCCCCCTTGTCCTGCCATTGTCTACCCTTTTAAAAAGTTGAATCCCCTCCTGCTTATAAGCTCCCTTCAGGGACTGGAAGGCTGCAATGAGGTCCCCCCACAGCCTTCTCTTCTCCAGGCTGAACAAGCCCAGCTCCCTCAGCCTCTCTTTGTAGGGCAGGTGCTCCAGACCTCTGATCATCCTCGTGGCTCCTCTGACCCCTCTCCAACAGTCCCACATCTTTCTTGTATTGGGGGCCCCAGCTCTGGACACAGGACTCCAGATGGGGCCTCAGGAGGGCAGAGCAGAGAGGGACAATCCCCTCCCTGTCCCTGCTGGCCACCCCTCTAAAACTTTAAAACAGAACCATGCCCCTCTGCTATTAAGGGGTTAAGGGACTGCTAGGAGTTATTGTGGGCCAGTAACATCCTTCACTGTTGTAACTATTATTACTTTTCCTGTGATCTAATTTCATCTGAGTCAATACCTTCTTCCACCTCCAATCTCCAGACACTCAGTGCAGGCTTTAGCACTGCTGCCTATTCAGCAAACAAGCTTGAAAATTTTCCACTTACTAAAGCTCATTTCTTTTTAAATTCCCTTCCCCCTCCCTCTGGGAGGCTGATAAATGACTGAACATCCAGATAGGATAGAAGCTCTTCATTCATCAGCTATGGTCACAGCTCCTCCTGAAGTCAAGTGTGGGAACCCTGTCTGGGACAGAGCACGGCCCTGAGCCCGGATGTGCCTTCTCCACCTTAACAGCAGCATCTGCTTCCCTGTATGGCATGCTCTGCACTATCTCAGCCACAACTTGAAACTTTGCAGCTGTTGCCACTCCAAGTCTAGCTCTAAATCCAGCCAGGAGGGAGAGGCTGGGATAGTGGGGGAGTGCAGGGCACTCGTTATTCTGCACACAGGGGCTGGGAACAAAGCTCACATGCATCATGGAATAGCACAAAACCAAGGCAGTCCTCACATAGGAAGGGCCAGGCAGTCCCTGAGAAGGTGAACAGAATGTAGGTACCAATATCTCATCCTGGAGAAAAGCCTCCTCTTTCTTTCAGTCTTGCATTTGTAGCTTCCAAGGGTGATTACCTAAGTACAAAGTTTTGTTGACAGGCTGGGGCAAGCTTAAGCATTTGCCACCACAGGCAGTAAGAATCACAGAATCACAAGGTTGGAGAAGACCTTTAAGATCATCAAGTCCAACCACTCCTGTCCTATGCTAAACCATATCCCTGAGTACCTCACCTACCCTTTTTTTAAACACATCCAGGGATGGTGACTCAGCCCCCTCCCTGGGCAGCCTGTTCCAGGCCCTCACAACTCTTTCAGGGAAAGATTTTTTCCTAACATCTAATCTGACCCTGCCCTGGCACAGCTTTGTGCCATTTCTCCTTGTCCCATCTCCTGTCACCTGGCTGAAAAGACCATCTCCCACCTCTCTACAACCTCCCTTCAGGTAGTTGTAGGTGGTAATAAGGTCTCCCCTCAGCCTCCTCTTCTCCAGGCTAAACATCCCCAGCTCCCTCAGCTGCTCCTCATAGGATTTGCCCTCCAGCCCCTTCCCCAGCCTGGTTGCCCTTCTCTGGACTCACTCCAGGACCTCAATGTCCTTCTGATGGTGAGGAGCCCAGAACTGGACATGGCACTCAACGTGCAGCCTCACCAATGCCCAGTACAGGGGCACAATGATAGGGTCCATGTTCATCCACCCTGCCCAACACTGGACTATAGGCTGATTTCTTCTCTCTTGTTCTTCCCCTTGTTCAACTCCAAAGATGGAAGGAAGTGAAGGCAGGTTTATTACCCAGACAGGACTTGTGGAGGCCTTCCAATCAAACTTGCTTTCCCACTGATAAGGATCTGAAGAGCAGATGAGAGCCCAGGCACATGCCAGAGCAGGAGGTCAGTTGTGAAAGTCTGGATGCCTGAATAAGGGGGCACATAAAGTCAGTTCCTGAAACTGGAGGGAGAATCTGCCCCTTGTGAGGAAACTTCAAATAGAAAATCAATAAAATAACCAGACAAAAAAGATCAGCCCAGTCTTCCTGGGAAAGATCCAAGGGTGAAAAACTAATTCCAGAAAATGAGGTCAACCTTCTCTAATAACCATAGCTACTGTTTGTGCTCCAGTGAGACACACATTTGTGGAGTTTACCTCTCCTCTATTTATGGATTTGGCCTCTTGACCTGGAATTCAATGCTTCTCAGTTGATCCTGTTGTGTTGTGACGGGCCATATCCTGCATGTTTATTGCATTGGCACCAGCATTGCCTTTATCCAAAGGGTGAGGGAAAAGACCAGTCCAGGGTTGACACTAAAATCCAGCATCCATGCTGCCTGTTCTTCTGAACAACTAAATGTGATGCAACTTTTCACTTCTTTTTTTTTGCTTTTTTTCCCCAAAAGGGACATGTAATGTTACTGTAAAGCCTCCTGGAAACAACACCTGTACAAGCCCCACAAAAGAGGGCTTGTTTTGGTACCAAATTCATAGCAGGAATTTTTCCATCATGAAGTGGGAATTGGAAGGATTTGGGAGGTTTGGGTCCTTACAACAGTGGTCCAGAGAGACATCTTGAAAGCTGATCTGGCCATGTGCTTTAACACATCTCAACAGTTGGGTAGTTCGTTATGCTTTGCCAGCTCTCAATCTCTTCTCATGCAGCCAAGGGTGAAGAGACACTTAAATCCCTGCTCTGAGATGTTCCCAATACTCACAATGAAGGGAAGGGTTCACACCAGGAAGGAAGAGCTGTGTGAGGATGGAGGAACATGTTGGGAGGCTACTTGGTGGAACCTGAGACTGTATTTCCACCCTTGACTCATCTCTGTTCAGCCACTTCAGCTCGGTCCTTGGACAGCTGTTATCAATCCCTCTCCTAAATGACTGCAGCCAGAGTGTCACCTAAGTGTGCAGGGTCACCCTTTGTCTCCTTGTGCCAGGTTTCTTCCCAGGGTCTGGACAGCTGGGTTGGTTTGGAGTCTCATAGAATCATAGAATGGTCTGGGTTGGGAGGGACCCCAAGGGTCACACAGTTCCAACTTCCCTGCCACAGGCAGGGACACCAACCTCCAGGCCTGGAGCTACACAAGGTTGCCCAGAGCCCCATCCAACCTGGCCTTGAACCCCCCCAGGGATGGGGCATCCTCCACCTCTCTGGGCAGCCTGTTCCAGCCCCTCACCACTCTCTCTGGAAAGAACTTCCCCCTCATATCTAATCTAAACCTTCCCTCCTTTAGCTTCACTCCACCCCCCTTGTCCTGTCATTGTCTGCCCTTTTAAAAAGTTGATTCCCCTCCTGTTTCTCTGCTCCCTTCAGGTACTGGCAGGCTGCAATGAGGTCCCCCCACAGCCTTCCCTTTTCCAGGCTGAACAAGCCCAGCTCCCTCAAGTATGTCACAGGCTTTGTGGCATTTGGTTCACTACCTTCCTGCAACTGCCAGGGGTGCTTCTGTCTAACCCACGTTCATATCAAGAAGATGAAGAGGGGTGTTTTCCTCTTGTGTCACACAGTGGTGGCCCAGTGGCTTTACAGTGGCCTTCAGCTGGCAAGTTCTCAGCAAGGAGATCTTGTTCCCATAGAGACACAGGAAAATTGACCCAGGGAGGGGATGAGAAGGGGGGGCTGGAACATCAGCATTAGTTTACTAGAGATGTTCAGGCATTATCACCATGAGGATGGCTGGAGCTCTCTTTAGGGTTTCCAGCACTTCACAAATTTCAGAGAGGTTTAGGGCAAGGAGCCAGATGTTTGGGGAGAAATTCTGAACACTAAAGACAAGTGGAAATATTTTTTTTTTCTTTTGGGTAGTGTGTATTTTTTCCCATTAGTTGCAAGGCTATATTTAGAAGAGAGGGGGGGAGAGAGAGCGCTCAAGAGAGAGGCATTTCTTCATGTTCTCTAGTCACTCCAGTTGTTCTGCTTGTAGGAACAGATGTCTCTTTCCTGGGGTGATAGTGTTCAGGTCCACAAGGAAATCTTGCCAGCAGCTCCTCTAACATAGAAAGGAGATCAAGCCAGAGGTAAGTCTGTCCCTCATGGAGGCATTCACTGCAGGGACTATTGCAGCGTGTGCTTTGGGATATTGGTTAGAGAGAAAGTGGGGTGGCATAGGCATGAAGGGGTGATGGGGGTGGAGGGGGCAGGAGGGAGTCACTGGGGACTGGACCCCAAAGTCTGGAGGGGAAAGCATGTCTATTGCAGGAGAGGGTCTATTGCAGGAGAGGGTCTATTGCAGGAGGGGGTGCCAAACACATGGATGAGCAGCTGGGGAAGCCCGTTGCTCTGCCCTTGCAGCGTGTATGGAAGTTCATCAGGAGGTGCCCAACCTGGACACCAACACTGTACCAGCAGCTGTGAGGGGCTGCAAGGGGTTTCCCCTGCTGTGAGGTCCTCTGCTTTTGGTTTTTGGGGCAGTGCTGTGATATTTGGTTGATTTCTGAGGAGATGGGGGGGTGATAAAAAGTGTGTGATGGTATTGCTTTCCCCACACTGGAAAGCACCATGCCAGCTCTCTGAGAGGAGTCAGTGATGTCTTGTTTGTATCTCTGTGTTTCCAGGGGTAATGAAATTTTTGGGAAATGCATTCAGGCAGGTTTTGGAAGCTGGGAGAGGAGACAGTGTGCTGCCTGGCATGGGGTCAGCTGTGATGGGGAATGTTTTACCTCTGTTTGGGCATGCAGTAGGGTGAGAGCTCTAGGGAAGATGCTGTTGTATTTCTCTGAATCTACTTGCTGGATCAGTCTAAGGAGAAATAGATGCTTTCCAAGATCCTTAACCAGGGTCCTTCAAAAATACCCCCTGCTCTGATAGCAACACACCACTAATCAGAGTTTTCACAGGCTAATCTGGGAAACCCAGAACTTGCAAATCCCTGAAAGCACAGGGAGCACAGTGCCTTGCAAAGGAAACCACAGATACTTCCCTCCTAAAGGGTTAAGATCTGTTTATCCATCCTGGACTGCTTCAGAAAATGCCTGCTCCCTGACCATGTCTCCCATCTCACTACATTCCCTGGGCCAAGCCCTGGCATGGGTCTGTGCCTCAGTTTCTCCATGCAGCCAAGAAAGCAGCACAACTTGAAGTGAGTGTTGAGCTACAGGGCTGCATCCACAGTGGGCTGTTCCGCACTTGACCCCTCTCCCTACTGCATCACCCCTTCATTTCTACCTGCCTTCTATTCCCTGTGCTCCCTGGGGTGTGAGCATCACCTTTTCTGTCCTGGGTGATCATCCCTGGGTGATACAGAGCCCCAGGTATTCCCCAACAGCAAACCTATCTTACTGCTCTTCCCCAGTCGTCCTTCTCAGGCTTCTTGCCAAGGGACAAGAGCAAGCACACAGCTAACAGCAGAAAAAGGAAAGCAGCCAAGAGCTTAAAGAGATTAAATTATTATAAAATAATAATTATAACATATTTATAAGATTGATAAGATCATTAAAATAATTATATATTTAATATATAATTTTTATATAGATATATTGCATATAAAATATATAAAATTCTAAAAATTATTGTAAAATAATAATAAAGAGATAAAATAATTATAAAGCATAAGTGCTCAAAGATCACTAAATCTGCAATTAAACCAAATGAAAACCTTCCCTTTCAAAAGCCAGCAGTGATGCACAGGCCAGATGTTGCATCCTATGATCTCCCTCCATGACTTTTTGCACTTGCCTGTAAAGTTCCTGTACGTGCTGCTATGGTAATTCTCACTGCAGGGTTCACTCTGTAGATAGCCACAATAGCTTTTATTCCAAGCTGGCTCTTCTAGAACTATGTCTCAGGAAGCCTTGAAACGCTGGCTGGCTTACTGAAATCCCAATAAAATCAAATGCATTTCTCCAGCCCTGTTACAGCCTCCCCAGTAGACATGCAATAAATCCATCTTTACTGGTTGGACTTGGAAAACTCCAAATCTGGGTGTTTCTTTCCAGAGTCAGCTTTAAAAATAAAACCCAAACCAAAACCTTAAAACCTCTTGGAAAAATGCCACCTCCTCCCCCCCCCAAAATATGTGCTTTTTCCTCACATTAGTATTGATCCACAAAGGGCAGGGGAGGGGGAGATACATGTGGGAAGTCATGCCCTGATTTCTGAAGTATCAGAGCTAGAACTACACAGCATCTGCTGCAGAGATGTCACTCCATGCTCCCTGGTGACAGATGGCACTTGGTAACAGCCCTGACAGGCTATGAGATACTGGTCTTTTAAATGCTAACAGCATGATTTATAGAGTGTTCACCAAGACACTTTAATACTGCTGTCACTCCAAGGCCAAGGTCTGGTAATGCAGAAAAGGGGGGCATGAAAAATGCAGCTGCATCAGTAAGGCATTGTACACATTGAAATGGTTTGGGAGGGACCTTTCTACATGGTGTGGTATAAACAAGCAAGGGGGCCCATAAACCCTCTATGGTAACTTTAAAGTGATCATAAAGGTAGAGGTGTGCTGAAGGACCTCTGGGTGCCCATCGCTTCTGGGTGTACATCTGCAGGTCTGGAGAGGCCATCTATATACATTCCCACTTCTTTGTTCACTTATATATGTACATCTGGGGCTCTTTTCAAAGGCTGAGGCATTTCTGCTGCAAATGGGCATAGAGGAGGTATAAGCTCATAAGAAATTCCCTGGCACTTGAATTTTGTGCTCTGTGTATCTTTGGGAAGCTTCATTCCATATTTTCCATGCATGCTGAGGACAGGACTGGGGGACAACCAAGTTTTAAACAGATGGTCTCTGCAGTCTGCAGGACTGGTGACCCATCACCCTGTTTTAAGCAGCAGGTTCAAGCCTAGATGCAGAGAGTGGGCATCTGGACCCAGCTACGTGGCCTCCTTCCCATCTGGGTAACTTTGCTCCATGAAGAAGAGGAATACAGTTTAGAGAGTTGTGTTCTCCCCATTCTAAGTGGTGATCATCCCTCATGGCCTCAGATGACCAGTTGGATTAAATCATTGCTTGGGCACCCACAGGCTACTGCTTGTCCCAAAGGGAACCAGGCTTCTGAATCCCTCACTCTCAGAGGACCTGATTTTGGCTTCAGCATGGGGTAGGCTCATGCACACACAGCACTGAACATGGCATGATGGGTGGAGCTCAGACCACAGCTCACAGAATCATAGAATCTTTTGGGTTGGCAGAGACCTTAAAGATCATCTAGTTCCAACTCACAGTGATACCTATTGCCCATCCTCAGCAGTGCCTGGAGGTGCAGGACAATGTGTAGGCTAAATGGGCATATCAGGCAGGAGGCAAATGGCTCCACAGCACATCAGCAACATCAGCCCAACAGCCAACACTGCATTAATTAGCTTCCACGTATTGTTAGTCTCTGGTTGCTTACATGACCTGAATAGCAACCCCCAGTTATGTCTTGGACTGGACATCCAAGCTTTTTCTCCAATCAGATGGGAAATCTGATTCCAATAGGCAACTTTAAAGATGCAGAAGGCAGTAGCAGGGATTAGTCTCTCTTGCTGTTGTGCAGAGTAAGTTCACACCTTTCTCCTTCCAAACAAAAGCACATGACCACTCAAACCACTGGACAAAGTAGGAGTTGCTGGCCATCATGCTCTTCATTACATATGGGCAAGCATACCAGGGCTGGCCAGTGCTGTCACCAGGCAATCAGCTACCATATATCCCAAGTCAAGCTGGTTCTGCCATGAGGAAGATACAATTTGGTGCAAATCTGAAATGATTTCACTTTGGGAAAGCAATGAGAGGCAGGCAGGCAATGCTCTCTCTTTGAAAAGAAGTCGTGAGCCCTGTCTGCACTGTTTCAATGCCAAAGCAATTCTGAATTAGCAAGGAATAAGACCTAAATGAAAGGATGTGGGGCTGAGTGTGCTAGCAAACTCTTTACAAGTTCATATTAGAGGAAACAAGAGTCACTTTCAGTGCCTACTTGTATGCTTGTCAGCTCTGATTTCCTCCCTTGTACTCATGTTTTTCATTCTGTTGGCTAATTTCAACCAAAATTTGGCAGAAGGGGATGATCACCTCAATTTTCAGGAAATTAGGCAGCAAAAGAGAGGAGAAAGTCAAACAAGTGTCAGAGCTGAGGGAGGAGCTGGAACGTGAATGCTCATTAAGGCAGCCAGGCATCCACATGGGAAAAACTTGCAATAAACATTTCAACCACAGCAAAGCATTTATCCAGCCCTGTGAGCCACTGCAAGGCATGAAACCATGAGAGCAGGTGTCATTTAATCTGGCACAGACTATGCAATTTGTGTCTCCAAAGAACCTTCCATTTCTATAGCATTGAAGGGGAAGGAATAAACTAACTCTGGGCTGGGATTGAGCATTTCCAATTGCAGTTCCCCAGCAGTTGGGTGTTTCACACACTCTGAATAGCCACCCTCAGACCCAGAGGTTTCTAGGAGACATCAGTGCCCAAGAATCAAGTGAGAGAAGAGATGTGATGCCTGCAAGTAGATATTCTCCACCCTGGGAATATCCCCACTTCTGATTCAGGGTGGGATCTTTCTCCCCCAGACATTAGCACTCTTCTCACAACCTGAGAGTTAGATGGGCATCAGATTTTCCCTTTCAGCAGCTGGATTCCTTCCCTCTGTCTCCCTTTGTCCCTCAGTTCCCACTGTCAGCTAACCCACCCTCCCCAGGCTGAGCATGAGGCACACAGAACAAGCTCTACCACGTATAGGGCAAGGTCCTCAACATGCAGAAAAACACCATATTTGGCCAGTTTGAGCCAGAGTTGAGGGAGAGCTTGCCAGAAGGAGAATCATACAATTTAAACTGAAAGAGAGTGAGTTTAACCCTTAATTTATAAATATGATGATAAATCACCCAGGGAACTTTAAACATGGAAAGACTGCAAAACTAAACACATACTGCTGCCATCCCAGGCAGCAGAGTAACATGAGCAGGCAGGACAGGGTGAGGGGGACAAGGGGGATGATAGAGGAGCCAGGTTGCCATATCAGATATTCTTATTCAAGACAGGGAGATGAGAAAAGCTGAAACTGTTTATACTAAATAACACTCACTCAGGCTTGTTAATGTCCTTTTCATCTTTCTGATCCCAGTGCATGACTCTCTTGTTCTCTATCTCTGGGTCTGCATGCAGAGATCCTATCTGCACACACCAATAAATAACCTTTTTGGAGAACAGTCAGGACAAAGCTCACTTGCCTGACCTGCCTTTTCTTTTCTATTCCATAACTTGAATTGATGAGCCAGATCCAAAAGTCCTTTGGGTCAGGGGAGTGAACCCTGTTAAGTTCAGCAAGTAGAGGGTGAGGCTTAAGGCTGCCAGCAAGCATAAAGTTGGGTGGAATTAAGCAGAGGATGATCAAGGATATCCTCCTGGGGCATACGTAGCACTGAGCTGCCCCTGCTAAATGAACAAGTGTGATGCCAAGCTGCAAGCAAGCAAGGGAAGAGGAGACAGGACCTGGTTTCAGTACAGAGACCATCTGTTTCCTATTTGGCCCAAGAATGATGGAATTGGTTGTGTCATGCAACGATGAGAAAGCATTTCAGAGCAAGTCCCCCTGTCCCAGTGCTGAGAAGGGACCTTTATCACAACGAGGGAAACCAGGTCAGCTTCCAGTCTCCGTCCCTCCCCTTATCCCATCTCTACCCAGATGCATGCTGTACTTTTAAGGCAATGCTACCCACAGTCTCCCAGCCAGCCAGACAAAACCCAGCCTGAGAGGTGTAACAGCACAGGCCAATTGGCATGGTCAGGCAGCGCTCAGGAGGATCCATGTTTACCTATCTGGGGCTTTGCTGGCTGAGCACTGAGAAACAGGGAATGCATGGAAATCTGGGGGGCTGAGAGCTGAATCAGATATGAAGAAAGCTGAGCTCCAAACTCTTTGAAGGCTTTAGGAAGGAGGTTAGCACAAGGGCTATTTTCTCTCTAAGCAAAGGTGATTGTGGTCCTTATAGCTCTACATGAGGATGACCTCCTGGAGAGGAGCTCTGTGCAGAAGGACCGGGGGGTCCTGGTGGTTGACAGGTTGGCCATGAGCGAGTAGTGTGCACTGGGGGCGGAGAGAGCCAATGGGATCCGGGGGGCAGCAGGAGGAGTGTGTCCAGCAGGTCAAAGGAGGTGATCCGCCCCCTCTGCTCTGCCCTGGTCAGGCCCCACCTGGAGTATTGTGTCCAGTTCTGGGCTCCCTGGTATAAAACAGACAGGGATCTCCTGGAGAGAGTCCAGAGGAGGGGTACAGAGATGATTAAAGGCCTGGAGCATCTCCCCTATGAGGAAAGTCTGAGTGACCTGGGACTGTTCAGCCTTGAGAAAAGAAGACTAAGGGGGGACCTTATTAATGTCTATAAATATCTTAAGCATGGGATGCAGGGGGAAATGGCCATCCCCTTTTCAGTGGTCTGTGGGGACAGGACAAGGGGCAATGGCTGCAAGTTGGAGCACAGGAAGTTCCACACCAATATGGGGAAGAACTTTTTCCCAGTGAGGGTGACAGAGCCCTGGGACAGGCTGCCCAGGGGGGTGTGGAGTCTCCTTCTCTGGAGATATTCCAGACCCATCTGGGGGCCTCCCTGTGTGACCTGTCCTAGGGACCCTGCTTTGGCAGGGGGGTTGGACCCGATGATCTCTGGAGGCCCCTTCCAACCCCCACGATGCTGTGACTCATGACAGAGATACAAGCAATAAATAGTATGGAAAACAGCAAGATCAATGTTTGCAGGGGCTGCAAAGCTTCTCACGTATTTAGCTGTGACCCTACTCACTGCTGTGTGCCACCACTCATGGGTAGCTGAACTGAGTCACTTCAATACCTGCATGAGGATTTCTGATGATGGAGGGAGAGACCTGGTTGGAGAGGGAAGAATTAGGATTCCTTGGCAGTGTTTGCTTTTCCTCAGATGCCAGGTCACGCTGCCATTCTGTGTCGTGTTCAGCCTGTTGCAAAATGGGGCAACATACCTTTGTCAAGTTCTTGGAGACCCACAATGGAAAAATACTTAGTTAACCATGGGTTTGGTCCAGCTCCATCTCATTAAAAGCACTCAGAGGAATGCTATTGCATTGCCAGTCCAGCTCTCCATCCCTTCTGCTTGTGAGCCATGAGATGAGGACAGTTCCATATAGAAAGGGAAAGGCCACTCACACAAACATCTATCAGCAGGAAAGTGATTAGAGGAAGACATTTCCCACTGCAGCCAAGAGGCAGGTTTTCCACAGCCTGTCAATGAGGAAGTCTTCAGAATGAATTACATTTGTTGGGACATCTTTCATGTAGTTGCTTGGATTTTGAGATCAGACAGGGCAGCGATGGACTGGGAGACGACACAAACCCTGGTTCAGCTCCTCCCTTTCATATGCAATTTGGCAAAGAAAATGCAATTTGGCAAACAAAACGAGTTCATTTCACTGCACATGGGGCTCAGTGGAAGATGTGACTATGTAAACCACCACACAGTACATGCTGCTGATTTGAATGTCTGTGTATGGACAGGATTAATGTGGGATCTTTTTCTTTTAGTCAATAGCATTGTGAGGATGAGGAATGTTTGAATGCATTTTGAGTTACTGATCTCACTGAGGCAGGAAAGGAAAAACACAGAATCACAGAATGGTCTGGGTTGGAAAAGACCCCAAGGGCCATACAGTTCCAACCCCCCTGCCATAGGCAGGGCAACCAACCTCCAGGCCTGGATGTATACAAGGTGTCCAGGGCCCCATCCAACC
>VZTU01004121.1:2820-26320 GCA_013400835.1 Zapornia atra
TGCAGGCAGTGCAGGCAGCAGCACAAGCAGCAGTGCAGGCAGCTCAGGCAGCACAGGCAGCAATGCAGGCAGCAGCAGCTGATTTCACTCACACCACCACTCCAGTTTGCTGCACATTACCAGTTCATCGCTCTCCCTAAGTTGTGTTTTCATCCTCCTTCCCACAAACAAGGTGCCATTGTTTTGGTTTGGGTTTTTTAATTATTATAATATTTTCTTTTCTCAGCAGCAGGAGCTGCCAGACAGCTTGGACCCAACGTCAGGCCCAGGGAAAGAGGGACACACTGCACTTTAAACCCCTTTATTCCAGCTAGGAGCTGCCAGCAGCTGGGTTCCTCTCTTTCCATGCACATCGAAGCAAGAGCCCTGATCTCAGCGAGGTGGCAGCTCCTCTAACATAAACTTTAGGGATAAAGGCCCAGGCAAGTCTTTAGCATAAATAGGAACAAAAACCTTGTGAAATAAGTTTAATTTAATATATCCAGTAATCCTAGGTATTCTCACTTCCTTCCTGTTATTATCTTGTGTATTTTTGGATACTCAGAAAAGGAAAATGGAACAATAACGAGCTCAGGATCAAAATAAAACCAGGGAGTGATGGATGAGAAGTTGGTTGGGCTTCCAGGAAGGTTCAAGGAGAATGTCCCGCACGGGGTTGTGACTGTGCTGGACTCCAAATCTCCATCGGAGGGGGAGATGAAGGTGCTACGTTGACTTCAGGACTGACTGAAGCTGGTGAGCTTGGACCTGTTTGATCCAAATTGACTCCTCTCAGGATGGCTGGAGAAAGAGCCATGGGATCTTTAAAGTGTTTTGTCGTGGGCTACACCCCCACACATGGCTCTGAGCACAATGTATTAGTGGTCACCAGGAGCTTGTCTTCCTTGGTTCCGGCTGTGACCAGGCTGCTCTAATTAAGAATGTAATTAAATCTCTTTCTTCCAGCCACCTTGACATCTGGTTTTTAATGCAGACAGAAGAGGAAATGCTGGTTTTCTTCACTGGGATAAAAGCAGGTGCAAACAACTCTTAGCTAACCAAGATCTTTGGGCATGACACACCTTGTGGTCTCATCTCACCTTGACACGCCTGAACGTGCCTCTCTGCTCAGTCCCTGTGTAAGAGCTGAGCTGTACTCCATGTAGTTGATTTCCTCCTTGGTGAGGGTCCAAATGCCCAGACCTCTGGTGATTTAGAGGTACCATGTGGCCCAGGAGTCAACACGGTGTTGGTCTACTTTGGGCATTCCTGGGTGGGAACTTGACAACCCCCAGAGACAGCGCTTCCCTCCACAGTGTTCGTGTGTGCACAAGGTTTTTATGTCTGCAAACAACCAGGACAGCTCAGGGGCTTGGCTCCCACTCTGCTGGCTCCTGGACACGTTCCTCTGTTGGCTCTTCTCCCTCTTCCTCGCTCTGCATTTCAGCAGACCATCCCTGCTCCTCCCTCCTCTGCTTGCCCATTGCTTGCTATAGGCGTTAACACAGGAGATCTCTTGGGTATCAGAGACGTCACCAATTTGCTCTTCAGGGGCCATCCTGTTGGGGCCTGTGTACAGACAGGATGATTTCTTTGGGAACCTTCCAAGCAGATGTCTCCAGCAGGTTGTGTTCATCCCTTATGCCCCAAGAAAGTCTCCGTGGGCATCATGCAGGGCCTAGAGAGGACAAGAATGTCTGTGTAGATCCTAGGGCTGTCACGTAGGTCACAGGACTGTCACATCGGTTCTGGGACTGTTGAGTGAGGTTCTAGGAATGTTGAGTGAGGTTCTGGGACTGTTGAGTGAGATTCTGAGACTGTTGAGTGAGGAAGACACGCTCACAGCAGCTGGCAAGGTGAAACAGCTCACCAGTGTGATAACAGCCACACGTCCAACTGGCTGGTTTCGCCTTCTTTTCCTGCTCCTCCTCAGGCAGTTACTATTGATTGAGCTTATGAATTAACTTCCCTCTTAGAGATTCGATGGAGCCGGAATTGGTACATTAAACAAACAGCAAGCGGTTTATGACTCATGTGGTGGCCCAGCGCCAAGACAAACACAAAGGCAGAGGCCTCAGCTGAGCTTTGAGGATTGTTCAGTGTCAAAATCCAGATGGTCCTGGAGAAGACGCTGGATGGGTGTCCTCTCTAAATTCAGATGAAGAACTTCTCACCTCTCCAGCTCTGGTGCCCAGGACCTCCCACTCCTCAAGTGGAACAGACTCAGGAGGACATCGCTGCTATAGAGGGGTGTCACTGAGAAGACAAAAAACTTGTTCCTGAGGGGCATGTGGGTACCACAGAGACACAACCCCATCCCAGATTTAGGAAGGTCCCACTTCCGTGTGCCACACATCTTGCTATGTGTGGCACGGGATGATGCAGCCCTGTCCTGCAGAGTCCCAGAAGTCTCCAATTTAGAGTAAAATGAGTAAGAGTTGATTGCTCTTTTGGGTAGGAATTAATCAGGAGCTTAAAATAGTAAAACTGTCTTTTCTATAGTTATTTCTCTCTTTCTTCCTGCTCATGGCTGTTTGTATACAGTGATTAAAATCTGCTTTGACATCTCTTGCAGAGTATTTCTTTTGGCTAGATTCTTACACATTTGTTTCCATCCAAATTCCCATACAAGGATAAAGGGGAACCAAACCACTTTCATCCTTTGTAGCAGGCCCAAAGCACTCCTGAGTGTCATGGCTGAAGATCAGACAGGGTGAGACCACCCCAAGGTCCTGGCTGAGGTTGGTCCTTCTTTCTGATCATAGAATCATAGACTGGTCTGTGTTGGAATGGACCCCAAGGATCAGAGAGCTCCAACCCCCCTGCCACAGGCAGGGCCACCAACCTCCAGGCCTGGAGCTACACAAGGTTGCCCCCGGCCCCATCCAACCTGGCCTTGAACACCCCCAGGAATGGGGCACCCACCCCCTCTCTGGGCAGCCTGTTCCAGCACCTCACCACTCTCTCTGTAAAAAGCTTCCCCCTAATATCTAATTTAAACCTTCCTTCCTTTAGCTTTAATCCATGGTAGCTTTAATCTGGTGGTGCCAACCATGTGCTAAGGAGGAGAAGTGTCTCCTGTTCCTGTTTGCAAGACAAGGATCTAAAGAAAAGCCCTAACAGAAACAAGATGTCCATCACTTTGGGCCATGGGGTCTTTCTGTATGAAGCCGCTCTCATCTCAGCTGGAGCTGGTGTTGCTGGAGGAGAGAAACAGAGCCAAAGCCTCTGTGAAACTTTCCATGGCCCAAACCACAAGGGAAATTCTCTTCTTGACCCTCTCGACCTCTCAGCTATTGTGATCTTAAGCAGATGACCAACTCTCACTCGCCAAGTATTCAAGAGACCTGCACCACATGCATGTCCTCATTCATCCTGTTTGCTCTCTCCCCCTTGTGACCAGTCCTGGACACTTGGGAGAGAGGAAACAAGTGTTGGGGGCCTGAGGACACTAACTCAGTTTTATTGTACAGCCAAGTGTCCCCTGGGGACTGTTCCCACCCTTACCATGGGCCCAGGACTTCCATTTCACTGCAGGTCTGTCTAATGTGAGGGTGGCAAGGCCCTGGCACAGGGTGCCCAGAGAAGCTGGGGCTGCCCCTGGCTCCTTGGCAGGGTTCAAGGCCAGGTTGGATGGGGCTTTGGGCACCCTGTGCTGGGGGAGGTGGCAGGGAGTAGGACTTGGTGGGCTTTGAGGTCTTTTGTAACCCAGGCCATTCAGTGCACATCCAGGCAGGGCTGCTTCACCTCATGTGGTGGCCCTGTGAGGTCATGGTGAACTCCTCCTCCTCCTCCTCCTCCCTTCTCAGTAAATCCAGACCACCCTCCAGATGTGCTGTGCAGGATGAGGCATCATGGGTTTGTCATTAGAGCAGAGATAAAAGCTCTGGCTGACACAGATGAACTTCTGTCCTCTGTAGTGGGTGCTCCTGCAGGTTAGCAAAGTCCAGATGTTCGCACAGCTGGCAGAGATGTCAAACACTCTCGTGAGGCAAGGGAGGGGGCTGCTCATGGAGAATCATCTGGTTATGGTGGCTGCACAACTTACTCCACTTAGAGCCAGGCTCTTTTCCACATGGTTTGGAGAGGCAGCACAGGCACAGCTGCAGGTGACCAACACTGGGAAGCACCTACACCCCTCCTAGCCATCTGGGTAGCAACATTGGTGGACATCCATCCTAAATGCCCAGTTTTCATCTGGTGAGTCAAGATGTGTGTTGAAAGGTCCACATCTAAGTCTCAAGCTTGCTTCGATTGACCATGGAGTAACAGCTATCTCCAGAGGACAATTCATCTTCCATTTCTAGAGGTGGCATCAGCTGTCTTTTGGAAGTGTCCTTCTCACTGATGCTGGAGACACAGCTCACATTCCCACAGTTATCATATACCTGCTGAAACCGGGACAGATGAACCCTGCTTCCCTGAGGAGAAGGTTCCATACTTATCCGTACTCTTCCAAGCCAGATTCACCATCCCAGTCACCTTATAGATGTTCTCCAGGCTGTGGAAAAGATCAACCTTGAGATTTTTGAGAGGATTAGGCCTCAATTCCCATAAAAGGTGTTCTGGAGAATGTTCCCTCTAAACATCTCACACCAGTCACCTTGTTCTCAAAGAGCACTGCTGACCAAGCCTTGGAGGGGGTCTCAGGCAACCACAAATTTCCTAAAATCACAGAATCACAGACTGGTCTGGGCTGGAAGGGACCCCAAGGATCAGAGTTCCAACCCCCCTGCCACAGGCAGGGCCACCAACCTCCAGGCCTGGAGCTACACAAGGTTGCCCAGGGCCCCAGCCAACCTGGCCTTGAACACACCCAGGGACAGGGCACCCACCCCCTCTCTGGGCAGCCTGTTCCAGCCCCTCACCACTCTCTCTGGAAAGAATTTTCCCCCAATCTCTCCTCTAACCCTTCCCTCCTCCAGCTTCACTCCACCGCCCTTGTCCTGCCAGTCTCTGACCTTTAACAAGCTGATTCCCCTCCTGTTTCTCTGCTCCCTTCAGGGACTGGCAGGCTGCAATGAGGTCCCCCCACAGCCTTCTCTTCTCCAGGCTGACCCAGCCCAGCTCCCTCAGCCTCTCTTTGTAGGGGAGATGCTCCAGCCCTCTGATCATCTTCATGGCCCTACAAAGTAAAATCACTACATCTCCAGAAATCACAGCCAAAACAGATACCAGGCTGCTTGACCTCAGCAACTGGGGCAGAGTGGGTCTCATGCAGTGGGACGTCCAAGTTGGGCCCTCTGCTCTACCTCCTCATCCTTGCTGCTACAGCAAGGTCGGCTTTCTGAGGACCTTCAGTAGCTCTAATCAGCCTCTCCCTTAGCCCAAACAGTCCTGTTCCCTCTGGTCACTGGCTCCAGCCTGTGCTTGCCCTCTGTGGCTGCTTGGCTCAGCACCTTCAGTGGCATCTTGCACCTTTCACCCACCGTGGCTAAGGGGAGAGAGCCACCAAACCCCACATTGCTCTGAGCATGGGGAGGTGGGGGTCCCTCTCCTCCAGCAATATCTCCTGGCATGCCTCTCCAATCCCTCCCAGTGCATCCAGGTTGGGAAAAAGTGGCTTCCAGTTTGAGAACTGACGTTGTAATATAGAGAGGAAAAGTGGAGGAAAATAGAGGAAAAATGGGTGCAACCACATCTTTACTGCCCCAGATCACTCCCCTGTGCTGCCATGCTCACCCAGCCTGCAAAACTGGCTGTCAGGAAAGCGATGTGCTCCCAGTTAATAAGTGGTCCCAGTTTACAAGCACTTTTTTGGAGTGTTTTTGGGAGCAGATAAGGGCTGGTACAGACGCAGGGAGCTGGGCTGAGATAACGTGTAGGAGAACAACCACTGGCAAACCCCTGCCAGGCTGCAAAGAATAGAAATGTTTCAGCTCTGAGGAGCCTTATCCAGGGCCAAGTGACCCTGGACTGTAGCAGAGATAGGAGAGGGACACACACTGCCAGCCTTGGAGGCACAGACACGTGCTGCCCCTCTGGGACCAGGTCCAAAATCATGTGCATTGAAACTAGATTGCTTCACTCTGCTGCCCTTTGCATCTCTGGAGTTAAAAATCACCACTTTAAATAGCTATATCAGAGCATCCACTGGCATCATGATCCAGGCAGGACACAGGAGCTGATGGGAATTCAGATCAAGTGGGATGAAGAGGTCAGAAAGGGTAAAAATGCCCCTTCTGTGGTGATGGATGTTCCTCTGAGCAAATCAGCATTGTGGTGCTCAGAGCAAAGTGCATTGCAGGAGGGAAGTCAGGAGGCTTTCCCAGAAACACAGCTGGCCAAACATCCATCCATGGACCAGAATTATCCCTCCTGTCCTCATCTAGAGAGAGTGGTCCCTTCTCCAAACAGTGGATGTAGAATGTCTCCATGACATGCTTAGATGTGTTTCTCCATCTCCCCACAGTACCTTTGAGCTGGCTGTTACATCTCTTCCTGTGTTTGAACACGCACACGTGGGCATGATAAACCAACACAGCTCTGCCCTCCCCCCTCCGTGGGATCCAGGTTTTGGCCCCTTCTCCATGGCGCTGTGGTTGGATGCAATGTCAAGCTCAGGGAAGTTTCCCTTGGGAAATCACCCTGGCACTGGGTTTTTCCCTTCCCTTGGCCTTTTCTTCAGTGATTGGAGGTCAATTACCCAAGGTCCTTCTGCTTGGTCCAACACACTGCAAACATTTCTCCCCTCCCTCCCTCCCTCCCTCTTCATCTCTATTGATTTCAACATTGTTCTTTGCTTCTTGGTTGGTGCACGCTGAGCAGATCTAAGCATCCCTGAGGATCCCAGGTTCAGATCAGATGTTAGGAAAAAATTCTTCCCTGAAAGAGCTGCAGGGATGTGGAACAGGCTGCCCGGGGAGGGGGCTGAGACCCCACCCCTGGGTGTGTTTAACTGACGGGCAGATGAGGTACTGAGAGATCTGGGTCAGCACAGGACAGGAATGGTTGGACTCAATGATCTTAAAGGGCTTTTCCAACCTTGGGATCCTGTGATTTAACTGTTTCCCTCTCCCTTCAGCTCAAGAAGGATCTTGCTTGGTTTATCCATTCACCCAACACTGAGGCTTGCTTTCAAAAGGCAACATAAGCACTTCATGCCACAAAGGGCATCAGCCACATTCTGAATATTTGGGGACAAGGCTGAGGATTATGTGGAGCTCTGCTGCCTACCACTGAATTACAGTGGCCTCCCACAATCAGCGATGGTGGGAGCACTGGGGAAACACCAGTGCCTTAGAAATACTGCACATAAGCATGCAAACAACACATGCAAAGCCAAGTATTTTCTCCTTTTGTGCTTGCCCAAGAAAAGTTTGTTCCGCAGAAAGGGGAACTGACCTTAAACTGGGATGCAGGGGAGTGGAAAATGCAGAGGGGAAGAGAGGCTGGAGGGCAGCGGGCTGGATGGGAAATAACAGTGGGCAAACCATCAGCACCAACATTTTAGCCTGATCCTGAACAATGAACTCAACTCCTCTTCAGGATGTTCCCTAGGACACCAAGCCTTCCTCCTTGCTAGTTTTAACTGATTTATTTAACCAAGTGTTAATGTGCATGGCTGTACCTGACACGTTTCTCGCTGTATCCAATAGCAATTTCAGTGGGACATTTCATGGTGTTTGGGACATGATGCCAAAGAAGAGCAATGAATAGTGATGGAATATGAATCAGAAGTCCTGCTGTGCCCACGAAGAAGCTTGGAAAGAAGCAGAGGTGGTGTTTCACCAGCATTTCTAACAACGGGTATCCCTTCCCTGGGCAGAGGGAAGCTGCTGACTTTGGTGGGCTTGTCCCAGTTTGCAGGGAAGCACTCATTTCTGAAGTTTCAGCTTTCTGCTCCTTGTGAGGACAAGGGATGCCTAGAAAATATTCCCACCAGCATGTGGAAGGGGAAGGAGGCAGACCCTGAACAATCCCTCCATGGGGTGCAAGGCAGGGAGAAATCCATATTAGATTTCAGAGAACCCACTTGTGATAAACCCTCTGGATTCTCCAGCTCCACAGGGACCAGGTGAACTGGGTATTTTTGTAAGGCATGTGGTTACCTGTTCCCTCATGCCCCCTCCAGCTCAGACAGACAGAGATCCCACTGTCCTTGTTCTTCTGGTTGCCTATTGTCTTGACCCAGGGTCTCATCCTGACCTCAGCCACATTACCTCAGCCCCTCTCCACCTCTCTGTCTGTGATGACCTGGCTTGAGGAGCAAAGCCTGGTAAGATGTGACCTACCAGGTCAGTGTGCCCTGGGCTTCACGTCCTGGTGGTCCCTGTGGCTTCCCAGCCAGCACAGCCCAGGCTGCCTGGTTGACATCCAAGGGGAAGGAGCCACCTTGCAGCTGCCACGAGATCAGAAGCTGTACCCTCTCCGCCCTCTTTCCCTCTGAGCCTTGGGGAATTTCCATTTTTGCTTTCTCTCTGGATCACATTCAAAATCTCAGGCCACACAGCACAAAAGCAAAGAGTCAGGCCGGTGGCAGGGAATGGTATTTAGGGGAGAAAGGAGACGTCCCCATCCTCTGTTCTTCATAAAGTCAGAAAGTCGAGTGGTTAGGAGAGGGGTTCATTCCTGAGGACCCACACACAGGATTTGAGCTCAGCCAGGCAAGGAGTTATACACCACGCCTGGAAAAAGGAGGATGGCTGTGCATCAGGGACATCTGCAGCTCCTCATAATGTTTTTGCCCCAAGAAGAGGGTCTTTGTATCTGCACCAGACAGTGCTGTTGTGTAAATTTTCAGATTTTGAGCTTTTTCTGGGGAAAAAAAGGGCTACAGGGGTGCAGATACTCCATCAAGCCATCAAGTAATATAGTAAAAGTCCCATGCCACTAGAAATTGGGGATGCTTCTCCTTAGCTTTTCCCTTTCTTCTGTAGCATCCATGCAGGAGCTCCTGGTGCTGCTGCCAAGCTCTGAGCAGACAAGCTGTGATGGGCAGAGTCAGGGCAAGGTATTTGCTGCTCTGCGACAGTCTGACCGGCGACTCTCTGGGGCTCAGACTGGGAAGTTAAAATGTCCTGGCCTACAGCCAGCTGCTCTGGGCAAAGCCAGAACAAATATTCCTCTTAGACTAATTAGACTGAGGCTACGTGTCAGGAAAGTCGCTGTTTGACCGGAGTCTGCTGGCTAGAGCAGAGATCTGGAGAGGTTGTCCCTGGAGGAACGTGGTCAGGGGGCACCGTCATCCCTAAACAGGGTGACCACATTGTTCTCTACTGGGCAAAAACCCAAGCCCCAGACTAGAAATGTCCATGGAAATGTGCTCCTGTCTGAAACACCCTTTGGTTTCCACCAGCTCCAGTTGTCCCAGAACCTTGAGTGTGTCAGGGAGTGTCCCCCAGGTCGGCCAGTTTACCAGGCTCTCACTATCTCCACCACCACCTTTGGTCTGGGAAGATGTTGAGGGTGGTGATATCCCTTGGACCCTGGCCTAGACCCTGATATATCTGAAAAAAGGCATTTTCTGCAACAACATTTGCTTCTGAGCCAATATAATTTCCTCTCTCTTAACGAGACAGTCACAAGTAGAGCTGGTCCACTGGATGTGTCTGCTGCAAGAGGCTCTGGGCTTTTCCTTGCAGAGGTCCACAATAGTTCAACCTCTGTAAAAGCCTTTAAAGCTCTCAGGTCCTGAAATCCCTCCTGATCTAGCCCCGAGTTTGTGTTCCATCTGTGCTTGGGCATTATCTTGATGGGTTCAGTCTGCAAAGGCTTAAACCCCTGACTGGCCATGGTTAGCAGGTGGTATAGGTTTAACAAAGGAGATTTGGTGACTGCAAAGTAGCTGCAGTGAAAAAAGCTCTGCAAAAAGAGAAATTACAGAGAGAAGAGGAAACTCCTCAGAATTCAGCATCTGAACACAAAGATGGAGTGGAATTGGACTAAGAATAAAAATGCAAAGCACTGATTCACAAAGGCTGTAAAAAGGTTCCCCCAGGGCAGCCTGAGTTAAACAGCAGCGTGAAAAATGTCATTAGAGGAAAGCAAATCTCCCACAGAAGCCTTGTCCAGAGAGGGAAGCATGGGAGAGGCCATGAACACAGCAAGCTGAATGCAAAAAACCTGCTCGAGTATGTAAGCATGGAAGATTTTAGGGAACAACTCACTTGAAGCTGAAAAATGGATTAACAGGAACCAAAGCCCATGGTGAAGAGCTGCAGAACTGCACTGTGTTTAATAAAATATTAAACTGTGCTGGGCATTGGTGAGGCTGCACCTTGAGTGCTGGGTCCAGTTCTGGGCTCCTCACCATCAGAAGGACATGGAGGTCCTGGAGTGAGTCCAGAGAAGGGCAACCAGGCTGGGGAAGGGGCTGGAGGGCAAATCCTCTGAGGAGCAGCTGAGGGAGCTGGGGGTGTTGAGGCTGGAGAAGAGGAGGCTGAGGGGAGACCTTCTCCCCACCTCCCCTGCCCTGCCAGGAGGGTGCAGAGAGGTGGGCGATGGTCTCTTCAGCCAGGGGACAGGAGATGGGACAAGGGGCAATGGGCTCAAGCTGGGCCAGGGCAGGGTCAGCTCAGATGGGAGGGAAAAGTTCTTCCCTGGCAGAGTTGTGGGGCTATGGCACAGGCTGCCCAGGGAGGGGGCTGAGTCCCCACCCCTGGGGGTGTTTAACAAACGGGGAGATGAGGTACTTAGGGATCTGGTTTAGCTTAGGATGGGCATGGTTGGACTTGATGATCTCAAAGGTCTTTTCCAATCTTGTGATTCTGTGAACCTAGGGGAGGCAAGCCAATGTGTGGAGGTTATAAGAGTGGAAAGGTTTCTGAGGCAGAGAAATCTTCTGGAGATTATCTAGCACACTAACCACACCTCCATCTCACAAAATCCTGCAGCCACAAAAGCAGGGCAGGTAACATGTGGATCATTTCTTACCCCCTGTCCCTTCCCTGGTGACCTCTGCCAGCAATGGGACACCTGGGGGCTTGTGTAAATATATATATATATATATATAAATGCACAACACACTTAAAAAACTATTTATATAGAACACATATTTCACAACACGCCTAACCAGTGCCACCGCTGTCACCAGGATATCTTCAGATACCTGTAGGAAATTCCCCCCTTGGCAGATACAACATCTCCAGGTGGTAGCCTGAGAAATACAAAAGGAGCCCTTTTTTTTTTGGTGATATTAAACCATTAAACCTGGGATTACCCAGGCTCAGTTTGCATTGCTTTCTCCTCTCCCTGCTTTTGTGAGGGCTTTATCTGCAGGGTAGTTAAGCAACAAAGTCTTTCTCTTGCCCTTTTCCCACTGAATCAGGTTTCTTAGTCTTCTACCCGAGCCCTCCTCCCACACAGGGTAGACGTCAAGCGTGTGTCCACCAGTTTCACAATAGTCCCATTAACTTGGAACCAGAGAAAACCCACAGAGCCGGCCTGGGCAGCGAGGCTGGGACACGGAGGCATTTTTCAACTGGGTGGTTGAACCAAAATTTGGGAGGAAAACATGATCCCAGTCAAAGGGAGGTCAAAGAAAATAGTTTTGTTTGGGGTTTTTTGTTGTTTGGGTGTTGTTTTTTTTTTTAACCCTTGCCTATTTTCACAGAGTCAATCAGAGGGGTTGGAAGGGACCTCCAGAGCTCATGGGGTCCAAACCCCTGCCAAAGCAGGGTCCCTAGGACAGGGCACACAGGTCGGTGTCCAGACAGGGCTGGAATCTCTCCAGAGAAGGAGACTCCACACCCCCTGGGCAGTCTGTCCCAGGGCTCCCTCACCCTCACTAGGAAGAAGTTCTTCCACATATTGGTTTGCTCACTTAAAGACAGAGGTGAGCTGTTCCTTTGTTGCACAAGTGTCTTCTTTGAAGTGAAAAATCAAGCACTTTCTGTGGAAAAAGGGGGAAGGGGAATAGTTCTACATTTCTCAAACTTCCTTTTGGAAGAAAAGAACAAATATCTCAAAATTTTCTGTCATGTTCTAGGAGTTCAATTATTTCCCCCACCCCAAATTACCTCCTTTATCAATAATGCTAGTCTTCAAGCAGCAGCAAAACTCTTTGGGGAAATCTATCTCTCCATCACACCCTGGTTCTCTGTGGTGCTCACCTGGCATGACTCAGCCTCCTTGGACATCATCATCAGCCAGATCCATGCCTCTGGGCTGCAAATGCCCAGATTAATCATTACATCATTGTGGGCTTGGTTTAGACCTGGGCTTCTTCCAAGGAACACCTTTTTTGGGATGCCCAGTGGTGGGCTGGAGGTAGCCACCTGGGATGGGGTTGTGGAATGTATAACCAGAAGATGGGTCCTGGACTGCCTCGTGGACCAGATGCAGCCAGGAGGAGTTGTGTTTGCTTATCCCAGCATCACTGCTTATCCCAGGGCCACGTTTCATGCTGCACCTTGAGTTTCTGAAGAGGTTACTTGGGATCTTGGAGGGACCATCTCTTCCTCATGGGTTCATGGGGTAGTAGGGTCCTATGCAGATCATGGTCAATAATTTTTTTTCAGGATAGGCATTAAGTTTCTCAAACCAGGCATTTGATGGGCCAAAGCAGGGAGGAAGAGACCCCCAGAACACCACACACCCTCATCAACCAGCTAGCGGCAGGAGGGAACCCAAAGGGGTGAAGCTCTCTTCCTCCATCTACGGGCAACCAGGAGGAAGAACAGCTGCTACAAATTAATTGTTATATCACATTTCAACCCAGCTGCTTTCTAGAGATGCTTGAGGAGTTACCAGAACTTGGGAGTCCTTTGCTAATGGGGATAAAAATAGAAGATGCTTTGGAGATGTGGGGGATTTTGGTGCTGCAAGAGGTTGTCACAAAGCACCACTCTTCCTTCAAGCTTTGTGCTGCTGAGAGGAGAGCCCCACATCACCAGCCAGATGCTGAAAGTGCAGAGATGGGTTGCAACATCTGGGAAGTATTGCCTGGGAAGGGACAATAGATTTCTAGGAAATGTTCCCAGAAAATCTGGATGAGGCCCAGGCCAGTGGGGTATTAATCACCAGCTGGAACCGGGGCCATGGGACACGAGCGCTCGCCGCTGCCCACAGCCCTGGTTGGAGGCATCATCCATAAGGATCCTGCTTTGATCCAGGCCCACAATCCAAAAACTTTCCCTTCCCCCAACACTGTCATTGCTCCCCACCCTGTCATATCACCCCAGGAGCTGACCACAGTGGGGTCCCTGAGCCCAGACCACCCAGCCAGGAGCCCACAGATCATTTACCTAATGAAGAGCAGATGGGGATGCATCAGCAGGGAGGCTGCTCCAGGGCTTTTGATACTTCCTTGGCAAACTCTTGTGGTTTTTTGGATGCCTTCAAGCAGCCACAGCATGTTGGATGGGGTTCACGGCCGGCATCACAGGCAGATGGGTTTGGGAAAGCTGACGTTAGTGATGGTGTGGTGACAGCAATGCCCACCCACCCACTGCCCCCACTGAATTATTTTTAAGTCTCAGCCCTGTGAGCTAATCCTGGGAGGTTGCTGGAAGGGTGAGACAGAGTATTGGCATCTCGCAGAGCACGGGACCCTGGCAGAGCTGCAGAGGCTCTTTGGGAGGAATTTGTGTCATTTGTCAACTCTCAGATGGCTGGTCAGGACTTCTGAAAGGCATTTCTGGGTCATGCACCCGTGGACCACTTGAGATGGAGTTCTGGGTTGCATTGGGTCATGTCTAGGATGCTGGGATTTTGAGTGAACCCTGTTCTGGGCAGGGGGTTGGACCTAATACCCCCATGGAAACCTTTCTTAGATCCTGTCTGATCCTACCCTGAGGGACTCCAGGGCAGCTACCTCAATGGAGGTGCCACCAACACAGGTGACTCTGTCAGAGTAGGTCCTCTGGTTTCCCATAGGGATGGTGGAAGGGCAGATGGTCCCCTTTGCCCTCCATCAACACTTGGAGGTCCACTCAAGCAGGATACATTCCCCTGGGGACCTGGACCATGAGAAATGCATCCTTCCCTTGTGATCACAGGTCCTGCACAGAGAGATGAGGACACGTAGCAGGCTCTGGGATGTCCAGCAGCTGCCCAAAAGCCACAGCAATGTCCCTTTATCCCAGCATAGAAGCTAGGTGGGTGAATCCCTTGCCTAAGGAGGACCAGAAGTTCTGCTAACCAAACATAGCCACCTCCTGAGGACCTTCCCCTCCTTGCAGCCTTTATACCTATCCCTGCAAACTGTGATGCACAGGGACAGGATCATACCAAAGATCCAGCTGTCCCCCAGGAGTTATGACCTGCTCTGCAATCCCATCCCAATGTGCTCAGGCCCATTTTTCTCATTTGGGACTAGATGGACTCGTTCAACAGGCCAGGAGGAAGAGCTGCCTTGTCAGGACATTGCACCCACACCCTCTCTGCAAACTGGCTGTGCTGGTGCCCACGTGGCATCTTGTCCTGCTGCCAGGCTGCAAAATGCAATCAGTCATAAGGCAGGAGCTGGAGAAGAACTGCATCTGTCTGGGGGTGGTGGAGCTGTTCACCCAACAAAGGCCTTAAGAAAGGCATTGCATCCTCTGGTGTCCTAGCAGAGGAGGTTTACAGGCACCTGCCAGTGCTTTGGCTTGCATCCTACACCCTGCTGCTGGCTCACAGCTTCACTAATGGCATCACAGGAGTGTCCAGGGGACCAGGGTGACTGATCCAACACTCTGGCCATGGATGATGTTGTGTAGAGCAGGTCATTCTCCAGGTGAACAGCTGATCAGGGACAGCTTTCTCAAATAAGCCCATTTCCAAATGCAGAGATGGTAGCAAGTCTCCATTGTGAAGGACACACACCAAGGTTCTTCCCAACACGGGTCCCAGATGACCTTCATCTCTATCCTGCACTTTGGCCCCTCTCCCAGTGGTGCCCAGCCGGTTTCCAATTCACTTGCCCCAGTTTTGATAAGAAAAGGATGAAAGAATGTCAAAGGAGCATCAAGCCATTGCATGTGGGCAGGGAGGAGGCTGGAGTGGCAGGAGGGTGGCTAGATGAGAGGCAGATAGTGACCACGCACTTTCCATGCCCTAAAAACCACAGGTCATGGGAAGAGACATTGATTTCCCTGACATCTCACGTGCTCAGCTCACACAAGGGGAACTTTAAAGGGAGTAGAAAACATCTTCATGGCCTGGAAAGTCCCATCAATGAAAAATGATACCAGCTTTAAAACCAGGACCCTGCCTTACGTGGCTGTGTGTGCCTGGGTGGACATGCCAGTATGGTGACAGCAAGACCAACGCTGCCAACACTAACCTAGGACTCTGTTTCCATCCCTTGGTGTGGTCCCAAGACATTTCTAGGGCATTAGCACCCCCATGGGGAACCTCATTGTGCCTTGGGGGTAGATGTGGGGACCCCTTTCTTCTTGCTGCCACATCCCCTTAGCACCAGCAGAGGACTCTGCTGCAGCAGGGTTCAGCCGAGTCAGCTAAACGATTTCCCCATTAAAAAATCAGTGCAGGATGCTGATCACGTTATGGGGAGCTCAGTCTTCCATGCATCCTCCACCATCTCCCCAAGTCTCCCACTGGTGATCCCACCAGCTGGGATCTCAGCTGGTAGCCCCCCAGCCCTTTCTTTCCAAATTCAAGGGTGGGAGCCTGGTGCTTTGAGGGCATCTTGGGTTAGGGGAGGAGGGGGCTGGGAAGGAGAGCTGTGACATGATGTGACATGAACCCACTTTTTACAGTGGGCTGTATAAACAGAAGAGTAGGATGTCGTGGGGGATCTCCTGCTCTACTGCAATCAGCATCAAATGGGACTGCAAAACCCACCCAGTCGAAATGGGGTGGGGGGGTGCTTCAGCACATCCTTTGCTGCAAAGGTGGGAGCCTCCAGCACCAAGCTGTGACCTTTCAGCTCATCTCATGGTTGATGACCCACAGCCAGAAGCTTTTAGCTCTCTGGGAGGCTTTGAACAGTTGCTGTTCTTGTAGAAATTCAGAGGTTTTGGGGTACAGAGGGCTGGTTTGTATACTCACCTATGCCCTTGGGAGGGCAGGGCTCAGCCACGAGGCCCCAGACTTGCTTCTGCTCTCCTGGAGCATGGGAAGGATTCTTTGTGGTGTGTGTATGTGTATATATGTGTACACATGTGTACATACATGCATTCCCAGTGTGACAATCCAGCAGCTCCCAAAAACACACACTGAGATGTTAGTGTTTAGCCAGTGCCTAAAACTGCAGGTATTTGGGGAGAAAGGGGTAAAAAAAGAGAGATATTTTAAACCTTCAGGCTTTCCTGAGCATTTATTTGCTGAGGAGTCTGCAAATATTGGGATAAAACCCATGGAAGCCTTAAAATAAACTCCTCACAAAGCTGGGTGGTGTGTTATTTCCAACACCCACAGGTTTCGTTTCTTGCAAAGAAAATGCTGCCTTGGCCCATCCATTTTTGGGTGTTTCTGCAATAATCTGGTTAGTTTGCAGGGTTTGGGAATCTCCTCTTTCTGTCTGAAGCCAGCGTTGGTCTTCTGGATGGCTTTGGGACACCATCTGTCCTCTTTCTTTGCTCATCATGTCTGTGTCCCACAGGACAAGAGGGACACAGAATTCTTGGAAAGTGTCCAGAGGAGGGCAGTGAGGATGGGGAAGGGTCTGAAGGGGAAGAGTCTGGAGGGGAAGTATTATCAGGAGAGGCTGAAGGCCCTGGGGTTGTTCAGCCTGGAGAAGAGGAGGCTGAGGGGAGATCTCCTGGGGTCTGTGGCTTCCTGCCCAGGGGAGCGAAGGGGCAGCGCCGATCTCTCTCCTCTCTTTGGGGACCAGGGCTGGAACCCCAGGGAACGGCGTGAAGCTGCCAGGGGAGGTTTAGGCTGGGTGTCAGGAAGAGGTTCTGTCCTGAGAGGGGGGTCGGGCGCTGGCACAGGCTCCCCAGGGAAGGGGTCCCAGCCCCGAGCTGGGCTGAGGGCAAGAAGCGTCTGGCCGATGCGCTCAGTGCCCTGCTCTGACTGGGCTGGGCCTGTGTGGAGCCAGGGCTTGGACTTGATGGGCCTTGTGGGTCCCTTCCAGCTCAGGAGATTCTGTGTTTCTACGATTCTATGATCATTGATGGTGTGATGGACACCTTTGCAAGCCACCTTGGTCTGTAGCGTGGGGAAGTGGGTATGGATTCTCTGGTGTCTAATGTAGCTTGAGCTGAAGGGTGAGGTTTGGCTCTTCCTCCTTCATATGACAAGCTGTTTCCTATGAAACTCATAGGAGCTCAATAGCACAGAGACTTTTTCCATCTGTTGGATAAGGAACTGGCTGGATGGTTGCATCCAGAGGGTAGTAGTCAACAGCTCAATGTCAAGATAGAGAGGGGTGACAAGTTGTGTCCCTCAGGGATCCATACTGGGATCATCTGTGTGAGGATGATCAGAGGGCTGGAGCACCTCTCTTATGAAGTCAGGCTGAGAGAGTTGGGCTGGTTCAGAAGAGAAGGCTCGGGGGAGACCACAGAGCCCCTTCCAGTCCCTGAAAGGTGCCTGTAGGAAGCTGGGGAGCAACTGTTCCTGAGGGCAGGGAGTGATAGGATGAGGGGGGATGGGTTAAACTCGAGCAGGGCAGGGTCAGATGAGACCTGAAGAAGTTCTTCCCTCTGAGGGTGGTGGATCCCTGGCCCAGGCTGCCCAGAGAAGTGGTGGAGGCTCCATCCCCGGAGACATTCAAGGTCAGGGTGTATGAAGATCTGATCAAGATGATCTAGTGAAGATGTCCCTGCTCACTGCAGGGGGTGGGACTAGATGAGCCTTAAAGGTCCTTCCCACCTAACACAGTCTGTGATTCAATGATCCTATTGAATTGGCCAACGAGATGAGAAATGGCTTGCAGAGCCAGACAGATTTGTTCATTAAGAAATCAACACTGAAGGAGGAAAAACAGAAGAAAAATGAAGCCAGGACTCATCACTTGATAAGAAGTTAACGTACCAAGTGACTTCCAGCAACACCATGGCTCACTGCCTGCCTCTGCCAGATTAAGGGGCTGCTTCCTAGAAAGGCACAACTGGGAAGGGAAAGCCCTGAGCTTGGATGCTGGGAAGGTCTAGCAGAAGCGTGCACCCCTCCAGCCCACATGGTAGATTTATTTGCTTGGCAGGAAACCATCAATGCTCTTAACTTTCTCTTCCTGCTCCCAGTGCTAAGAGATATTTAGCAAAATGGTTTTGCTGGGGATTCTTCTCTGAAGCAACTGCACAGTCTCTGTGTTCCCCATCAGTTGATGTTATTCCTGCTTAATTGTCTTTCTTGGGGTTTAGTAGCTCAAACACGTTGGTGCTGGAATGAACTAGAAAGAAGTCATTACTTGTGTGTGATGCTGTAAAAACTAAAGTTATCCATGTGCAACTCCTTATAGAATCACAGAACATGTTAGGCTGGAAGGGGCCTTTGAAGGCCATCTAGCCCAACCCCCTGCAGTGAGCAGGGACATCTTCACTAGAGCAGGGCACTCAGAGCCCCATCCAGCCTGACCTTGAATGTCTCCAGGGATGGGGTCTCCACTCCCTCTTCCACAAGATGTTCACTCTGAGGTGAGACTCTGAAAGTTGTGTTGAAAATCACAAGGGTTGGGGTTTTTTTACAGAGTATATTTTGGGATAACTAACTTAGTAATTTTGGAGCTTGCAGCCATTTCTTTGGCTTTATGCTTTTGGGCCTTCATGTTTTGGGAACTATAAGGTCTTGGAAGTTTTTAAAAGAGGAGCCCAAGTGGAGCTTACTCCCATGGCAGAGGGGGCCACGAAGTGCTGCCCTGTCCCACACCGCAGGACAACGGGCAGTTGCCACGTCTGCATTTTATAGTCACTGCTGGAAAATTAGTTGTTAAATAACTTGAAGGCTGGAGGAACTGGTCTTGGGAAGCACTTGAAGGAATTCACAGAATCACAGAATCATAGGAGTTGGAAGGGACCTCCAGAGATCATGGGGTCCAACCCCCCTGCCAAAGCAGGGTCCCTAGGACAGGGCACACAGGTCAGTGTCCAGACAGGGCTGGAATCTCTCCAGAGAAGGAGACTCCACACCCCCTGGGCAGCCTGTCCCAGGGCTCCCTCACCCTCACTGGGAAGAAGTTCTTCCCATATTGGTGAAGAACTTCTTGTGCTCCAACTTAAAGCCATTACCCCTTGTCCCCAGCTCACTCAGCCTTTCCTCCCAGGGGAGATGCTCCAGGCCTTTCATCATCTCCATGTCCCTCCTCTGGACTCTCTCCAGGAGATCCCTGTCCCTTTGATCCCAGGGAGCCCAGAACTGGACACAACACTCCAGGTGGGGCCTGACCAGGGCAGAGCAGAGGGGGAGGATGCCCTCCTTTGACCTTCTGGCCACACTCCTTTTGATGCCCCCCAGGATCCCATTGTCCCTAAGTCACATCTATGACATTCAACAATCCAATTTCTATCCCCAGCTTCCCCTCTTCTTGTACACATCAGAGGACACAGCAGAAGAGTGCTCATAATAGAAATAAATTTATTTACTATAAGAAATCTCAGGAGTCTGTATGTTACAAAAATAAAAATGTACAGTCATTGTCACAAACCCCACTTTTTTTTAGTATAAGTTAGTGCTTCTGCAAACAAAAAACAAACAAAAAAAATCTTGATAGAAATTTCCAGTTGGTACCTCTCCAACTGCTCTGCATCTGAACAGTGCCACTAGCTCATAGAAGGTCAGGATCACCGAGGAACCTTGCTGATGGACTGGCAGTGTTGCCCAAGGTGATGGTTTGAAGCCAGCTCATGCCAGCTTGGAGAAAGGTGGCATCACTGAGCAGGAATCATAGAATCACAGACTGGTCTGGGTTGGAAGGGACCTCAAGGATCACAGAGTTCCACCCCCCTGCCACAGGCAGGGCCACCAACCTCCAGGCTTGGAGTGAAATTGGAGCACAATTTTGATGAGTTATTCAGAGCACGTAACTTGGTACTCATGCTGCTTTTTGGCAAGTGTGGGAGACCAGGCAAGACCTGGCCTGGAGTAACGATTGTACCAGTTCAGTGCTTTGGTTGAATTCATTTCACCCAATTATTTGTCTCGCCCCAGTGACTATGCCATGACCCTCCCCAGAAAGCCAAGCTCCCTTCACAAGCACAAGGTGCTGCCATGGGGTACCTGCTATCTTAACCCAACCCTATCCTAAAAGTTCACTCAAGGAGGAAATGGACCACGCTGCTGACCACAGAATCACAGAACCACAGGGGTTGGAAGGGACCTCCAGAGATCATAGTGTCCAACCCCCCTGCCAAAGCAGGGTCCCTAGGGCAGGGCACACAGGTCGGTGTCCAGACAGGGCTGGAATCTCTCCGGAGAAGGAGACTCCACACCCCCTGGGCAGCCTGTCCCAGGGCTCCCTCACCCTCACCGGGAAGAAGTTCTTCCACATACTGGTGTGGAACTCCCTGTGCTCCAACTTGCAGCCATTGCCCCTTGTCCTGTCCCCACAGACACTGAGAAGAGGCTGGCCATGTCCCCCTGTGTCCCACACTTTGCTGATGGTGCTCAAAGCTGAGACAATCCCCTCCTTTGCCTCCCGTGGTTGTGACATTGTTGGTTAGGACACAAGACCTCCATGGCTCCACCAAGTTGGGACCACAGGAACCTCCCAGTTAACTCTGAATGGTTCCAGTCACCCTTGACTGAACTCATCTGGTTATGTCAGCAGTGATTCTTTATTTCTACCAAGCCACTTCAGAAGGAGGAGGAATGGGAGAAACTAAGAAGAGGTCTGAGGAATCAGTCTGAACCAGGATCAGATGTGTTGGCCTCATCCTAAAATAGACCCAGGGTGGCTTTTACAAAACATGACTTGTCCAGTGCTGCAGCACAAGCACTTTACATTTTTGGGGTGAGGAATCAGCATCCTTGTGGCAAAGCTGGGCAAGAAAACCATGGGCTTTGGCTCTCAGCTCTCTAACCCAACAATTACAGAGAGGAAGACCAAGTGGACCTTCTGGGGAAGTGTTTTGTGGATATTTTCTCTGGTTTACTTTGAACTGTCCTGGCTGGTGGGGAGATGCTTGACCAAATCCAGACAGGACCAGAATTAAGTTTAGCACCACGTTTACTGGTATAGCTCCTCAACCCAGGGTTTAGCACTGCCAGATTTGTCCCAAGGGAGTACCACACTCTCAGTAAGGGGGATGCTGACTGGTTCCAGTGGACCAGGCAGCAGCATCTGGGCAGCATTTTGGGTAACACCAGGCTGCTAAAGGTTGCTAAGGGCTGTCACCTCTGAGCAGCAAAGAGGAAGTGGCAGCACCAAGCCAAGGGGATGAGCTTTGCTGGAAATGTGAGTCACTAATAAGGGGGTTAAAAGCAAGACATGAAGAGCTCAGCCTGAATTTTAATGAGTTGGAGACGATTACTAAAAGTCAGCACTTGAGAGACAGCTATGGGTTCCTAAAAGCTTTTCAAAGGTCAACATTGCTGTTGGGAAGCACTAATGGGTGTTTTGGAAGATGTTGACTCTGCTGGAGAAACCTACAGGAGACCTGCTCGATGGCACCATTAAACTCCTGTGGGGTGGTACCAGTATACTCCAGTGGGATGGAGGGTCCACCAGCACCTTCTTTTAATCAGAAGCCAACCCTTGGACAGGAGCTGGGAGTCCCCTCCCGGCTCTGCCAGCAGAAGTTGGGGCTTGAAGCTGGGAGAGCATTTCTTCAGGGATGTAAAGCTGTGGGAGACTCTTCCCTGCTGCAGGAGGGATTTGTGCTTGACATTTTCATCGACCTGTTTATCAGAAACACAGCTGACACCCCTCATCGACCAACAGCCTTCCATCCCTTGCCAAGGCACGGAGAAAAACCCTGCTGTACCTCTGTGCCAGGGAATCTAGATGGATTTATTGAGTGGAACCTTTTGGACACGTTTCTGCTTTAGAAAATGATCTAAGACATTCAGTGTGTGATATATATATTTTTTTTTTTAAAGCTTATTTGGCCATGATGATAGAGGTGACCCAGCCTCAGTGGTGGAGAGGTGCCATTCACCATTGAGCAGAGAGGCAGAGATCCCGAAATCACACAGAATCATAGGGGTTGGAAGGGACCTCCAGAGATCATTGGGTCCAAACCCCCTGCCAAAGCAGGGTCCCTAGGACAGGTCACACAGATACAGGGTTTGTGTGTGTAACCACAGCAGCATCTTCCTGAAAAAAGAGATGAGTTTGACATAGCGACAAGCAGAAGGGTGCATTGAACACAGACCACCCTCAAGTGGGTGCAAGATAAGGCACACTGCAAACACCAAAAGCCCTGGGTCCTGAAGGTCCTGAAGCATCCTGACCTCCTTTCACACCTGGGATAAACCCTTCCATTGTGGAGACAGTGCTGGCCATGCTTGAGCAGAGCTAGGATGCAGAGCTAGGCCAGGTTGGATGGCACCCCGGGCAGCCTTGTGTAGCTCCAGGCCTGGAGGTTGGTGGCCCTGCCTGTCAGGGGGGTTGGAGCCCAGTCTGTGATTCTATGATTCTATGATTTCACATCCTTGGATAAGGTGTCCGTGTCGTTGGTGGTTCCCAAGTGACTGTTGGGCACGATCCCCAGGGCCATTTCGTTTCGGGCCTTCCCTGGCATTTTGTTGCCTGCAAACTTCATGAATCGTTGCCCAGCCAGGAAATACAAAATGGGATCCAAGCAGCTGTTGGTGCTTGCTAAGGGACGAGTCACCTTATAGACTAAATTAATGGCGTTGAGGGTCTGGCAGCTCAAGTCCCAGCTCCGGAAGGAGTAGTACAAGGTACGAGTGACATGAAAAGGAAGGAAACAAACAATGAAGACCACCAAGACAATGATTATCATCTTGACTGACTTCTTTTTGGATCGGGACAGCCGGGAGATCCCCCGTGTGGGTTGCAGCAGCCTCCGGGCCATGAGGCAGTAGCAGATGATGATGATGAGGAAAGGGATGCAGAAGAGCAGCACCAACATGACGGAACTGTAAATGACAAACTGGCCAAAGAGGTCCTTGCTGGATGTGTCGTGGCAGGTGATGGTGTCACGCTTCACGCTGGTGGTGACGAAGAAGAGGATGGGTGATTGGCACACAACTGTCACCACCCACACGATGACCGACACCCTCCGGGCGTAGCGAACGTGTCCCCACTGCAGAGACTTCAGGGGGAAGCAGATGCCCAGGAATCGATGGATGCTGATGCAGAGGAGGAAAAGGATGCTGCAGTAGAGGTTGGTGTAAAACAGGAAGCGGACTATTTTACACAAGCCCACACTGAAGGGCCAGTTGTCTCCCATGGCATAATAATATACCAGGAGGGGCAGGGAGACCACGTAGAGCGTGTCGGATATGGCCAGGTTGAACATGTATGTGGTGGAGGCATTCCAGGTCTTGATTCTGAAGATGAAGCCGTAGAGGGCCAGCAGGTTGAGAAAGAGACCCACCACACACACAATGCCATATGAGACAGGCAGCAGGACATACTTGAAGTCCTCATCAAATATGCACTTGTAGGCATTGTCTCCTGTGCCACCAGGGTCCAAGGAGCTGTTGATGACTCTGGTCCATGCTGGAGGAGTTGTTAGGTTTGCCATCACCCTGTGGGGAAAGCAAAGAGGCTGTAAGGACATAG
>VZTU01004123.1:0-44572 GCA_013400835.1 Zapornia atra
TATGGATATGTTGTTTCAATTTGAAGAGAGGTGGGTAAGAAGACTGTTTTATTTCTTTCAGGTACAATGAATTGTTGTTTATTATTGATACTTGTCAAGGAGCATCCATGTATGAACGATTTTATTCACCTAATATTATG
This sequence comes from Zapornia atra, assembly GCA_013400835.1. Taxonomy (NCBI): domain Eukaryota; kingdom Metazoa; phylum Chordata; class Aves; order Gruiformes; family Rallidae; genus Zapornia; species Zapornia atra. The sequence continues at coordinate 141 of VZTU01004123.1, forward strand.
GCCTTGGCTAGCAGCCAAGTTGGAGAAGATTCTTTATCAGTAAGTAGATTTTTCTGTGAGTACAGTTTTCAGAATGCCTGGCTTAAAAGCACTTCTAACTAAAACTTTCCATTCTAATTGCTGAATATATAAGGTATGTAGTTACATGGTATGGTTTTGACAGAACTTTTAAGTGGTGCTTGTTTTTGTGCACTGTGCTGAAGAGCCAGGCTGATGATGGGTTTCTGTGCTCAATGGTCAGTTCATGCATTGCCTGGGATTAGAAGACTACTGTGATACATGTGGGAAATATTCATTCTAGTACTACTTACAGTTGGTGTACCAAAAACTCCGAAACACTACCTTTCATCTGCTGTAATTATATCCCAGTAGAATTACAGAAGGAGTGATAGAACAGAGATCCTAGTCAGGATTAACTGGACCTGCTCTGTGCTGTAAGAGAAGCTGTCTCTCCCAGCTGTTTTCCAAGCCCTACACAACTCAGGAGAGCCCACAAATCTGTACTGGATCATTTAAAAGGAGGGTTCCCTGCTTTTTGTCAAACATGGAGATTACCAGGATATAGTTTAGAAAAATTAAGAAAGTGTATTACTCTGCTTGTCAACAATATGTTTCTTCATGGCTAGTAATTTTCTTTGCATAATTTGCCTAGTGCTTAACTTCTGTAACATGCTATTATGTTCTATTCCCTCTCTGGGTCACTGAGCTCTTTCGTGCAAATGCCCAATAACTGCTGTGTGTTGTTTTTAAGCATCAACCTGACCTTGGGATCGGCGTTCATCTTATGGACAGATATACATTCTATGTGCTGGAGTTCTTGGAAGAAATTCATCCAGCCAGTCAGACAAATATGAATGACCTAGTAAGTAGAATACTTAACATGCATGAATATGCTAATGACTTAAAGAGTTTCAAAGCTAATTTATTTTGTCCATAGGGTTCTCCAAAGCCTTTTTGTTCTCCTGATGTTTCTCTCGGAAGCAGCTTTGGAGGGAGGGTCTTTTTGCCATTATTAACTGTAATCATAGTATAACACTTTAAGGATTCTCCTCAGTGTGAAAGTGGTTTGCTAGCTGCAGAAGAAATTAGCCAGGTTTTTTTTTTTTACTTATTGAAAATAAAGTATTCTTTAAATATGAATTTCAATGGAATGAAGTATTTGCAAGTGAAAAACAATAGTAGGAAGCTTCTAAAATCAGCTTAATGGATAGCAGATACTTTGCAGATGTGTAAAGGCAGGCATTGATGCTGTTTTGCAAAAGTGGTTAAACAGTTAAAATTCTAACCATGGACTTGTAGATGCCTGCAGAGGATAATTTCTCTGTATATTTGCTTAAATTCAAGAGCAGGGTATGTCCAAATCCATCAGTGTTTGGAGTTAATTCTGTCTTAGGTAAATATTAATTGTAACTTTCAGGTATGAGGCAAGAGAAAAAAGCCAACAACAAAGCACCAGATAACCTATGAAAAAATGCCTCTGTAACAGTTAAATGTATACACTGGTGAGATGACATAGAAAGTAACTATATTTCATGTACTCTATTAACCCTTTATACCTGTTGCAATACTAGTTTCACTGTAGTAACATGTTATGAATTGGTGCCTTGTACCTGTAAATTCAGACACGCTGTGTTAGTGATCTAAGAGCCACCACTTAGAGAACACATTGTCTTTGATTAATTTCTGCAAAAGGAGCAACTGCTCAAAAGTTTTATGCCACCCTCCATGTACAAAGGATGGTGTTTGCCTAGCTGCTAGTTGTGTAGTAGAATTCACTCTAAACAGCCCACACTTGACAGGTACAAGTTGATACAGAATTAATTCAGTGACTAAGATTCAAGATTCTTTTACTACTATGGGAATGAAATTCTGTCTGGTAATGTAATACCTTCTGATCATGGGATACAGGTAACTTCAAAATAAATCTTGCTAAAGAAGAATATTCAAGTTCTTTATTGAGTTTCTTATTATTCATCTAGCCAGTTCATTCAAACAGCACTTTAGAACTCTGTTCTGTAAACCAGAAAATGAATAGAAGTTTTAAAAAGTCACAAAAAATGAGCAGTGTTTTCTACTCTATAAGGTGCCATCTGGGAAGCGGTATAATTGGTCTGGCCAGCTAGATATTAATGCCATGGTGAGAATTACAGACAACTTATTAGCTGGCCAAGTAGTTTATGTCTTCAGAGAAGATGTCTAAACATTCTCACTTGCATTTTTGTGTTTGCTTATGCACCAAATACTCAGGAAGAGCTGTGGGAAGTTTTCCTGTACTAGTAAATTCCTTACATCATGAAAGTCATCCTATGTCAATCTGCTTATTGTTGTTCTGGGAAGGGAAGAGAATGGACCCAAATATATAATGGATTGTGACGATCATGATACGCACGTATTTCAGCAAACGTGACCTCTTGTTTTTGAGTCACTGATTTTCAGGCTTTCATGTAAGAGTTCCAGAATGACACATAGGTAGTCCATGGTGAAGATGTACAGCCATTTGTTTTGCAACAGTTACAGGGGATACTTTGGCACTGGAATGCACTGTTAGTGTTGTGCTGTCTTAAGAACAAAGACCTACTGCTTGTGCATGTCTACTAAAAAAAAAAAAAAGCTTTTCAAACTCAGGATAACATATTAAGTGTCTCACTATCTACCTTTTACAATTATTTGCCAGTGTTCAGTAGTGTGATCATCTGATACCAGACCTATGGGTTTTTAGAAATAGTTTGTATTTGTCACCACTTCTATTCCAGCACCTCTTTGCTTTTTTCCAACCACTCTTACAACAGCTTCTCTTCACATCTACCTAAGATTTGGATATTGCATTCCTGCAAAGAATGATACATCCTTTTTCATAATCCACTCCACCTACTCCCCACCTGCTCCATCTGTGTTGCTAAGGGATAACATAAAGCTGTGCAAATGACTGACTTATGGTTTGATCACAATTCCAAAAAAGTAGACTAAATTGAAATGTCATACATTTGAACTTTTAAAATAAGATTCAAATAAATTTCTAATTGAGATACCATTTGTCATAAAATAGCTAAAATGTTGTTAGGAAAAGTCAAGAAAACAAAGTTCCTATTTTGTGGAATTGTTTAGCTTTATCAGAATAGTATCTTATTTTTAAAAATTTGGAAAAATTGATGACATGAACAAATGTGTTTCATTTAGCCAGCACTTGCATTTACTTTCTTTTTTGTCTAAGACCTCAGTTCCTAGTCTGCTGTGGTGTAATTGCTTTGTAGTCATCTTCTCTCACACTGATACTGGATAAGTAGCTTTTTAATACTGAAGTAGTCTTCTCAGTGCTATTGCACATTTTTTGTTTAAGATTAGTCTCAGCATCTTATGTAGCAAATTGTTGTGGGACAGGTTAGAAATAATTAGATGTAGTATCAATTTCCCACTGTCAGTGCTGATGCAGTTGTTTTGGGACATTTACACTCTCTTGAGAGCTTGGAAGAGAGACTTAGTGGTATAATTGCAGGATAGATTTATGCATCAAATAGCAGGATTAAAACAAATACTTAGTTTTTATAGCTTATTTCAGCGTCTTAGTTTTTATGTTTGTGTCCTTAGAGCAGAGTTGAAGAAAATTGATTGCATTTTGGCAAAACAGAAGCTTGAGAGGGCTGTGCACATTGAAAAGTGGCTTTGCATGGGAAACATGATGCTGATGAGTCGAGTTCACTTTTGCTTCACAAGGAGGGTAACAGAAAGATTTGATCTGCCCCTATCTTTTCTTTAGCAGCTGTGTGATACTCCGGCAACAAGAGAGTTGGGAATCATTAAAAAAGAGCTTGGTGGATGTGTGCTTGTGTGCTCTCTTGAGCGAGAGATGAAAGTGAGCTGAAGGCTCCTTGGACCCGCAGCTTAACACAGTGTGCTTACAAGCTTAGACAGAAAAGACAGGCTATAAAAAAGAAACCGTAGTGGAGCAGAAGGAAAGAATGGGGAGATAGACTGTTGGTGTGAAGAAAAGCCAGGTACATTGTTTGCTGTCTGGGAAACTTGTTAAATGTAGGGCTTTGTTGTCCTAAGAGAAGGAGCTACAGAAGCTGATGCATGTTCTGTCAGGCTGAGCACAGAATTTCTTCTAGGAAGCACAGACTGAAACTCACAGGTTTTGTAAGTCATAGTCTGGGATAATTGAGGCTCCATCTGCATTGAGCTAACTAGGACCTGTGATTTTGTTCTAAGAGTGCAACTGATCCATGATGTAATTGGGTATATTGAGCTCTAGATCCAGTGACTGATGAACCTGTTAGTGAAAATCACTTGGAGAACTTAAGGAAAGTGAATAGTAATGTGGAGAGCATCCTTCATAGTCCCCTATATTATTCTGTTCTGTTGAATGTTCTTTGTTGCTGGAACATGTAAGGACTCACATAACCTACTCTGTTAGCAGGCGGTCTGTGGGTTGCCTATGAGTTGAGTGGACAGCAACATTAGCTCATGACTGTCCAGAGCAGTGTAGAGCTAGTGCTCCCTGTCTGGCAGGGATGTGTCTAGCTTCTGTGTCTAGTAGGTTTGTGTTGGGTTGTGAAGTGCCTTCTGATGATTGAGACATGAACTCAGCTTTCTGAAGTCATCATGGAAGATCAAATGAGGTCATGGCTGTGTTTCACAGCACTTTAAGTTATGTATCGCCCTCAACTCAGACCTAGTCACAAACCATCTGGAGTACCGTATCCAGTTCTGGGCTCCCTGGTATAAAAAAGACAGGGATCTCCTAGAAAGAGTCCAGTGGAGGGCCACAAGGATGATTAAGGGCCTGGAGCATCCCCCCTGTGAGGAAAGGCTGAGTGAAAGGGAGCTGTTCAGCCTTGAGAAAAGAAGACTGTGAAGGGATCTTATTAATATTTATAAATATCTTAAGTGTGGGAGACAGAGGGAAATGGCCAGCCTCTTTTCAGTGGTCTGTAGGGACAGGACAAGGGACGCGTAAGAGGGTATGTAGGTTCTACAGGATGCCTCTGTGAACTTGATGTACGTGAAACACCTTTGAAATGTGAAGATTCTAATTCTGCGTTAATTTGCAGGCTATAAGACTTAAGGGACTTTTTTCTTTTCCATCAAAATGCAAATTCTTGCTTCTTCATGCAGCTTTATGAAGCCTTTGCTATTAGCTGCTTATCAAGGCTTGTTTAATCTTGCCTGCCTCCCTTTGGTAAATACAAAGAATTTATACCCGCTTGTGCTTTTTGGAAGGTTATAGCAGCATTGCACCATCTATTTTCAGAAATACATTTGTGCATTTAATGTAACTGGCAGTTGGCTTTCACAGAAGCATTTATCAACTGAAACAGCATAATAGTGAAGATAAAGGTTTTCCGAAAGGCATCATGTTTATGCTTTTTAATATGCTTTTTGTTCCGTCACTTTTTTTTTCCTGTGGAGATTGTACTGAAATTAATGCACTTAATTATCATTCTTATTGTAGCAGTTTCATTTTGGAAGGTGTGTATATGTAGAAACTATTGATCAATAAGCAAAGCGACAGGATATGATTGTCCATCTCTCTCTCCAGTTTCAGGTCTGTCCAAAAAGTCTGTGCGTTTCCACGCCTGGGCACCGAACTGATCTCTTCCAGCGAGACCCGCAAAACGTGCTGATAACAGACTTCTTTGGCAGTGTGAGAAAGGTGGAAATTACAGCAGAGACGGTTTCTTTGGACAGTAACGTGGCTGCTTTTGAAAGCAAGTAAGTAGTCATTGAGATTTGATTTGTATAGGTTTGTGCCACAGAAACAAAATAGTTATATCTAGTCAAGGAAGGAAGAACTCTGATTTTCTCTCATTTCTTACAAAGAATCAGGGAGTTAGTATGGACCTGCTATTACTGAAAGCTGGGGTTTGTCAGCTAAAAACTGTGTTTAAAAATGTTCACCCTTGTATTCAGTCTTGCAGTTGACCACTGCTGAAGACCAAGATGTGGATGTCAACAACAAAAAAATTAGTCTAAACTTTTCTTTCTTCTTCAACATTTCTTCTTTAATGTTCAGAAACATTTTCTTACTGTAAATTCCTGCTTGTAATAGTTTACTCCCTCAGAGAATCTTGTGAGCATAAGCCATCAGTTAGTTGTTTCATAACAACTAGCTTTTTAATAAATGCTTTGTTTCTATTCTCTGAATTCTCTGGCTTTTAACATTAATTGTCCTGAGAATTTCTGTTGCTGAGATGCAACAATTCATTTGAATAAAATTGCTTGCACATGTTTGTTGATAGAAGTTGTAACGCAGCTTCCATTTCTTTGTGGACGAAGAAAGAATTATAAACTACTTAGTATTTTTGGTATTCTGTTGCCACCTATTGGGAACTTGGAAAGGAAGGTGTGCTAGTACTGTAGACTTTATTTAGCATTGTACTTCCACTTCTGTTGAAAAAAAAAAAAAAAGATGATTGAAATAACCTGCTATACCAGTGATGAAATATTTTTCAACCTATAAATCATTGTAAATTATCTTCTACCTTGTTGTTGACTGTTGTTTGGATCAAGTTAGTGGATAGTTTTATTAATTTTTAAGTAGTCAGGGGTGTTTAGACTGGATCTTAGTAAGCATTTCTTTGAAAGAGTGGTCAAACATTGCAACAGGCTTCTTAGTGAGGTCGTCGATGCTTCGAGCCTGTCAGTGTTTGAGGCATTTGGACAGTGCCCTTAATAACTTGCTTTAACTTGGTCAGCCCTGATGCCATCAGGCAGTTGGCCTTGGATGATTGTTGTAGGTCTCTTCCAACTGAAGGAGACTATTCTAAAGATGACAGTAGCTCTGGTTCTCATGATTAGAAATACCCCACATGGTTTAGTGCATTTCAAATTTTATTTTCATACTGTATTTTTTTTCCACATCATGTGTGTTAGCTGATAATATATCTCACTGGAACTGATTTTGTAGCTCCTTAGTTTAGAATAGTATTTATTGACAATTTTTTTTTCCTCTAAAGAATAAAAAACCTTTTGGCAAATAATAGATATTTTGCCAGTCAAAAACCGTGATGAAAACTTAACCTATGTGGGTTTCTAATTTGTGGACAATTAAAAAGAGAAATGGGATTTGGATTATTTTACTGTTCTGAAACTGGAAATGACTGGTTGAGATTTTCAGATTTTATTTTTGAGTTAATTTGCCAACATACGAGGGTTTTTGGGTAACCGACACACTACTGAATTGGATGCATGGAAGCAATGTTGAGACATGGGCCCATATACAGGGAGGAATATTATCCTTGTGAAAGGTTCTGATGTTACAGAAGATGTTAAAGCTGTGTTACAGTATCACGGCAATTCTGGCTAACTTAAATCTGTGAAATTGGAAAGGATAGGAACATGCAGGTTCAATAGCTAAATAGTTCTCCTTTAGCTTGAAAAGAGTCTTTGAGAACCTTTTTGCCTAGGAATGGAAGCATACAGCAGCAGCTTATGGAATACTGCCCTATGTCTGTAGCATGTATGACCATTTTTAAGTGGCCTCATGTAAAACAGTAAGTTATTTATTACACTATTTTCAGGTACCATGCTAACAAGTACTTCAGTTCTCAGTTTCTTGTTACTACTTCTAAAGAGCTTACAGAAAGTATGTTTTCAATGGAGAAGGAAGTACAGACTTTGTAATAAAGTGCTGAAAAATTGTAGTATAGCTCTATAGATACTGATGGGGAGTACTTCAGCAGAATTCTGAGGTTGGTACCTCTTGGTATGACAGAGATCTGTTTTGCTACAGCAATTTTAAGAATTATAGCTTGAAGTGAATTTATTAATTTAAAATGCTTCCTAAAATCCAGTTTCAGAGGGTCTGCTCTGCAGGAACTGCTCTGCTTTTATTTAAAGGGTATTTATTACAAGTCTGTTTCTAAGGGTGTTAAGAAGTCAGAACACTTCACAAATCATGTGATCTTTGAAGAGCGTTGCTGAGGGTGGCTTCTCCAGTGCTCTCTGTTTGTGCCTAATACAGTTGTAAAAGCCTGTGTGAAGAGGGGGGAAAAAAGTCATGTAGATTTGAACTTGTGCCATTTAAGGGTTTGCAAGAAATATTTATCAGGAAGTATCTGATAGATCACAAACATACACAACTAGAACACATTACAAAGTATCACATAGGTTACAGAGTGTGCAGATGTCTATTCTGACAAAATCTGCGCAGAATCTTAAGTCTTTTCCTTTTTCTCTGTATTGCATTCCAATTCTCTTTTTTCCATAAAAGATAATTTGCAGAGGTTTTACTGGGTTAATATTTGGTACAGTGTCTTGGCTTCATTCCTTTCTGAATCATTTCCTCTTTATTTTATTCCTCCCTCAATCTTAGTTTGATACCTTTTTCCTTTTACACACGGGTGGCAGTAGAATGCTGCAGAATATTTGTGCTGCAGAGCACCAACGCAAAACGAAATATAGACACCAACTCTGAAGTCAAGTAGCCCATGTTAGATCTGATTTGTTTATTTTAAAGTTGCAAGTGTCTTATGTCCAGATAAAGGCATTAAAAACCAAATGAACAAAAGAAATAAACCACCAATTATAAAGATAATATGTAAAGAAGGTGCTGTCACGTGAGGCATGAACATGTACTGGGATTGTACTGCTGGCAGACTGTTTTTGTCTAACCCACTGCTGTGACTTTGCCAAATCTTTTCAATAGAAGTTTGTTCTTTTGTTGCACAATTGCCTAGCAATTAATTCGTAACACAGATCCACTCCCAAGTTCAGTGTGAGCTATAGCTGTGCAACCAGATCACAACTGACAGATTCATGTTGAGCCCAAGCAGTGACATTAGATGAGTGAGGCCTTTGAAGTTTCCTTTAGCTTTGGCTGAGCCTCCTACAAAGAACGCCTACTAATTAAGCAAAAGAGGCTTTCTTTCTATCCACATAGTAGCAGGTGAGTATTTGTGAGTAAAAGCTTTAAAAAATAAAAGAATTCTTTGCTGTTTCCTTTCTTCATAGCAGTTTTAATCTAAGCTGTGTTCACTTCAAAGGGCTTGTTCTGCAGCTGCTGCAGTCTTGACTGGGCCGTAACTGCCAATTTTAGCAGAAAACCTGACAGTCTTGGGGTTCTGAGGCTTCAGCTGATGATATTTTGTCTAAATCCCCCATGAAAGAGAAAAAGTAAACATTAAGAGGCAGAAGAAATCCTGCATCTTTGGAGAAGCAGCCTTGCAGAATTTAATCTGTCTCTTAAACTTGGATTCTAACTCCACAGCCAGTTGGAACGTTTTCTCCTTTTCAGCTCCTATCACAAGGAAAAGATGTGTATCAGTGGAAAGCGCTGGTAAAAATTGGGATGAATATTTCTCTTGAGGGTAGTAAGAAGTGAATTAAAGACAGCATCGTATAAAACCATCCTAGTTTCATTGCTTTTGAGAATTGGGCTTCATATTTAATACTTGTGTTAAGAAGAATTGTGGTGCTGCTGGCAGAGACTGTTTTCCTAAAAATAAATAACTTGGCCGCTTGTGTTAGGAAGGATGCTTGTGTAACAGAATAATTGTAACTGGTTCATTTGCAATATGTTAATAGCAAATGTTCTCTGAATGGATTTAATTTTTTTTGTTAGTGTCTCGTTTCTGTCTCTTTCCTGTCTTGTCTCCTTTTCCACCAGTTATTTCCAGTTTGGTGTGCTTAATGAGTAAAGCTGCAGTTGTGTATTCCTGAATCCACAGGGATCCAGTTTGTGTAGCTGTCAGTGAATTTTGTGGCTACTAGATGCTGTTGAGCTTGGTGGGCTGCTCTTAAATAAAGGATGGGTTTGTTCGGAGATCACCATTCCTTTTTCATCAGATGCCACAGATTTAAGCTTAGGTTTTCGAACTTGTTTTTAGGGCTAATTGAGAGCTCTTGTTCTCTGAGGAATTCCCTGTCTCACTTGCATCCTGGTTTGCTGCTGCATCACTGATAAATTCACATCAGCGCTTCTGGTTTTCCCCTCTTTGTGTTTTCCACCGCTCTTTACGGGAAGCCTTTGAAAGGCAGGCGTTGCGGTGTGTTCGGTGACCGCACACGCCCTACGGTGCAGCCTTCGGTTGGGCTGGCCCCGCGCGAGGGCTTCGCCCCGGCTCCAGCCGCCTTGGGGCAGCGGTGCCGGACCGGGGCCGGCAGGGGGCAGCATTGGAACGGGTGAGCTCCCACCACCGGCCCGGCCCCGCGAGCGGGGCTCTGGGGAGCGCCACGGGTCAGGGGCTTTCGGGGCCTGGACGTGGCTTTTCGCTCCCCTTTACATCATCAGTTCGAAATGGCTTTATAAACTTTTTTTGTCGTTTGGTGTAAATTTGAGGGAATAATGTAAGACGGTTGTTTTATTTTCTCCCATTGGACAGCAGCCTCCTGGGGATGTAACGTGTTTCAGAGGAATGTATGAATAGAAAAGGTACTTACAAATCAGCAGACCTCTACTGAGCTGTATTGAATCGGCAGTGGGATTATGAAGCTATTAATTCCAGGTAGCATTGGTTTTTCTGGAATCATCTTTGGGTGGATTGCATAATTTTTTCATGAAACATGCTAATCTGTTACACGTGTATCTTCTCCCCCAGTGTCCTACCATTATAGCAGAATGGATTTTTTAAGTGTGGATTGTTTTGATCCATGTGCAATAGCCTACAAGTAATGAAAAAAAAGATATATCAACTAATACTTGCTGTTAAATATTAGTGTGATATTTCTTAAAGTATTTTATAAATATATTTGGGTTTTCTTTGCTTGCCTAAAGATAGATGAATATGTATGCGTGTGCACATATCTACCTATGATACTATGCCTGTTAGTGTAAAAACTTTTCAAGGTAATGCAAGTAAAGTTACTATAAAGGCTATAGTAGGAAAAAATTGTATAGGAGGGTACAATTTCACTAGTGTAGCATCGATATAAAATAAATAAGGATGACTGGCAATATCAAAAGGAACTGCAGGTATAAATTGCGTTGAGAGGACTAAATACACTAAAGTGTTATGATTGGTAATTATAGTCCCTATTTAGCAAGATAGATTGTTCAAAGCTGCTTTTTAAAGTTTGTTCATTTGAAAGGTTTTCTTTTTTTTGACCATACCTTTTGAACAGATTTTGTTGAGTTTTGTTTTGTTTTTGTTTTTTTAAAAAAGAGTTTTGTTTCAAAACTGTAGCTCTTGAATCAGATTTTCTTTGGTCTTGGATGATTTCCCCCTTCCCCAATTTCTGGTGGGGTTTTGTATGGTATCTGGCATTTCATCTATGAGAAGCCTTCAACCAGATTGAGCTTCTAAAATTTCATGTTTTTTCAGTAGACTGCTACTTTGCTGAACCTAAGTATAGTTATTCCTACATATAACTTTAATAGGCATTGACATCAAAACAAACTATAATTGGTCTGTAGAGGTGCTGTTAAGCACATTCAAATCGATGGCAGTATTTTTATTAACCTCAGCTTCTGAATCAAGTCTAGAAGCTACATGTTCTTTGTAAGTGACTTATGCCAATTGACTTGTGCACGTGATAGAGTTGGGTAATGGGCAGGTAATGTCTAAAATTGTTGCGTGTCAGATTTAGGGAGGGATCTTAAGTAAATCGAGTAGATTTTTAACATCATCTAGATAGTTGAGAATATCCCGATGTCATAGGATGTTGGTCTAGTTTTTTGGTTTTTTTTTTTTGCTTTACCAACTCCTTTTTACATCTTTCCTATGTAGCATTCTTTCTTTTTCTCATTATTTCTTCTTCACCTCTTCTCCCTTGTGTGATCTTTACCTGTTCTTGTTTTTGCAGTTCTGTGGGCTGCTTTGTAATTCTAGTTTCCTGAACTGCTCGTTTGTCTTTCTAGTGCTCTTTATATGGAGGCCCTGGCTTGATCGTCTTGCTTTGCTGTCCAGGTGCTAAATATAAATTCATGTCTGCTCTTAGAGGTATTACTGTGGTTGGGTACTGTCTGTTGCTGCTCAAGAATATCCCAACAAACAGCTCTAATATTTGCCATTAGTCTGCCCAGGATACATTTTCATGTCATTTTGGCAGGTTTTCAGCACTTAAGGATAGCATAGCAATTTTAGTAAAATTCTAATATTATTAATTACTTCATGTCAAAAGTACCAGAGCTGCTGCTGATTTGTTAGGATAGACTTTCTGTGTGATTAAGGAGACAATTTCTAGGAGACGGAAAAACTGTGAGCACACAGGCAGCTTGAAGCAGTGATTATGGGACTGAGGTCTTTGGAATTTAGTGACCAAGCGTACATTAGTGTTCCTTATGCCCCAGAAATGAATCTGGACACGTCGCTATTAAATATCTAGGGCTCAAACAACATTACTGTTTGTCGGTTGGGTTTTTTTCATATGGTATTAAGGCATATGCAAATACTCTTAGTCTTTCCATGGTTTTGATATAGTGAAAAAGCTTAAACTTGTGTTGTTGAGTGCCTGAGGGATTACCTTCCAGATGGTCAGAGATTTCTGCTGCTGAAAATTCATATCTTGCCCAAAGCTGTGGGGGAGAAAGGGGCATTCTGTCTTCACAACACATTTATATAACTGATGTCTAAAAGACCATAAAATTATCTCTATCTGCATCTCCCACCCCTCCCAATAGGAGAGACTTTCCTCAGGTTTGTCATAGAGCTGTTAAATTTATGACTTAAATACAAGTCCTTGAAGCTCTGTTGTTAGTTTTGGTAAGCTGCATGATGGTCTGGGAAACTGTAAGATGTTTTCCTGCACTTATTTCTGAAGCCTCTATTCCACTCAGAAAAATCATGCTCGTAGTGAGCATACTAAAGGCTCTTTCATAGTTCTTTAGTAAAAAAAAGTAAAATGTGAGTTGTCAGAAGAAAGGAACTCCAGGGGGAAAAAAAAAAGAAGAAAAAGGCATTGCATTATTGTTAGGCATCTCTTTACTATCCAGTTAGCTGTTTGAATAGACCAGCGCAAATTTCCGGCAGTGGGAGAGCAAGTAAGTCACAATTGCATCAAAGAATGGTAAGAAAACTGAAGGTGATAACTAAAGGTGATTACAAAAGGTGATTCTGATCACATAAAGGTGTAGGTTTACAGGTGGCTTGCTGAACACTGTTTAATATTACTTTATGAAATGAGATTGTTTTATGTGCTTGGTCAAGGGTATCAGAAATCTATAGAAACTGTGGGAGGGGAAATAACAGGTGCTGAATACATCTACCAAAGTGCCCAAGCTACTAAGATTGTTGTATGAAATTTTCTAGGACAGCAGAATATTATCTATGGTGAGATTGATCTTTCAGGAAAATAAAGTAATTCTTTAAACAAAGAACTTGCTGCAAAATGGAATTTACTCAGCATTGTTGCAGGCAGGAGACCATGATTGCATGAAAGGTTGATATTAGTAAATACCCAGAGAAACAAACAAAAAATAATGAAACACTTGAATGTTTTGCATTCCCTGAAGAGGAAAAAGAAAAAAGGGGGGAAAAAAAGTAGGATATAAAGAGAGTAGAAGGAATAGCTGTTCAGGGGGTTGGATATGTTGCAGTGTCTTTTGAATCCTAGTAAACTTAATTCAGTTGGCTCCAGTTATTATTTAGAGGTTCATGGGGCTGCAGAGGAATATAGTGGCTGCTGTAGATGTTCAGCTTTCATAAAATGGTGACAGCCCATCTCAGTTAGTATTGAAAAAGTAAGACTAAATTGGAACATAAAGACAGGAAAGATTTCTCTTTCACAAAATGAGCTGGAAATTCCTGCTGTGTGTATATGTGTAGAGGTGTGTTCATATTTTATAATTAGCACCGCTGAAAGCAATATATTCTTGTGTCCTAGACAGAACCATATTTTCATTGCAAACTAAAATGACTATGTTTTTATATAACCAAACGATTTATTTATGTTTCTTATTGAGGCAGGAATGGTTCAAATCACTGGAGTTCCAAAAGTATAAATTGGAGGCATTGTTCAGTGAATTCCTCTTTCAGTTTGTACATACCATACAGAATCAGTGAGAGCGTAGCATTACCTGCATAGCACTGCGATGACTGGCAGGAATGAGGATTTAGAAGGAGATTTGGAGAGGGAAAGTGTGTCTCCCTCCCACTCCTGTTGAGTGTTCAAGCATGAATAGTTCAATCTGGTAGTTCCCTGGAGAAGGCAAGACCGCAGTGGAGGCGAGGATTTCCTATCCTGTGGGGAAGGGAAGAGTGAATGTTGAGTTTCGGTATTCGTAATTGCTTTAGCATAAGTTCCTTGAATTCTATGACAGCTGTGTTAAGTTTCTGTTCTTACTAGTTAAAAAAGTCATTGCTGAAGTCTAGCTGACATAGATCCTGTTTATGGAATTTTAATTTTACAGTGGTATATTCTGTGTAACAGCTTTGTGAAAAATGATAAAATTGATTCTGCAAGGTCTGAGTAATACTGGCCGTGTATTGGTACTTTTTAGGCACTCTGAAGAACAAGAAAGAACTCTGCTAATCTTTCAGAATAATATTAATCCAATTATAATCTTTAAATTGTTGGTATGCTTTTACTCTTGTTTATTATCTGAGTATTTTAAAAATGTTTATTGGATTATGGGGTATTTTCTGTGATGAATGATAAATGACAAGACACTTGGATTCATACATCTTCAGAAGGTGTGTTGAAAGATACTTTGTAGAAGCGGGCTACCTCTTGTACTTTCTCTGCAAAAAGTTTGAATTCATGTTGAACATTAGGAGTCTGAGTATCCCCATCAAGATAACTGTTAGTGAAAGTGCTTTTGCTGGCCTGGGACACTGCATGTTCCTAAGCCAAAGATGGGCTCATTTAGTCTGCTTAGAAAAGCCAAATTAGCTATCAGAGTAAACCGTTGAAATGCATATCCCACACTACCTGTCTGTACTGTAGCTGGTCCCAGGTAGTTAGTCTGTTTAGCTTGGGCTCTGCTGGCATAGCAAAGCCTGCTGCCCTCGCTGGGAGGGAGATTAACTGCAAGGAGAGAACAGATGGTCTTTCTGTTCCTCACTGAGGGCACTGTATCTTGGAGGGGGCAGAGTTAATCTGTGGCTAGGATGTGTGAGCCAGAGTGGCTGAAGGCATCCTGCTGCACGGCACAACTTGCTTTTCAGTTTGCGCAGACCCCATATGGGCTCTTGAAAGGACAGGAGGGCCAGGGCTGCTTGGTGCCAATATGTTTTCCCCGTGGCTGCCTTCCTGGAACTGCAGTCCAGGGCAACGCTTCTACTGGCAGAAGCTTTCCTAAACTAGGGACAAATATGGATTGCAGATTATACATCTGAATTTCCTCCTGAGCAGCACAGTGTTCTGAAGGATGGGAATGGTTGTATTTTCTATGCAATCAGAAAGATTACTTAAGTGTGAACTATGAGAAAGAAGCAGATAAGGGTATGCTTTTCCTGTAGATCCCCAGTAGCAATTTAAATTTGACAGGTTGGGTAGTATTGTAGTTATATAGTATAATTGTATTAATTCAAATGAGATGAAAACAATAAAGGGTTACTTGTGTTCCTGAGTTGATTTCTGGTCCTGTGTTACCTGCAAATAGGACATGTTGCCATAGGTATGTTTCAGCTACTCTAAAATTTCAGTAATGTTTTTCTGTTTGAAATAGTAGGACAAAAGTTATATCTCCACATGTTTAGCAATTTATGACTCATTTTAGTTTGTGAGAATATAATGAACCCTGTAGTTACTGTAAGGTTTATCTCAATTTAAGTGTAACATAATATTTAAGCTTCATAGTTCCCCACTGACTAGTATTTTTTTTTTCTATTGGTTACTTAAGAGTCTGAACCATGACTTCCCACTAGAATAAAATAGGAATGAAGACTGCTTGCTGTAGGTCTAAATTTTATCTGGGGAATTGGAGCAGAACAGCCACTAAGTGAAACTGCTCTAAATCTCAGTCATAGAGGATGTAACCTGTTTCTTCCTTAGCTGTCAAATAGAGTGCCCTAGTTCCTTTTTATTCTGTGTGTGGTTTCCCTTGATACAGTTTTTACTAATAGATATTTTATTACAAAATATTGTGAGCTGACTTCTGTCTTCTTAGATGCTTAGGAACTTTTACAAATGTCTCCATAAAAACATATGGTAAAATGGATAAATCTGCACTATGCTGTAGTGTTTTAAAACTGGGAAGTGTGCATATGTGCACAAAAAAATGTGTTTAGATGGAAAATTGTCCTTACAACAATATTTCAGTGTGGTTAGCGACTCTAATGGCACTATTGAAAGATACTAGACTGCATGTTGATCTGTGGGTTTACAAAGTAATTTAGGAAGGACAGGAGAAAGTATGCTGGCTGTGGCAGGAAGACTTTTCATGCCATAGGTTCAAAGGTGGTTTATTTACATCAGTGGTTGTTATATAATAATAATAATAATTGCTGTTTTAAGCGATGTGTGTTTGTCTGTTCAGCTACCGCTGAGCAAACACCTAAGCAGCACCATGAAAACAGCTTCCCCAGTTGCTGTTCTTGGAGATGTTTCCAGCAGCACTGATGACTGTCAAAAGATTATGGAGAGGGATGTGCTTCCAATATTGATGATGTAGTGTGGGAAAAAAAAATGTACTGGTGGTGTACATATTCTGCAAACAGAGGACTTCTGTTACTGGTCACAAAATTCTTCTTATATTGCACTATCAGGGTTTTATGCAAACATAATTATTTCTTTAACACCATGAGAGAGTATACATGAGTCATTTGGTAATTATGTGCCAAATTATGACTATTCTTACATTCAGCTAATACTAAATATAAAGCATTTCAAATGACAGTGCAGTACTTAAAATATTCTCATTATCACTGTATTGAATTTTGTGTGTATATATGTAAGTTTTATGTCTGGTAATAACAGATGCAAGAGATGCCTTAGAATAATAGTGATTAGTAGTGTGATATGGAATTTATTTATGATGTATATCACCTAAGAGGTACTTAGTTGAGTTTTCAGACACCCTAGATTATTGGTTCTTACTGGTTTCTAACTGCTTCTTTCCACTTTCTCTAGATGGAAAATTAAGTCCTTTAAAAGACTGTGGAAAAAAAGAAAGGTGGGGGGAGCGAAGGGGAGAGGGGAAAACTGATGATGCACGTCAGTGGTTATATCATAGAATGCAGCTAGAGGACAGACCTAATTGCTTTGTGACTGTTGCCTAGATCTGGCTTGAATGTAAAAGGAAGCTGTAGAAACTATACCACCTACTGAGTAAATCCACTATCTTTTAATGTGCCAAATGAATATACAACCTGCACGTGGTAATAAACTGCAGTCTTAGTAAAGCTAGTATAATATGAATTGAAGCAGAGAACAATTAATATATTAATGCATTTTATGCCTACTGTGCTCATCTAGTGATCAAATTATTTTCCTAAATATAATCAGAATTGTACAAAAGAATAATTATATAATAAAGCTAACTTCACCAGAAATTTGGAAAGAACCAAAATTGCTGAATTGAAGCAAATTGTAAATTATTTATTCTCATTGGTAATCGTTCTTGAATTGTTCTTAGGTATGCTTCTTTTCAAACTTAATTGAAAAAAAGCAGTTAATAGGAGAGGAGGGAATCAGGAAATCAATATAATCAGAAATAACAGCAATATATGTGTTAGTCATCTACCTAAGTCAAAAAAATATAATGAGTTTCCAGTTCTAAAACCTGATATTAAGAAAAAAAAATCCATATCCATAATATATGACAAAAAGGTGAATTGTTATTGTTGAGGCAAACTAATGCAAAATCATTCTCAGGGTGGAATTCTATGAAATAGTAATTTTCTTTATTTGTAAAGCCTTTCTATTTCTTGCTCATATTACTGATACTGCTTATGAGGACAACAGTGTTAAAAGTGAATTAATTTTACCAGAGATTGTTTCCATAGCCTGCTCTACTGAGCCTGGACCCAAGTGTCTCTAGCACAGCTCTCCCTGTGTACATTACAGAGTAAAGTTAGGGGCCAGCTGCAGGTAGTGATATTTGAGTAAAGCTTCAGGGACCTTATTTAGTAAGTGAAGTAGTTCATCTGTTAGTTGCTAATAGCTTGGTGTGGATTTATGGTTTTAATGCTCAGTCCAGTATATTGCATTAATTCTGTGTCATTATTTAGCCAGCTCAGTCTGACTAAATTCCTGTGTTTGAGTTACTTTTGGTGAATAAGGCAGTAAATACTCATGAGAGATGCTTCTTCTCTGGAGCACAAAAAGATGACACTATCCTGTGGAAAATACCTAGGGAGCATCTCCTTTGCATTAATTCAAGGAAAAGCAAAACTTGCAGAACAAATCTGCATGGAAGAATTTAGCTCTGAACTTAAATATTCTGGGGAAATAGATTTAAAATAGAATCTCTCTGTGAAGAGTGTTTGGAAATGGCTCAAGCCTTTGCAGATACTCCATCTCATTGTTTCCTGCAGGTTATAGACCAACTTGGTAACAGACGATGTAGTAATCTTAAGAGATATTTTATTAAAGTCACCACAAGTATTTTTTTTTGTGTTTCAGGGAGATTTACACTGATGTTTATCAGCAGTGGTAATGCAGAAAATAACTCAGATCTCATTTTGTTTAGTTGTGTCCTGAGTAGTCTGTGTAAAACACCAGTGGTTAATTTTCTTTAAAGACAAGGTCATTTATTTCTTAAGTGTTGCCATCTTTTAAGAATTGCTGGTGTGCTAATTAATACATTTTACCTGGATAATATTTAGATTGAAAAGTCTCATACATTTAAAAACAATCACCCCCCCAAAAAACCCCACCCCCACTTTAATTGCTGTTTTTCATAATTGAGCAAAACTTACCATTTTTCCAGTTACTACTGTGAAATGCCAGTATTCTCATCTGGTACAGTACACAGCACCTTAGTCAAGGAACTATTGTTATAGAGCAGATAAGATTAAAAAAAGTCATTGGGTTTGATGAAAACCTTGCATGAACAGTGGGGGAAAAAAAAGCCAAAGTTACCATAGCAACCACCAGTGCTTTAGACAGAAGCTAAGTAAAAAGAAGTGTAACAGAAAATATGAGGGCCATTTCATAAAGCATTAAAAAATGAAATCTTAAGGCAAATATGATTAATACTCAGCTTTTATCACTTAGAAATCCCCGATAAGCAGCAGATTGTCTTTAAAATAAAAATGAGGACCACTATTAATAAAGAAGTTTTAGTATTGGAGGCCATTTAGACCCTATTAAGGAGATACTTTTGTGAATTTAGTGAAAAATGGGTGAAAGTTTTATGAGGGATTTCTTATTTTCTTCTCTGCAGATGATTTTCTAAGCCTTAACAACCTTAACCTGCGTGGTAGAGTAGGCTCTGAAAATGCCTTTCATGGTGTAAACGTGACCAAAAGTCTTCCTAATAAACATGATCCCACTGTGATAATACTGGAAGGGATGTGTTGTTGGGTCAAGTGACTCTGTAGCACTCCCTTGGTACAGGAGTGGCAGAGGCAGCTTTAAAATTCTTGGACATCAGAGTTTTGAGAGAGAGCAGGGTTGGTAAGTTGAGGGGTGCGAGTTGCCCATACATAAGTTTTACATAAAATAACAATCATGGTCAGTGGCCTGTGCCTTTGTGACTGAGCCTGTGTTCCCATATCGTGATCAATGTAAAGGCTGAGCTTTGGTACTTTTTTTTTTTTTTGTCTTTTTGAATAGAGTCAGCATTCTGTAGTGATTTGATATTGAGTATGAAGTCTATTGTTTTGCTTATATATTGCTTCACAGTTGCGCAGAATTAGATTTTATGTGAGTGAACATCAAAATGTACAAGGGATAAAATTGCAAGCATCATTTCTTTTCTTCTTCCTATGCAGCTATTAAGTCTTAAATTTGATCTTAGTCCTCATAGAGCAAAAATGGCCCATGTTGGAACTTTAAGCAAATAAGAAAACGATGACAAATGCACTTTAATGTTCAATCCTGGAAGAATGCTTTGTATGAGTATTGAAACAATCTAAAAGTGCAAGTACAAAAGGGGAAACAAAAAGCACTCTGTCCTTTCTTTAACATGCAGTCTGACTTGCTTCTTGCTGCCTCTTCAAAGGTCTGTGTTAGTGTCTGCTTGGTTGCAGCAGTTATCCTCTGATATCGGTAGAATATGAGTAGTAGTTGGTAGTACTTAAATGTTCTAGACAGTACCGTAGCCTGGGGCTTTGCGTGCATGTCAGTGCAGTTGTTACTGGTGGTTGTTTCTTCTGGGGGGAAAAAATGCATTGTTTCTGAACAAACAGATTTTGGTTATTTTATAAACCACTGTGAAATGAAAATGTTTTCTCTCATCTCATATGGAAGTTTATAGAACGGTAAAAGTTGAGTGTTAGTGCACAAAGTCTTGCTGTGAATCCAAATGAAACATTTGTGATGAGTTACTTATTGTAAAGTGGGCATAGCATTTTTTTCCTCTCTGATACTGTATGAGTTACAAGTATATGTCTATATTGAAGTGAGAACTCAAACTGATTAAGCTAAAATAATGAATGTAGTAAAACATTTCTGTTAATGCTTAAGGTTCCTACATTGGAAGCTTCAGATGGGAGATTTAGAACCACTTTGGCACCCATCTCTTGTTTTTCAGATGGGGCAATTAAATAAACATTCTGTACTGCCTCTGTAGCATGATTTCTGTTCCATATCAAAGACAACAGACTTTGTGCTACAGTATGTGATTTTTTTCCTTAGGAATAATTGTGAGAAAAATGTATTCTGGATCAGTTCAGTGTTTAAATACAACTCCTAAATGGCATGTTTGATACTCCTGCCCTGAAGCTGTCTGGAGCAAAACGGTTTTGTGCCATCCATCCTAATGACACTGACTGAATTCTTGCTTGTTACCAGTTTGGGGTTTGACATGAGAAAATAACTTTTCCAGCATGGCTGGACCTCGGTAGTAAAGCTTTACAAGCACAAACTGGAGTGAAACAGTCAGGAACAGTTGTGACAGAGGCAGCATGGGTGCTTGGTCCTGCTGCAGTTTGACTTTAGCACAGGTGTTTGCTGCTTCCTGCTGAACCTCCTTTCCTGCAGGCAGAGCCCTTCATGCCCTTCATGCCACATGCCTGCTTCTGCCAGAGGTTTGATCCAAAAGTCCAGTAGAAATCTTCCAAATCTCAGTGTGTGGCCTTGTTACCATGTGACACAATCTGTTAAAACTGTTGCGATTATGTATCGTATGCTATGACAAGGTAAACATTACATTGTGAAACAGTTTACTGTCATCTCTGTTAAGTACCTCTGTTAATCTGCAGAACTTAATATGAGCAAAACAGGTATTGTTTTTTGTGGCATTATTTTTTTTGTGGCACTATGTTTATATAGATGTGTGGAAACTTTGAAGTGTAGTGCTGTTAGTGGGTTGTGCAGGCTTGAAATGTGAAGCATGTTGTGAGAAAATGCAGTCTGTCACTAATGTCACACGGTAGGAACATGACTGAGCTCTGACTATTTTGGTAGATTAAGCTAAACCCACTAGGTGGTGCAAGCAAATAAATCACCTTGCAAAATGCTTCTCTCAAGATGAATGATTTTGGGGAAAGGGTGTCTTATGAAATTAAAATAGTCTTTGGTTTTTTATTTGTGATTATGTAGAATGGTTACTAAAATTTAACATTTAACTCTGTCTTAAACTGGTCTTCCCACATAGAAGGAAAAGTGCATTCTGGTTCTCGTTTAGACTTGTGCTCTGCCTTCCTTAAGGCTGGCGCGATGCTGTAGTCATAGCTGGGGTGGTGGCTCACAGAGGAAGTAGCAGAGGACTTCCACTGTGTTTCGCTGTGCCATCACAAGTGGCTGCCGTGAAATAATATCCTTTGTAGGGGCTTACTGAGGCATTTTCAGTCTAACCAGCTTGTAGAATTCTCTCTCAGGATCTCTCTTGTTGTGATTTATTCTCTGCTAGTTTCACTTTGGCTTTGCTTACCTTTACAGCAGTATGGTGTACATAAAATTAAAACTATTTGTTTATGAGAAAAACAGATTTCAATCAGTAAGTTACAGTAGTATACTCAGTAGTATACTATAGAATTGAAGAAGGTTCTAGTAGAAAATAATTTCTGAGGTATAATATATGCTCTTGGTCTGTAAGGATTAAGGTAGTCTATGCAATAGATCAGTGGTTCTACTATGTTGTAATTTTTAAACAAACAAATCAAAAAAGAATGCCATGAAACAAACCTGGAAATACTCCCTCATTGTAATCCTGGAGGTGATTATAATGTAACATTACATGACACTGTGGCACCACTAGATCATTGCCTTGAATTCAGGTTATATAATCTCTCAATAGATTTTTTTTTTAACTGTGTTTTCTTTTTCCCTTCCTCCTCCACACTGAAAAAGCCTCTTGCATAATGGTGGCTTTATTAGAGGCACTGGCTGATAGTTGGTCAACGTCTTAATGTCTTTTGATAGCCATAAGATTGGGAGGAAAATTATTTTAATAACAAAACACCCTACATCCTTCATATAAGTATAAATTCCTGGGGTCTTCCACTTACAGAAAGTCATTGGCGCTGTTGTGTTCTTGTCATACTTTGGCAGCAGAGTTCATATGGTTTCCTAGTGGACCCCAGGCTGCTGCCACTTCTTGTGAGAAGGCAGTGGCACCCTGGTTGTGCCATGATACTGAAGAAACCCCTGCCTCCACTGAAGGGCGAGTGCTGCAGCGAAAGTGTTGCCTGCTTAGCAGTCAGCTTGAGGTAGCAGGTGGTGTTGTTATTGCTGCTTCCCCCCATATCTGTCTTTCAGGCCTTTCTCTCTCAATGAATACAGTGCATCAGTAAATACTGTATTATCACGTTTCAGTCCAGGACTCTGTAATAACAAAATAACTGCAGTCACTAAGCAGCTCTATGGTGAAAGTTCAGTACTTTATAGTGCTGTATATTTACTGAAATGGAAATTTTTCATTTCAAAGTGACTTATATATTCATTGGTGGGGATGGGAGTGTTTGCCACATTCATTCTAGTCTTGATAAATGCATCAGAAGCAAGTTTTTGGTTTGGGGTTGGGTTTTTTTGTTGTTTGTTTGTTTGCTTTGGTGTTTTATTTTAGGAAAGAAGACAGGGAGACTTAAAAATACAAATGGCCTGTGCCCATGAAATCTCAATTGACCAGCAGCCATAAAGAATACATATACTAGCCACAAATAGGCAACACATACCCAGTTTTACAGTAAGATTTTGTTAGAATACAACAAATTCATACACGTATACATGGGTACACATGCACAGGCAGATATATGTTTATATGTAGGACCGTAGCAACACTGGAGATTCTGTTCTTTTGTGTAGGTTGTACTGAGAGCCTGAAGTTCTAAAAGCTGACAGATTGGCATTGTGGGTTTTTGGGAGCTTGTTGGTTTTTTGGGTTTTTTTTTTACTTAAAGTGTCTTGCTGGTATTAGTGTCTACTGATAATGTATACTTAAGATTTCAGTTCACTGATGAAATGTTCTGTAGATTGTAAGCATTTGCAGAAGTCACTTGAATAATGGTAGAAGCTACTACTGGAATGAGATAAAGACCAAGATTAGATTAATAACACTAGGACTGCAATCTTAGTTAAAATTGCAAATTATTTTTATGTAAACCCATTCATTTAAGAGACACTCTGGCAAGAGTGAAGTGGATTTTTTTTTTTCCTGTGTGTTTTTGTTTTGGAGAGTGAAACCAGATCAGCCCATTTAATGTATATACTGCTATAAGACAGTGTTGGAAAGTCACAGTCAACTTAAGTTTGTGCATGTTCTGACTGAATACCGAAAGCTTAATTGTAAAATTAAAGTCCTGTCTTCAAAAAGAACTGTTTAGTATTTGTTAGACAATTTTGTTAGCCTAATTCTAACTCATAAATTATCTTTACTGTGGGCAGGGTCCAGTCCATGCAGGTGTCCTTGAAAAAATGTACTACTAAGTATTTTAGGAATGTAATGTTTCATAGAAGAGGCTTTTCTTTTAGTACATTATAAAGATGGTCTTTGATTGCTTAAACACTGCTTAGCATTTACCATGTTGATGACTAAGATGTTGCAGCATTCATATCAACATAGGTATAGAAATAAACTGACACTTTTGTAAAAACATTGATTTGTATTAAATGGCTTTCTCTTTACTCTTCCAGTAAGACAACTAAAACACTTCAGAGAATTTAAGGTAAACGAGAGGAAGGATGGGGAGGGGCATGCCGGTAGCTCTCAGAGCTGCTTCTCTTCCTGCTTTAGCATTGTCCCTTGGAGACTGCATAGAGAAAGGGAGACGATAGCTTGTGGCACGCTCTGGGCTACAGCATCTGTCCTTTCCCGGCAAGAAGAGGATGAGGTAGTCAGGAATTGGGACTTGCCAAGTGTCTGAGATGCTGAATTTTGTGTCAAGTATTTGAATTAAAAATCACTTAGGAACATCAGAAATATGGCTTGTCTAGCCTACTGTTTGGCTTCGTAACTAGGAATAAGTGGCAAATCTAGGCATATGTCCTGTAAATGTCTAGCTGGCAGAAGCTGGAACAACTGCAGCATTGAATCATGTTGAAGGGGATAGTGTCCCCCTCGTAGTACTGCAGACCTCAGGCTTAGTAACTAGCATGGGTAGGAATGGGAATTCCTTGTTGTGAGATTGGCAAATGGTGTGCCGTGTACTTGACCCAGTAAAAGTGTGGTTTGCCACTGCTGCTTTTGTTCCTGAGAGCAGACCATTAAATCATTCAGGCTTAAAGGCTATAAAGTTTGTAAAGTCACTGAACTTAATATAGGGCACTCTGGTTAATATGCAGTGGTCTGTGGTAGACAGGAGAAGAGTCCTTTCTGGTCCTAACACTATGAAATAAGTGAGGACAGAAAGGCAGGCCATAAAATACCAATATGAAGAAAAAGGATGACTGCTTTACAGGGTCAAACACTAATAGATTCATTGTTCAACATCAGCAGACTCAGTAACCTGCAGTACCTTGGCCTCAGAGAATATAATCTAGCTAAGTGTTTGTATTTGAACTTGAGGTTTCATCTGCTATTAACAAGAACAAACAAAACCAGAATCCTGAAAAAAAAGTGCACAAGTCATCTATAAATAACAGGAAATCATGGTCCACAAGATAAGACTGATAAAAAGCTTAAGAGCTGCAGACATTCTGTGCAGCTTTCTATGAAGAAAAGCCTTCCTAATGTGCTTAGCAATATAATGTTACCGAGGTACACACGTTGACAGGGGATCTAAAGCACTTACTGTTAGCTGGTTTGAATCCCACTCAGTTCTGTCTATCATGGCCACTTGGCTACAGAATGGAACAGAAGCAACTGCTTTCTCTTCTTTCACCAGTAAAATTTTGTTGTGTAGTGTTTTGCAGTTCTTGGTGTATCTTGATTGTCTGCTTTATGGAAATGTATTACTGAGCATCTTGTACCCAAAAAGATCAAATGCAACCTATAGTGTTCAGGGGAGACTTGATTGCTCAGCAAACTATTTCTCTACAGCCCAGAACTGTATTTTTTATGATTAATTTTTCTGAGTGCCTAGTGTATAGCATGTTTTCTTTCAAGAAAACCTGGGTCTGTTATCTGTAGCAATATCTACTGTTACACACTTACAGAAAGTTCAGTTGGTGTCTTTTCTTATTAATTCCTATCACTAGGGGCTGGAACCCGACAGGCTTATTAGCAGCCCTGCTAGAAAGGATCTGGAGGTGGTAGTAGACAGCCGGTTGAATATGAACCTACAGAGTGCTGTCGTCATCAATAAAGCAAGCTGCCTACTGAGCTACATGAGGAGGAATGTGAGGTGCTGGAACAGGCTGCCCAGAGAAGTAGTGGATGCCCCGTCCCTGGAAGTGTTCAAGGCCAGGTTGGATGGGGCCCTGGGCAACCTTGTGTAGATCCAGACCTGGAGGTTGGTGGCCCTGCTTGTGGCAGGGGGGTTGGAGCTCTATGATCCTTGGGGTCCCTTCCAACCCAGACCATTCTATGATGCTATGATTCTATGAATGTGATGCAGATTGAGCAATATTGTTGTTATTTCTCTTAGATGCAGATGAACCCGCACTGAAATACTGCCTGGCTTTTGGTCTTCCTCTTTAAGACAGATGTTGAGACAGTGGTGAGGGGTTGCCCAGTTAGGCAGGCCCTAGAATACACAACCAGTGAGAGATGGTTGAGAGATCTGGGCTTGCTTAGCCTTGAAAAGATGGGAAATGTAATTGCAGGTTGTAACTTTTGAAATGCAGTTATGGAGATGGATAAGGTAAGGCCTTCTTTTGGTGACAAGGGGCATTGACTGTGGGTTGTGGCTTGGGACGTTCCGGTTGCACATTAGGAGAAATGTTTTTGCAGAGAGTAAAGTAGTACTAGAGCATGTTACACACAGAGGTGGTGGAGGTTTTGAAGTCTGAGCTAGACAAAGCCATGGCTGACCTGATCTGGTGGTGTAAGTTTGAACTGAATTATCTCCCTTAAAAATAGCAGTTCCATAGTCATGTAATTATCTGCATTAACAAACCAGACTGAAAGGGCAAAAAAATAAAGTAGGAAGCCTGACATGGAGGGGGTAAGGTAGAACATCTGAGGATGGTGTTGGGCAGAGAACAGGTGTTGCCGCTGCTACTTTGACAGATTCTTGTAGTGAACTAAGCAGTCTCATGAGAAATGATAGGTGGATGGTACATTACATGACTCATGAGCTGAAAAAATAGAAATATGTACCGTAGGTGTAGGAATAGTGGGACTTAAAATGTATGTATTACAGGGGTTTTAGAAAAACAAACCACTTGCAGAAAAGGGTAACTATATGAACAAATGCAGATAGGTTATTTAATTTGAACATAGGCAGGAAGGGACAGTGATATTAAACAAAACATGAACTTTGCTATAAAGACTTAATTGTGGCCAGTAAATATGGAGCTATATCCTGGCACATTTGCATGTTAATTCTTTGTTTTAAAAATATCTTCCTGCATATTTTTCTGACTTTCTGTGCACTGGCAGGTGATGTTGAATTGGTCTACATAAAGATTAGGCACTGCTGATAAACTTTGAGTTATGAAAAATGAACAAGCTTGCTTTATCCAACTGAAAGTATAATTCCAACATGAAGTTGGGAGTAGTATTTAAACTGCATGTGTGATGTGGTGGCAGGGGAGGGTTTGGTCTTTTTTACTTTGAGATTTTAGTGAAATTCAGTCATGGCTATCCAAACTGCTAGTCATAGAGCGATAATAACCTGTGGGTTTTTCTTTTTTTAACCACTCTTTTAAACATTAGGAAGGATTTGGTCCAAGGGGGAAATTTGCAGCCTCAGTTACTACATACAGCACATATGGACATCAAACTAGATTCAACATTTGCTCAGCTGCGTGGGTGATGTGCTTTTCTAAATGGTTTAGACCATCAGAAGAAGCTTCTGTGATAATTGCTGGACTTGTCTGTATAAACATGCCCTGAATTTGGGAAATTTGACTGAGACACTTGTTCTATTCCCCTCACCCTTTTCCCAAAACCCTGCCCGCTGTGAGAGTGAATTAATGTTAAGCAGGGAGTACCTACTTTTAGCTGTGATCTCACATGGTGATTTTCAGTGATAGAGGAGAAACTTAGCTGGTCTTTTTATCTCCAATTTTTGATTAGCATTGTGTGCTTCAGCAGCATCATGTTGAAGTTTAAATTAATTCAGAAGAGATTTTCTAATTTGCCTAAAATGTGGAATATTGGAGATAACGAAATGAAGCCCTACAGGTCATGTGTTTTCCAGTAGCAGCAAAGTCAGTTCTGCTTACTTAAGCTAATATTCTTTTTAATTCCTTTCCTGTGTCTTGCCCAAGTATAAAAATAGGAGCAGAAAGAACAGAGAGCAACTTTACATATTTTGACAAAGCTCTGGCTAGAAAAGACCAGAGAAACATTATTGATCAAACTGTGTTAAAACATGCTATAAACTTCTGTCACATCTTTTTAGGATCTTGGGATGGTTAAGAATATATGGCTTGGCAAATGTTAATCACCTGAAATTCTTTAGATAAATTATGTGTGGATTCACAGAAAGACACAGGAGACATCTGATACTGTCTGGTTTTATCCAGTTTATGAAGCAACAGATTATAACTCAGGCAGACTCTGGGAACACCATCAGACCTGTTTATGATCACGTCCACCAAAAATTTTTGTGCATTCAGAGACTTAAGATTTTTTTTTAAACTCCAAGAGTAAGTTTGTACAACTATTTTGGGTCAAAGTCTTTTACATTTATTTGAAAAGAAATGAACAGATTACAGAAAGTACTTTGCATTTCTAAACCATAAGGTGGTTTGTCGCTTTATTTTGCAAAGGCTAGCATGCTGAAGCAAAATATTTTTTCTTTTCAACTCATGTCAGTAGCTTCCTTCTTCAGGTAATTATAAACCTGTTTGTGTTTAACATTGATTTAGTTTTTCCTTGCATCAAAGATAATGTTTTCCTTCAATTTATTGTTCTTTCCTTTATCTCCATATTATATTGTTCAGTCCTCTTTTAAAGCCATCTTTGGTAATATACCACCTGCTGAGCTAGGTTCTGCAGGCATTGCGGAGGTCCAGCACTAGTGGACCAAAGAATCTTGGTGTGCTTGGCTGTTCCTGTGAAGCACCTGCCTATTTCCACTGTAGAAGTAGCTTCCTCCTTTCCTCCTCTTTGACTATGCGCAAACCCACAGCAATGACCTGCAAAAGATGCACATTAGCATTCTGCTAGACAGTCTTGCAAGGTCGCCCAAGGTAAGCTGCCAGCTGTCCGGTTTACCAAAGCTCAGTGCTGTGGTAGTGAGTGTGAAGTTTGCATTATTATGCATATCACGTTTTTAGACGGGACATCCAGCTCACCTGAGCAAAGGTTGGAGCAACAAAGCCTACACTGAATGCTTGCTTAAGTAGCTGAGACTTGTTTTGACCCTTTAACTGAAGAAACTGATGCCATGAAGGAGACCTTGTCAGGAAGTTTCCTGGAATGTTTATGCTCTTGAGCGTTAGCTTCTCTTCTTTGTGACTGTCATCTGGTAAACGTGCTCATAGGCAAATCTTGCATTCCCTTGACAGGCCAGAAAATGAAGCACACTTTTTGGGAAGAGTAGAGTTAACCATGAAAGCATCTCTTCAAGCACTGGCATTTTCCATGTACATTAATGCTGTTGTTTAAACATACCCTATCCTTAAATATGTGTGAAGTTGGGATTTAGCAGATAGATCAAGTACCTGGCATTAATCCAAGGTCTAATTCTTAATCTTCTGTAGTACGGATATGGTAGATAAATTTCTCAATGGCCAATTTTAAAAACTATTCACTCAAACCCGACATAGCCCATTTCAGCCTCTCTTTAATAGGAAACCTAATAACTTTTTCTGATGTGGTGCATAAAGCTCTGGTATTTTGTTTTCTTTTTATTGCCAGATGCAACCATGTTCGTGTATTTACAGTCAATAAAGCTATCAGTGCTATACACAGGTTTAGATTAATAATTTCAACCTTTGGGTCTGGGGTGTCTGATTTAGGTTGCTGCTGTGTTACTTGTGTCCTTTGGTCACACACACACTGACTGTCTGATCCGTTGCAGTATCTCTGTTCTGGCACCACTTCTAGAAAAGTGGGACAATACCTTCCAGTATTTCCATTTATACTCTTCACAAATTGTGTCTCAAACAAAGCAGGCTGCACCTTAGGAGCAGTTTGAGTTCTATAAAGTTACAGCAAATCAAGAAGGTAATCCCCAGGCCCCATTTTACATACTGCATCTTTGTCCCTGATATCATCGTCTTTACCCTGGTCACACTCTGACCTTTATTTCATGTAGTTCCCAAGAGACGTGTTTATATATTAGGACTTAATATGAAGGAACAATAGTTTCAAAGAGGTGCAGTATTACCTATGCATGAAAGAGTGTGTGAGCTCTCCAAACCATGAAATCTAGAGACTGTTTAGGAAGGAATACTGGCTTAGTCCTATTGCCTTATATAAGTAGTGAATGTTTATATTTGGCCAGAGAGCCAGGTTTTATGGTTTCTCCTATTATCTAGACTTTTCTCTCTCCTGAAGTATCTTAACAGTGCATTTCTGCTATGAGCAAATTGGTTAGTGATCACGTTACTTCTTTTTTCCCCTATATTTTTGTAGTACTTGCATGAGATAAAATATATCTCTGCCCTAAAGCCACTTCAGCTATTCTGTGTAGCAGACTGTAGGCTGGATTAGCACTTGTGGCAAAATGTGCCACCTCTTGATGCTAGGGATTTATTTTTCTTTAGCACACGTTGACTTTCTCAGGATTTTTGCCGTAAGAGCAAGCATGCAAATATAAGTAACAAATAAGATTTTTTCACTAAATATCTTGACACATTTTACTGGATTTAGATTCACTTTGCACAGTTTCTGTTTCATGCTTACTTTCCTTCATCTAAGAGCAGTCACAGTGGCAGTATAAAAATAACTTTTAAATTGAATTTTTCAAGATCCCCCTCTTCTGCTATCTCTTACTGCTTCCCACTCCTTTTCTGATGTTGTTTCTTTCTAGTCTTCTCCCTGAAAATCAAGATCTCCTTATGCTTTGCATTACCAGCTGTCAGGCGTGATCCCGTATATACTGATATGCCACTGTGTTAGCCTACTTTGGCACTGTTGGCAGCACTCTGCTGTCATGATCAATTGAGACAGAAAGGACCATTTCTTACTGGAAAATTAATTCATGAAAAATTACTTCTGTTCTTGAAATATAATTGTTTTGAAAGAAATTAAACATACAAAGAAATTTGTATTGCAACAAATTTGCTCTTAATTTTATAAAGGTTTAAGTGTCAAACATGAATGAATTAAACAATGAGGCCAACTAATTTTGTGAAATTATGGCCTCAAATTGCTACATGTGATTTGAGTGCAAATTCCATCAACTGAGATTTTTGTTTTGTTTTCCCTTGACATAGCTGGTTTGGAGCAAAAGTGAATGCCACCCCAGGCACCTGGAAATTATCTCTGGAAGGAAAGTAGTAACTGATTTACTTATGTCCCTCTCTGAAGGGGAGAACAAGGTCAGGATGATTGTAGTTGAGATGATCTTTCTCCTGACTTGTTCTCTTTCTGCACCCAGCAAGAGGAGGAAGTAGAACATCCTCTTCTGTGTTGACCTTTTTCACCTCTCTAGTCATGAGGTTCCTATCCCTTAAGTTTTTTACAAAAGGATTGCCTTTTTCAGGTAATTCTGCCAGTCTAGGAAGTCCACTATTAGTGGGAAAATAATCTTAGGGGTAAAATGAAGTAGCGGTTTTGCAGCAAGTTTCTTTTTACACAGTATTAGCTGCTCTGATTGAGGCTTTTCTTTGATCCTGTCTTGCTGTCATAGATGATGTTTAATTGTTAGCATGGTCCCTGATACTACTTTGGCTCATGCCAACTAGTATTATCCAGGACAGTGTTTGCACCTGGTTCAGGGCATCACACATGCCTAGAGTAGCCAGTTTTGGATGCAGCCCCTGCTTTGGAGGAGAGAATTCAGTCATGTAGCTTGATCTTACTGGCAGTGATCTACTGGCAGTGCATTGTCCCTGTTCTTACTTAAAATACTACTTAAAATATAGCCTCTGTGCACACTTGCAGGGGGTTTTAGTCTCCAGTAGCCATTTTTGGCCTCTTATTATAGACAAGTCTTGACTTTATTGCTGTTCCTAGAGCCTCCAGGATAGACATCTCATGGAAACCTTTCGTTTGCAGTGTTTCGTCCTCTGTGCACCTTATAGAATAGAAATGTATTGATGCAGCATCCAGTTTTCACCCTTGTTAGAAAGAATGACTGCTCAACTGGTTTTGTTTGTAAGATAAAAGTAACAAAAATAAATTTTAGAGGAAGTTGCCTTATAACTATTATACAAATCTTTAGACCAGTAAACTGCTGCTTGCTCTAAGAAGTGAAAATGAGATCTGTGGAACTTTCATAGTAATGTAAGTCTCTTTAAAAGTGGTTATATTGCTTATAGCTGTTAAAATGAGTACTGAAAGCGGTATGGCTGACTGGTAAAACTTAGATTACTTGACATTTTTGAGCATTTTACAGACTTTACATACTTGAAAACTGAGGCCTGGAAGATACCTTTGTCATAAAGTTCAATTTCTGTCACATGTATCATCACTTAATAGGAAAATTGGAATTATGAATTAGCAAAAAATGTGGTTTTCTCACAAAATTTTTACTTAAAACATAACTCATAGGGGTAATTCCCTTTTTTAGCAATAAAGAATGTCACTTGTATTAGATGCTTTTAATTTTCCAATGTGTAAATAGCTACAAACAGTAAATACAGTAACAGTTCAGTTTATGACTCTTGATCAGAACCACATAGAAGTAGATGAGAATAACACTGGAAAAATGTGTGTTGAAATATTCTGGTACTTGATCAAAGAGGAGAAAAGATCTGGGAACAAACTGTTCAGGAAAATCTTTGTGAAGTTGTATATTTGCTTATGAATTTGGGCACAGAAAAAAATGTCAGTCATGGTAAGTAAGAAATTGTTGATGTGTTAGGTTGGCTCAATCATCTACTTATACTTCTCACAGTTAATTTTTGTTAGATAGATCCGAGTGTATGGTGCTGGAAGGAGGTGGTATGTTCTTTCACTTAACAAAATATTGGCTTTAGATGGTAGCAATGCAGTATCATAATGAACATTACACTAGGATTGTCAGAATTGCAAAGATAACTTACAGTGAGTTACTTTTGCATTTTTGTTTAGTTAACCTCAAACACCCAGTTTACTGATATGGTGCTTTATCATACCCACAAGCTCAAGGTAATGACATGCTCCAGGTAGAGGCTATAGTTGGGCTGTATTTCATACAGCTTTTTTTTGTCAAGAGTTTTGAACTTCCATGCTTCAATTACGTAGTTTTATATGAAAGATTGAGATAGATGCTCATCCAGTTGAGGAGGCTTATCTGCAGGAGAAAAGAGTCAAAACTCTTGTAGACTTCACACTTATGTGTAATATGTAAAGGGCGAGAGGCAGGCGGATGGAGCCAGGCTCTTCTCAGTGATGGCCAGCGACAGGACAAGGAGCAACGGGTGCAAGCTGGGGCATAGGAAGTTCCGTTTGAATATAAGGAGGAACTTTTTCACTGTGAGGGTGATGGAGCACTGGGACAGGTTTAAGAGAGAACAGAGAGATTATGGAGTGTCCTTCTCTGGAGACATTCAAACCCACCTGGATGCATTCCTGGGTCATTTAGCCTAGGTGATCCTGCTCTGGAAGGAGGGTTAGACTAAGTGATCTTTTGATTTTTTTAGTAAAGCTTCCTAAGGCTTAAAATTATCTTGATAATTTTCCCTATCTTTTTTCAATCCTTTGACATTTGAAAAAAGGTCTTTTTTTTCCTGCACTTGAAAAGGCGGGTGTTTGACTATGCAAGGGAATGCCGACTCTGTCTAGACAGAAAACATTTCTATCAAGGACTTTGTACATTTGGCACAAACTTTTTATTTCTCCTGCTAATATGCTTTTTATAGTAATTTCAGCTGTTACTTGCAGCTTCAAGTATTGCATTTGGGGATTTGAGATCCTGTTGGTTTGTTTGTTGGTTGGTTTTTTTCCAGATTGCAGTGACACTGTCAAGGCTGTAGAGATAGGTGTTAAAGATATAAATGTTTTGTTCTGTGTACGGTGGTTTTATATCTAGAACTATGGCTAAGAAGCAGGTTTCTGTAGCTGGTGTCCGTAAGTCAAGGTGATGTGTCAGCTGACCGGCTCCCAGTAGAACAGAAGACATCTCAAATTCACACGGACTGTGGGTAGCTAAATAGTGGTATGTTTGCCAGTCAGGACTCAGCAAATGATAGAAAGTAGAAAGAAACCGAGTGGAAAGGCTCCTTCTGCACGCTGCAGTGGAGTTGGTGAGCCCGCTCTAAGCTCTGATGGTTGTGATGGACATAGCAGCAGTGTATTTCATACTGCAAGTACAAAGTCATCATTGCCATAATAGTCAAAAAACTCTAAGAAGCATATAAGTAAATGAGCTCTTTCAGTAGACCAGCTTCAGTAGTTCAGAGCTTGCTTATTTAATTTTCTTAAGCACATTACATGGATCTGGAAGGGCTGTCACTATGATCTTTGAAATATTGCCATGTTGCTTTCGTTCTCTGCCTTAAATGACTTACACAGTTAAGACTTTCCTCATACACTGATCATTACAAATTTCTGGGTATTCAGTCTCTTATTTGGAGCTTAAAGGCATTTCAAACCACAACGGATATTCAGAAATGGAAAGGACAAGAGATGTACATTTATTGTTCCCTCTTTTACTACAGCCTGTCAGAGACTAAGACTGTAGATTCTGGCTCTTACCTGGCAGCTGGTCTGTGGGTAAATTAACCCAGCAAGCCTGCATAATTTTTGGCTAGAATGGATATAAGGCAGGAATTTGAACATGGAAAACATTGTCTTGCCCACAGCTTTTGTTTGAAAATAATTCTGCTTTAATTTTAGAGAAATTCTGTTTTCATAGGGATCTTTTTTTCCTTCATTTCTTGTCATGCTACTCAAATTCCTATATTCAGAACTCTGCAGACAGACAGAAGAATGACTGATGAAAACCTTGCATGATACTTTGAAAATGTAGCACATGCTGTGAAGTTCCAGTAGATGAAAGCAGTATGGTTGAAGGGTTTAAAACATGCTTTCATATTAATTTACTATCATTTAAATAATCTTTTAAGAGACTGCTTATGAATTCTTTCAGTTGCAACTAGAGTTTATTTGATGTTTAAAGGGATATGATGCATTTTCTTTGTGAGGTATTCTGCTCACTTTGTTCATGCTAGTTTTTGGCTTTTTTGAATCCAGGAGCACACACTACTCTGCTGGCAAATGCACAAATGTTTGTGGTGTTGAGCTTCTACCACAGCTGAACACTGCTGTGCACTTGCTGCAAAAATGGGAAATGGTGAATAATCCCTCTTGCTTTTTGAGATGGTCTTATTTTGAATTATGTTGTCAGGATTGAGTGAAGAAGCTTGTATTGTTAATAGTGCTGAACCCGCTCTGTAAGCGGGTAAGGGTTTTTCTGAGAGGATTTTGGTCCAGCTTTCACCAGCACTTTGTTAACCTAAAAGTATATTTAAAGTTTTTCTTAGGTTTCTGCTGCTAAATTTGTGTTTACGTGCTTTGGTCAGAGAAGAAATCAACAATGTTCCACACATTTCTGTTTATTATAAATTTATTCTTTCACTCGACTTTGTAAGAAATATATTCAGTTAAGCTCTTAAAATATGCCTTTCCTTCATCTAAAGCAAAATAATCCCCTGCATACCACACTTTAAATAGTAATGTTCCTGAAACTCTTAAATTTCAGTAATTTAACCTGTAAATATTCTTCTAACATTGATAAGTGTTAACTTATCTTCTTCCCAGGCTTCCAAAAGATGAGTTGGCAACAGAACCACTAAAATATGCTGAACAACTTCCTGTAGCTCAGATAATACACCAGGTATGTCTGTCTTTTTAAATAGTTCCTAAATAACATCTGTAATAGGTAAACTGCTTTTCTAGGTCACTCAAAGTCAGTGTCCTTATGCTGGAAGTATGTAAAAGCAACATACTCTTGTTCAAATGACAACTGTTAAATTATAGAAGTCTTATTCTGAACACGGCAATGAAAAGATACTTGGCTGTGTGACACAGTTGACACTTCAGAGGTTGCTATTAAAATTGTTGCATGTCTGCTGATAAAAAAAGAAAAAAAAATTCCCATGTATTTCTTTGAATTTGCATTTTGACCTAAATCATATTCCCCTTTCTGAGAAAGCAGTCGAAGTACAGAGTCATTACTGTGGAATAATTGTCATGACAAGTTGAGTAGGGAAAACTCTCCTCTTGATACAGTTCTGAATTAGCCCTATTTCTAACTATAGCGGTGTCATCATACTTTGTGCTTTTTGTTTTTCACAGTTTATTATTTTCACAATAAAAAAACCCAGAGGTTGAGATCTTGCCTAGATAGTGCCTTCTAAATAGGTCCTTATTTAAAATCGATATTCTTCCATTGATGTAGCTATACAAAGGAGGTATGATGAGGACTCTGAGCTGGGATTAAATAGAAGGCTACAGTTTTTATTATTGCATATTCGTCTCCCCCCCTGCCCCAGCATCGTTCATGGGTAGGAGGAGGAAGAGATCTTGTCTGTGCCAAAGCTTCTCTGCTCTCTTTTGGCTCTCTTCGAGGTCTCTCAATATGTCCTGCTTGTAGATTAGACACCCAGCTTGAGTTCATGTGTTGTCGTCTTCTCTGTTAGCCACAGTGGGCTCTGCTGATATTATGGAAACACTTATGGCCAAATAACATGTGTAAAACTTGTGATATACTGCAAAACATGAGTGTTGAGACTTAGTATGTCCCTCCTTGGTGGTTCTTTAAATAAAGCAAAATAGACCTACTCTGTTGCAGCTATTTGGAATTTTCTCAAAACAAAACCCCAGACTTTGTAGATGTGAGTCCTGCTTCAGGGACAGGTAACTACTATTTTCCTAAATTGGGACTGAATAGCTGACATTGCTGTTTCCATAATGGTACCTTGGCAGTCTGGAATCTTTCAAGCAATCAGGAATACTCTGAAAAATTGACCTGAGAGTTGGGGAAGATAATGACAGTTCATCACGGGAGTCAAAATGGTACAGTCCATTCACTGCTTTGAGAGAAGCAAAACTTCCAACCTGAAAACTTGAGACTTGGTGTTGGTCAGGGTAGCAGTAAGCTGAAGAGTGTTAGATTAAGCTGTAGTTTCAGACTGAGCTAGTTTTGAATGCTTCAAGATCAATAGGAACAAATAAAAGTCCACTAAATGTCGAAGTTGCTTACAAAATCCTATTAGTATTAATTATTGTTGTAGATCTTTAAAATGTCTTTGTCAATCAGTGTTTTTAAGCAGTTGAGGCACACACTGCAGACAGTGCTGGTTTTACCTTAAAGGAAATGTAAGCTTTATTTTAAAACTTTAAAGTGTACAAGTCTTTTCTGAGAGATGTAAACACAAGGGATTTTAAAACTTTTGGTTGAAATCTGCACCTCTGGGAAGAATCTCTGATGTGTTCAAAACATGGAAGATTGGAAATCAGGACCAGTTTGTATGTCAGGAACTCCCTGGTGTTGTCAGAGCTTCAAATGACCCAACAGCCTGCAAATGTCACATTTAAAATTCTGTCTTCATGCCTGACTCTCAGCATAAATGAATTAAACAGCAGAGCAGGCAGCCAGTCAATATGTTCTTAACAGTGAGAGTGAGCAATGAAACAGTTTGGGGGTTGTTTGGAATCAGTAAATAGAAAGCGCACAGAAAGGCTCACCTAGAGGAAAATCTCAAATAGGAAACAGAATTAACCTTTAAGGTGGTCGACCAGACGAAATGTCATAGTAATATTTTTACAACATTAGGTGGGTAATAACCACGAAGGGTTCATTTGGCTACTGGGTGTTACATTGCAGTGGAATATTGCACTGTGGAAAAGCAAAAATCTGTTTTTCATGTACTCTTATCTGTTTGCTGTAACAAATTTACCGATAGTCTAGAGCTGCGGTCTGCAGGAGGCAGCAAAACAAACCCAACAGAACTGCAAATGTCTTTGATGTAGAGAATCAGAATAAAATGACTGTTGTTTAGCTATATTGTGCCAGGAGTCAGGCATCGTGCCCTGGTTTTGTATGATGGTGATGCCCTTTCTGAGCTGCTAGTAGCTGTAACGAGCTGAGTATACTCTGCGCCCATGTCCTGGTGAATTAGCACTGTAGAGATTATAATATATCATTTATGAGGGGCCTATGACAACTGGGACATGTAGAGCAAGGGTCATGTTAAGTTTATATGATCAAATATTTTTTACCTCAAGAAAAAAACCCAGCTTATAAGAAATAAAAAATCAGGTGAGTAAAAGCAGTCGGTAATGTTTGTGGAGTTATGATGCTTTATCCAAATGGGTAATCACTGGATTTTGGGTACGGGCTTTTGTTGTTGGTTCTGTATGTAATATTGCTCTCATGTTAAGCCATGGTTGGGGTTTGTTTATCTCTAGGCAGAAATAAAGGCATCGGTCATGTATATGTATAGCATAAATATACATTAAAATTTCACAATGGTAGACAGGTATCCTAATCAGTATAATGCCAAAGTACATTTTAATTATAGTTAGTAGTCAGCATGGCCACTAATTCTATCCAAATGTCACTAAGTTTATTCTTCTGAGCACTATTAAAAGTCTCTATGTTTTCCTTGAGCATTAAATGCTATTTCTAACATTCTCAGCAGTGCTTCCTTTCTGGTGTTTAAAAAAAAAAAAAGTTATACTAATGAAAAAATCTGATTATGCCCCAGGAAAACTTAAGGCTTGATACATCCTAAACTATTTAATGAAAGGAGACCCAGAATCTGATTTTGGGATTGATCGTAAACTTTGTGGCACTAGTAATTATTATAGCAGTATAAAAAGCAAAAGAATAGCAACCCTGTAAAGTTCAGAGTTCCAATTCTCAGAAATGTGTTATATTTAATGCATTAGACCACGGTTAATTAAAAAGACAGATGAGAAGAGTGAAAATAAATAGCAGAATGTAAACAAATACAAACGTTTAAGACACTGGTTTTTAGACATGAACCCAAATCAGACATTTGTAAATAAAGTAGCTTACTCTGTTTTCAGAAACAAAAAAGAAAAACAAGCTTTTAACTGAAATAAAACCACACTGGTGCTTGGTAAAGTAATACAGTCATTAATACAAACTTCAAAAATGGCAAAAGTTAAGCTTTCAAAGGAATACCCACAGAAGACAGGCTTCTTAATGAGGCTTTCTACGTACAGCTGTGCATACAATGCTGCTACTTAGAATAAGTTTCTGAATAATAAGATGAAAAAAAGGAGAAGAAAAAGGAGAGGCTACTTTAATTCTACACTTGTCTTTAGTTGAAACAGGTCTGGTGAGAGAACAGGGGAAACTGCATTTGAGAAGATTGTTTTCATTTATCATAAAGGATATTCATTGCTGGCCTTCCAATTCAGCAAGGTATTTTAATAAAGTACCTACCTTCAGTGCCAGTGCTAATGCTCTGAATGTCACTCTGTGTTAATATATTTTGCCTAACTGGGATTTAGGATATTGAAGAGACTTAAATTGTTACAGATGTCTTACTGGTGGAAGAATGTTTTATTGATGAAAGTCACATTTCTGTGGATAAATGCCAGCTCTCCTGATGTTGTTATAATTGAAAACAAAGTGAAATGGCAAATTCAGACCACAATCAACTCACTTTAGTCCATTATAAATTATGAAGCAGATATTGTGATGCTAAAACAAGGTGGTATTTCAGGAAACAACCTCCAGCCCATAGTGGTGACTGCATAATTTACCTAAAAATTGACATGGCTTACAGTTGCACATTTACTTCAAAATAAGGAGTTCCTAGGTAGGGGAATGCATGGGGAAATACTAGATATCACTTCTAATTAAATTAGATTAGGTTTCTTTTAGAGTATGTGTTTTACAGAGTTTGTTTTTTGTAGAGGTTTTAACGAGCGTGTTTCTGTAGCCTACCTGTAGAAGCCACAGTGGAAAATGCCTTCTTTAATCTCAGGAGTTTATTAGGAGATCACGCTAATCCTGTCAAGTACATGTCTCTATTCCAGTTGAGCAACTCAGGTGAGCACCGTTAGCCTTGACCAGTTTAGCCTCAGAGGATGTTAGGGTGTTGCCATATCCAGTCTAGTTTGAGGGTATCGACTGCAGTCCACAACAAGGGGAATTTAACAAGAAATTTAAGAAAGAAGACTTAGAAATGCACAGGCTGATGGCTTGCAAAGATGACTGTAGAGCTGCAGTTCTGTATTGGAAGGTCTTTGTTTCCATCATTTCTGTGCTTTTTGTAATGTGTTTGCCTCCCCCCTTCCCCCCCTCCCCCCCCCAATCCTTTTGCTTTGAAGATTAGTTTTTTATTCATCCTGAGGACCTCATTCTCACATAGTAGAGGGGTGTCAGTTTATTGCATTTGTTGATGCTATTCCTGTTTCATGCTGCTTTAATTGAGTGAGGTTTTCTGTAGCAGCATTTGGCAGAGATTGTTGAAACAGTATTAAGAGAATAGAACACACTATGCTGTATAGATTTTTTGACATACTTTTTGATTATCTATAACAGAACAATTTTAGCTCTCAGACTTAAATGTTTTCACAAACATTAAATTAAAGTGGCTTTATGTGGTTTACAGTCTTTGTGAAGTGCTCGATATGAAAATTAAACCATCTCATGGTGATGGAGGGTTGGAAGCAAAGCTTTAAGGTTCAGGTATTGGACTGATGCCTTGTCCATTGCCTTGCAGCTGTCCTTTGGCAGTTGTTACACATCAAGAGGTCCTCTCGCACTTGGTCTATACTCTGTCGTGATGCTGGAGTCTTGGGTCCTATTTATGTTCTATAAAAACCATTAGTGGTATTTAGAACTTTGGTCAGGTATGCTTAATAGCACAGCAGTAGCCCAGATTTTGATTTTTTTGATGCAGACAATAATTTTGGTTTATGGATAATGATTTATTAAACAGTTTAAAGTACTTTAAGTGATACTTGCATTTTACTGTGTCTTCACAGGCTAAGAGCTCCAAAAGTAACTTGTGGTGCTTAGATGTGTCAGGCTGGATGTGTAAAGGTTTAGACACAGCTATTTATACATTCTCTAAAAACCCATTCCTGTAGCTGTGTTTAAAAATAGCTTTAAAGCATAGCTTGCTTTTTAAAACTCTGGCCATAGTATTCAGCTGATGATGTCAGAAATAAAATGCAACCTTTCACCATAAGGTCCAAATTTTGCTGCTCCTGTTAGCACAGACACAGGTGTTTTCAGGAATGCT
Organism: Zapornia atra; assembly: GCA_013400835.1. Lineage (NCBI taxonomy): Eukaryota > Metazoa > Chordata > Aves > Gruiformes > Rallidae > Zapornia > Zapornia atra. The sequence goes on from VZTU01004123.1 coordinate 40,941, forward strand.
TTTCTTTTTCAGAACTCATTTTTTTCAGGGTGACTGAAAATTCTGGGTTTTTTAATCAAAGATTAGAAAGTACTCTCACTTCAGAATTCAGTCTTATTTTAACAAATACACTGTATGGCTACCCAACAAAAAGCCTTATGTCATGTCACCTTGCACTAGAACACCTGCCTGGTCAGGCTTTACTTTGGCAGTTCCAAGGAACATACTGAAGGCCCCATTGTCCCCTTGCCACTGCTACTTGTAGACACTTGAGAGTATCTGGAGAACAGCAGCCTGTTTCTGGCAGTGTTCCTGTCTGCGTGTGCCACAGAGGTGAGAAAAGCTGTTCCTGAGGCATGGCATGGAAATCTGTCAACATGTTCTTTCTCACCAGATGATACCAAGTCTTCTTTGGGGCTCTGACTATTCATGTGCAGAACTAAACCTGAGTGTGTTGTGCGCCTTTTGCTCAACCAGCCTTTCTTCCTCTAGGGCACTTGGGATGTATAGGACACAGAAATCAATGTGTGCTACTAAGATTATTTTTTTTTTCCAAACCCTTTTCTGTATTAAACATACGCTGGTGAGTTGTGTAATGTAGAGGTGAGGTATATCTGCATTTTATAACTAGTGGAAGTGGTCTCAAGTGGACTTATGCCTGGATATTATCCAGTAAATAAGAACTTGCTTCTTTCTCTAAATTATATTTGGTATGTGGACTTAATTTCTCCCACTGTTGCATAAGTTAGAGATTATTTAAATTTTTTCTTGGCTTCCTTTAATTTGAACGATACCTGGTAGAAAACTCAATGATCAAAAGGAGCAAACCAAACTTTCTGTGAAAAGCTATTCCTTCATGGTTTTCCCAACCACCATACCAAATATGTCCTAGAGCAGCAAAGGTATTCCTGCCAACATTATGTGCTACTTGGTGCGTATAGATGCTTTGCAGTTCACTCCCTAATATTTCTTCTAAAATTGAGGTTGATTAAAAAAATTGAGTAGCAGGGGCTTGCTGTATGATTTATGTGATATATGCAATGTGCACCTTTAAATCTAGAGAATGCTTAATATTTTGATAGTATTGCTTTCTATAAATTCCATAAATTAAGAATGGAATTGTCCCCTTTTGTTCTGACTCACTTAAAGGAATCACCAAATACATTCTTATCTGGTTGTAGATGGTACAGATTTTTTACTCGCAAAACATTAAACCAGAAACATTTTCAGTCATTTTTTCATCTGATGAACTACTGCAGAATCAGTGTTTATAGTTGGGACCTTCATATGCAAGTCAGTACACAAACAATAAGTTGGTTTTTTCAGTAATTAAGTAGTGCATTAGCCTAATGAAATCTCATAAGCAAAGCCATAGCATTCCTGAAATAGAGCACATTTCTGAGTATGAAGCATTTTTGTAAAAGATTGAAACTGTAATTTCAAAATTTTTTTTCCCTGTTGTTTTTTTATCAGTTCTTTCCAATCACAGAATACAATGATGTGGAATTAGTGTAAATTACTGATGAGCAGTTTTTACAGACAAGGCACAGCTGCTTTTGTTTTGTTGTGGTTTTCATCTGAGCGTGAGGGAACCCTCTGGAAACTGAGACTTCATAAGGTCTCTTTTCTTCCATTTTCCCATTGAAGGACTGTTGTGGGTGATCACTCTGCCTATCCAAGAGCATTATTTTGCTGTTCCTCAACCACAGGGAAAGTTCTGCTTCTTAATCTCTTATGTTGAAGTACTAGATGGAAGCTCTTCTCCGAATCTTCAAGACAACACAGAGATAACTATCTTGGAACGATTTTTCTTTCAAATGCTGTCTCCCAAATCTTAAAAATTTAGCAGTAATTTTGAGGAACTTGATTTCCTCATAGACTTCAGAGACTACCAGAATATTCATGCAGGGTGAACTCTTCTTTTTGTCTGCACACAGCACTGCTCAGCAGAGCCAGGAAAGAAGAATGAGTGGGTTTTGTTGCTGACCAAGCATTACAGGGGAATTGAATGTAGTATTAAATTCTTCCAACTATAGCCGAATACAATGGGTAGAATAACTAAATGTGTTGGAAAGCATCTTGCATGAGGAACCTGAACAATGAGTTGTGGAGTTCTTGTTTTTAACCATTTCCAACTAGAAATACCATACTGAACGTTTTCTGTGAGCCATGAAGGGGGAAACTTCACCATGGCCTGTTCCAGCTACCCAGAGACACTGATGGAGGATGGTAGCCTTTTCTTGACAGAAATGTTGCATGCATGGTCCATCCTTTCTTCCCTTTTTATCCATTAAAACATGTAAACCCCTCCATTGCATTTTTTAATAAGTATACAAAGTGTATTTTTAAAACAATAAGAATTTTCTTTTTTCCCTATTGCACAGCTCTCTTCAGAACAGTTAGTTGCACAGTTATCAAAATCTGTTTGATGTGCATGCACGTCATTACTTTCTCTGGACATCAGTAGGGTCTAGTCTCTGCTGTCATGTCTTGGAATGTGAATTTATGACTTCCTCACTGAAGTGCACCCAGCATGGTATGACAGTCTCCCTCAAAAATAGTCACCTCTTTGGGGAGATGCAATTGCAGAAATGGGTGCAAGGGATGCAGTGTTTTCAGAACGACCATTTGAGGCTGTACATATCCTGCAGTTTAAGCAAAGTATAGCACTGAACTGTGCAGTTTTCTGAGGTCATGTCTCTTTTCTCTCTCTGATCTATGAAAGCCCTTACATTTAAAGATTGCCATTGTATCTTCGTTTTCCTTTGGTGTAGGATGGGAGGATCAGTTTGACAGGCAGCTTGGAGTAATTTAACTAGGGGCTTCCCTTCAACTGGCCACACTCCCCTCCCCCCATTCCTCTTAGACCCTGGTGCTCAGTAAGCACAGCAATGAGCTGAAAGCTACTGCTTAAAAGAAAGAAAAAAAGAAAAAGGGATGTGAGTGGGGTGAGGTGGCATTTTTTCAGTCTGGCTGAGTACATGGGTATGGAATTTATAACGCCACCCAGAATAGGTAATATCAGCCAAAACTGATATGTATGTATATTCCCTGAAAATTTTTGTTTATCTTTCTCAAGAGCAAATGAGAGTGAAAATAATAGTTATTCTGGAAAGTTGAAATGGAAATAAAATTAAGGCTTTTGTGCATATCATGGGAGTGCTCATTTTGTCTTCGAGAATACTGGTAATATGAAGCATTATGTGTGAATGTAGTGTCATCCATTTCATGGATTGTGAGATGTCAGCTTGATGCCCACCAGCATATAGAATTGTCAGATGTACTATTAAAAAATACATGAAAAGATACCCTGGCTCTGTAGTAGCTATAATTGTTAGAGGTGCCATGTTGAATTTACAGCTTCTTTAGAAGGTAATGCCTGTAATCGTTTCTTTTAAATAAGCACTTTCTGAGATGTAAGATGAAGGAGGAGGTTCAGGAAGTGACTGTAACACGTCTGCCTTTGTAGAATGCTGTAGATCATTGTGGCTTACTCATCTGACCCTTCAAATTTAAGTTCAGTAGTAGCTGTATGACCATGAACTATAAACATGGTTATATTTCTTATATAAAAAAAAAAGTGCTTTTTTTCAGGTGAGTCAGATGTGTTTGAAGATCCTGTATGCACAAACCTTTCAATATATGCTATTCAT
>VZTU01004123.1:44593-116218 GCA_013400835.1 Zapornia atra
TGTCTTTGTTTTGGCTTTGGACTGATTGTGCCATGATCCCCTTTTGTTGTGCTTTACAACCTGCTCACAACTGTGATTTAAGACTCTGGTTACTGTTTCTACTGTGTGGTAGCTATGCTCAGAGCTTTACAGAAAGAGACAGGTTCAAAAGTGGTTACAGCTTAAAGCAAACTTCACATAGCATGTTGGCAAAAAGCAGAACAAGGTTAAGAGTGAGAGATTCTGATTTGTAGACTAGGGCCATAAAGGACTGTTAAGTTAATCTCTTCTGACTTCCTGCACAAAGTACGAAGATACTTTATTTATATTCTCCCTTTCTGTCTATATCGAAATGGGGAAGGAAACTAGGAAAAGGGAGTGAGTAGAGGCTGGTAGATGTTTAATCAAAATATTGTAATTGTGGGGGAAATATAACTGAGGAGGACAATTACAGCATGCTAGGACATGTACGTGATTACAGGAAGCATGGACAATATTACAGCTGTTACTGAGGAAGCAACATGTACGTGTCCCAGGAGTCTCAACTACTAACGTCTTGTGAGTTGTTGCACAGTGCTATAGATAAAATATCAATAGCTATCTCACTTTGTTTTGGGCAGCTGATATTAGAACTGCTGCTGTTGCTGCAAATTTAAGGAGGGAATTCTGTAATTTGAGCTTGGCTAATGCCAGAGCTTTTTTACTAAAATTACTTCTCCAGCCATTTTAACTCTCAACATTGTATTCTTCTATTAAGCATATAATTCAATGTTTTCCTCATTCTTTGCTTCCATGAGATTTTTTTGCAATACACTGCATTCATTTGCATTTGTCATTTATAAGCCTGGATTCTTAGATATTCTGAGTCTTTTTGGATTTGGCTTCACTGGGTCCCATTTATTTGCTGTTCCTTCAAATATTGAATACTATTTAGGTCACTGTGGTGAGTTGTCTCCAGTGGGGATAACTGAATAGGTTTTCAGTGCATAATGGTATGCAAATAATATACCTCTGCCTCCCATGGGAATAGACTAAATATATGCTGAAGCTTTCTGTGACCTTAATAGGTTTGTAGGCATCATAATATACCACGTGCTGCTGAAGCACAGTGTCTGATGTACAAATACTTCAACTGTGATTCAGGGCAAAGAAATATAGGAAATAGCTGTGAATTTAGTATGTGATCCACGCACCTTTACTGTGTATGGAAGTGAATACCAGCAATATACCTGATCTACTTTTGTAACAGCAGTATGTTTTAATAATGGTCACCATTAATAAAACAGAAGATGCTTAATGTCTCATGCTTAGAACATGCTAATTCATTACATTATAGAGGATCTTCATGGATGATGCAAGATGAAACTGAAAAACGTGGTAAAATGATAAAGAAGTTACTCAGATGGTTTTTATGAAGATTCACATGTAAAAGTACCTTTTAAAAATCTTGCTTCTTTTTAGTTTATTTTTATTACAGATTCTAGAGCAATTCAGGAGACAGATGCTGAATTCAAAAAAGCTTTGCTGTCGTGAGGCTTTCTGTGCAAGAGAATGCATTCCTCCTAAAACTTCATTTTACTTAAATTAACTTGTATTTCCACTGGGGATGGCTTATATTAAGCACAAAGGGAGGCTTAGCAGTTTAGACTTCCATCAAATAAACTGCATAACTAAAAAGAGAAGATGCCAAGCCTCACACTCTTGTACTTGAAAGTATTGTGTTCTCTCTCATGGGAACTTGAGATTAGAGAAATTATAAAGGCTTTGCATAAAAACAGGGAATTAGAATTAATTTTTGCTTAAGCAGGGAAGTGTCAAAAGCCTATTATGGTAATTTTTCAATTTTGTCTTAACTGTTCACACATTTTAAAATAGTTGTACAATTGAGTGGAAGCATAATTGATGTGTTGTGGTTTCTTTTTTTTTTTTCCTTGGGCCATCATAAAACATAGCTTAGGTGCACTTAGGCTCAGAAGAAGTAGGTGTGCTAATTAAGTAGATGAAAATTTTCATATCATAGTGAGAAAATTTGCTTAATGGATTGGAATAGTATTGTAAGAATGGTTCCCCTATTCTTAATTACATCCCAGTACCAATATCAATATTATATGAAGACAATTAAACTACAAAAACCTTAGTGAGAAAGTGTAACTCCTAACAGTAGAATTTTGGTGCTGTAGAGACAATAACCTTCATTATTATTATTATTCTTATAGTAAACAGCAGCAGTAAAAGTCTACATTAAAAGAAATGTTACTTAATAATACTATTTATTGTCATTTAATGTAAATTAAAAGCTGCAAATAACATGAAGAGCTGCTACATTTAGTTTGCTAATTCTTATTGATTAAAAAATAATAAGTCTTGTCTATATCACAACAGCCTACAAAGTGCCAGGGTAGTAGTTTAAAATGTTGTGTGTGATCTAAGCAAGTTCTAGGACTTTCCTAATTAAGGTAAAACTGTTTTGGGAAAACTTTTAATGGTAAATTAAATCACTTTTTCTTTCAGTTAATACGGTATTTAACAGAAGAAATACTGCTCCAGAGTTGCTTTCATTTTGGTGATCAGTTTTGCTGTTCCATAAGAGGAATCTTTGGTGGAACAAGCTTTGCATTTGGAATGAAACTTACCTGCCAAATGTGAAAGTAAGCAATCCTCCAAAGTGGTCATTGCTTAGTAAGGCTTGTTTTTATATGCAGAGTAAGGGTGTCTTTCCCACCTTGCAGCTAATTTTTCAGCAGAAGCTTCAGGGCAATGAGAGCGCTGCCTTTGGCATCCCCAAATTACACCAAGCTTGTTCAGAATTCTTTTGGGCTTTGTCTGCAGTAGAAACTGGTGAAAAGATAGGAAGCTGTTTTATTACAGGGGTGAGGTATATTCTGCTTTAAATGTTTCCTGATGCTGCTGAATGGCTTCTGTCAAGATCACTTTCAGTTTCTCTTAATTTGTACCCTAGCATGGTCTGATTCTTCCTTCACTCGTCTCTCCCCAAAAGCTGTGAACAGGAACTATTCAATTAAAAGTACAATACAGCTGTGCAGCTCTTCTGAGATGAGGCCTGGATATGGGGTTCAGCATCCATTTTGGCTGTACAGTTAGTTCTCCAGCTTTGTATTTGTGTCCCTGGAATAGTAATACCAGGAATAAGAAAACCACTGTGTGCATGGAGGGGGTGTGTGTGTGTGGAACAGAGTGAGAGAAGGGGATGCTAGTACATCTTCAGGCAAAGGGTGAAGCATTTCTTAGTCTTCATATTAATGCTTAATACTGATTGTTCTGGGCATAGAAACAATATGCTCGTGTGTAAGCAAATGTGTAATTTGAGTGTAAGACTAAATTCTTGACTTGGTGTAAATCTGTCACTAAATGTATGTAGTAGGATCAGAATGTTTCTGTATAAAGCAGGTTACTGAAGTACGTTATAGTCATTTGTCCAAGGTGCAGGATTTAATTCAGTCTTCTGATGTCAGTTGTGTTCTATAGTGTTTTCATTTCTCACATCGCCTGGTATAGTTTTTATTAATCATTACTTTTTCATTGTTTACACAGAAAAGTTTCTCTGATAGTGTTTATTTAAATGGTATTTCAGTGATAGTAAAATTAGCAGGTTTGCTAGGTTTTTTTCTTCTATCTACTACATTGCTTCTGATCTTATACAGCATAAAAAAATAGCTGTTACCAAAAAGCTCATGTTGGTAAGGAAAAAATATAAATGTTACCAATTTTAGCTTTATGTATTTTGTAGTGCTGTGATGACAGATACCTTTCTGAACAGTTTTCCTCAGTTGAAGGCACTGTTAGCTCTGAATATATTCACACATTTATCCCACTTAACCATGTAAACTTAGTGAGGTGTTGTTGGTGATTTTTTTGTTTTAGGCTAATTATATTTTGTTTACCCTTCAGTAGCATGCTGTGAGGAGCACGGCAATGTAACTCTCAAGCTCTTGACAGGACTGATGAATGGCCAGAGGTAGAGATATTGGCAGGCTGCTCTCTAGTGCTCTGTCTTGAATTGTTTTCCTAAATAATTCAGAGGGTCGAAATTTGATGAAATCATTTCCATTTGAAGAATGAATGGAAGGGGTAAATGAATGAAGACTCCAGTAATGGAGCAGCTGTGTTCATACTGTTGGACAGACAAGACAGCATCCCACATCGTTGTTCTTGTGCAAATTCTTTGCATGATATCGTGGTCCAGCTTTGTGCAAGCGATTACTTCTATAGCGACAGGCTTTCTTGCTTGGTGTGTGGCACTCCGTCATAGCCAGCTCTCTCTTCCCCTCAGCCTTCCCCCCACCCAGGGTGAGAGACCCTGCACGTTGACAGCTGTCTCCTGTGGCTCGGTGTTCCTGGAGAAGCCTGGCTCCAATGGTGGGGCCTGTGAATTAGGGAGTGATTGCACTTTTTCAGGAGGGAGTGCATAACGCAAAAGACCATCTGACAAACAGATGATCAGCACTTCCACAGGACTGAGCAACAACATGACATCAGTAGGGCAGTAACCCCTTAGGTAGTTTAGGTGGTAGGCAGGAAAGGTGCAACATGTTTGCAACTGGATAAGACCACCTGTGGTTTTATCTTTTTTTTTAAAAAGACTTAGCCTTTCAGAAAGTTGTTGATACTCTACAAATTGCATGTGATAGCCTGGGGAGTATATCCTGTTACACTCATTCATTCTTCCAGAAAGATGGTCTTTGAGCCCCACCTAGCATTCAACTGATGAAGGTAGTCATGTGGGAATGCAGATGTCATGTGGGAACACTGAGTATTTGTAATGCCACAAATCTGACATTCTTTCTTAATGGCAGCTGCCTACAAAAACTCTTTGCAGGAATGGAACTGCTCTCTGGGACTCCTTGTTCTTTGACATGCCTAGTGTAACAGAAATGGCTTTCTGATGTAGGTGTAATTACGTGCAGCCACTAAATAAGTGTCTGTACTGCTGCTGTGTCCATGTTTTACATTTGTTCTTGTGGGGTTTTTTTTCAAGGTTGTACAGCAGTTAGAGTAGCCAAAAGTATTAGGTTGATATTTCAGGATAGTTCCTTTTCATTTTGTTCACATAAAGAGCACATACAAAGTAAACTTGGGTTAGAATACTTGTCTGGCATATGAGTCCAAAACTACTGAATGCAACAAACCCCCTTAAAAGCTGGGTGGTGGTGGGGAACAAACCAATCTATCACCAGGTGCAATGCAGTGGTTTCTCACTGAAAATGAAAATGGGTTGTAGTAACAACACAGCCGTATTTGATCTTGAGGATATAAATGTGCAAGCACCTTTTGCTTCTGCCCTGCTCCTTCCATCCATTTTTTCATGTCTACCTCTTAAATGTAATGCTGTCTTGAGTTGTGCAAGCTGGAGCTAGAAAATACTGAGCTCTATTGCACACACATCTAACGTAGCACACGGCTCAGGGCAAAGAACTTTCTAAATTATAGCTGTAGAGATTTAAAAAATGAGCAGTAAAAAGCATGTGAATAAGGAATATTTATTTGGGTTCCAGTTTTTTAAAATATAGCTGTTGAGATATTTTATTAGATTTTGTACTCAATATGACAGATTGAGTATATGATCTAACGTTGTCTAACATCTGTTGTTAATACAGCCCACCACCTGGAAATAAACGAATAGATACTCATGGGATATCCAGAAAAAAATGTGTCATTAGAAGCATCACTACTGCTTTGAAAGGAACAGGATAATAACTTATGAATATCCTGGTTTCTCCATATAAACAGGAACAACTTAATTTGAATTTGAATTATCAAAATTATACTTCATAATGGAAGTTCCAAGGTGTACAATTAATCTTTAAGAAAAAAACACCTGCCTCAGAGCACATTGATTCAAAAGCATTTGAATGGGCTCACCTTGTGGTCCAGAAGCACACTATGGGAAATCCAACTTAGATTTCTGAGGAGGAAGTGGGAGTGCTGTGCTCCTGAGAAAGGTTGGGCTGGTGCATGGAGTAATCATCCCAGACTGAAACAGGTAGGAGCCATGCATGCACACACTGCCTTGTTTCTGCAGACCTGAGAGGTTGGTTCTGTTCCCAGTGGCAGCACAACACTGAATTTGTATGAACAAGACGTGCACTGTAGAAGACATCGAGATGATCTTTCCCACAGGAAAGCATGCTGCTTAGAAAATTAGTGCTCTTAAGAATAGCTTGGCCCTTTTGACACAATTGTATTTTTGTGAATACAAAATATCTTTGTCCCTCTGGCAGCCTCTACACACCCTTTTCACTTCCTTTGTTCTTTGCAGCTGCTGTTTCTACCTGCTTAACCCAAACATCAGGTAGCAGGAGGTGGGTTGTTTTTATATCTGAGTGAGGTTTTAGATTCTTAGAAAAGCAGACTTCAGCTTGCTTAGAGCTCACTTGGGAGGGATTCCCTGGGAAGCTTCCATGGAGGATAAAGGAGCTAGCAAATGCTGAGTGTTTTTAAAGTGCACTCTCCTGGAAGCCAAAAAAACCCAGTTCATCCCCTTTAAAGGTAGGGGAAGTAGGTGGACCAAGAGACTGCTTTGGCATCCATTGCAAGGCCGCTCTCCATAATCTTCGAGAAGTTCTGAAAACTAGGGGATGTCCCAGTAAACTGGAAGATTAATGTCACCCCCATCTACAGGAAGGGCTTAGATGATGATCCAGGATATTACAGGCCCATCAGTTTTTTGTCAATCCCTGGAAAGTTATGGAATGAATCCTCCTGGGGGCTATCACAAGTCAAATGAAGTGTGTGATTGGGGAAAACCATCACAGATTCACCAAAGACAAATCATGCTTGACAAACCTGATCACCTTCTATGGCAAAGTAACCTGCTCAGTTGATGTGGGGCGAGCAGCATCTACCTGGATTTCTCCAAGAGCTTTCAGTACTGTTTCCCACAGCCTCCTCCTAGAGAAACTTGCATTGTAGTCTAAAGAAGTGGTCTGTGCAGTGGGTGGGAACTGTCTGACAGGCTGTACCCAGAGGGTGGTGATAAATAGCTCCTTTTCAGACTGGCAGCCTGTCACAAGTGGGGTCCCTCAGGGATCAATACTGGGCCCAAAGCTGTTTAATATCCTCATAAGTGATCTGGATGATGGGATCAAGTGCAACCTGATGAAGTTTGCAGGTGGTATAAAATTGAGTGGGGAAGCAGACACTTTGGAAGGGACAGCCACCCAGCAGGAAGACCTGGAGGGGCTGGAGGAGTGGGTGCACAAGAACAATTAGAACAAGTGTAAGGTTTAGCACCTGGGAAAACATAAACCAGAAGTGCAGCACAGGCTGGTGCCCACCTGGCTGGGAGCAGCTCTGTGGAAGCGGATCTGGGGGTCCTGGTGGACAGCCAGCTCAGTATGAGTGAACAGCGTGCTGCTGTCCACAGGGGTCCGGAGAAGGATGATCCAAGGATTGGGAAGCCCCTGCTATGAGGGGGAAGGTTGAGAAAATGGGGTTTGTTCCACCTTGAGAAAAGAAGGCTTAGGAGAGATTTCCTCACCCTGTTCCAGTATTTAAAAGGTGGCTACAAAGAAGATGGAGATTCCCTTTGTGCAAGGAGTCACATGGAAAAGATGAAGGGTAATGGGTGCAAGTTACTCCTGGGGAGATTCTGATTGGACTCTAGAGGAAGTTTTTTCACAATGAGAGCAGCCAGCCATTGGAATAATCTCAGGGAAGTGGTGGATTCCTCAGCACTGGACACTTAAGTTTTGCCCCCTCTTGATTGCATTAACTAAAGATAAACATACTGAAAGAGAAGGGTCCTTCGCCAAGTACCGCTGGCCAGGTTTTTAATATGGTCTATTCAATTAGCTGCTCCTCTTCTGGTTTTGAATGCTTCAGTGGCATGAAGCTTTGTGTTTGCAAATGTAATTTATAAGTTTGCTCTGAATTTTAGGTGCCTTTTTGTGAATAATCATGACCATGGCTTCAAATACGAGTATTTGATTGATATGCATATACATAATAGAGTTTGCTTAGTATACCTTAAGTAGAAGTGGTTGGGCTTTTTTTCTTAATACAGCTTTATCTTGTGACCTTTTTCACCTCCACCCTTAAGCACACACGCTCATGAGTGACACAGTGTAACTCACTGGTAGCTGTGCAGGTAAGAAGAGCTCAGCCCTTGTGCTGCAGAGGTAAGGCCTCTGCTGTGCCAGTCCATCAAAGATAGGTATGGATGGTCAGCACTGCTGGGACAGAGCTGTGTTTGTCAGCTTTGGATGTAGTGAATGGCACACCTTGGTTTGGAGGCCCCCTAGTACAATCTCTATTGAGTTTGCCAGGTGGGCATCATTCATCTGAGCACTGGCTTGTCTGGGAATTAAACTGCACTGAGTCCCAGGGGCTGGGAAAGCTCCCTTTGATTAGGTGTTGTGTGTTATGTGTTGTGTCACAGGTTGGAAGATTAATGAATAATTGTTAAACCACTAAAAGTGCTTTGAAGTGCTTTGTAATGCTGAGAGGTAACACTGAAAGTAGAGAATAGTAAGTGAGCAGCCATTTCTTCAGTAGAATTTAATGTCTAAAAAGACCTTATAGATTACTTATTTTAGATGGAATTGAAAATCTAAAGCTATCATAGCAGCACTGTAGTTTATGGTACCATGATTGCAGAGGTTTCAAAGTAAATAAAATGCAGTTGTTGGCACTGATATGTTAATTCAGTTTAACTGGTGTTCTTTCCTGCATTCTTCATGAGTTTTTGTTGTCGATGAGTGAACTTCCTTCATTATTACTATGGGAGAGATCAGTAAGCATGGTACTGTGGTTAATGGACACAAACTGGGAGATTAGACAAAAGTGCTTTAAATTGTTTTGCAGATTAATAGTCACCATTTATGTTGGAGTTCTGAATTTAATCTTGCTGTGGGCACAAAAGAGGATTAAACTATTACTAGATGGCTGGAATTATTTGATTTCCCCCACTCCCCTGCAAGGACCCCACATCAAAACTGTAGCTAACAAATTAGAAGTGCATACTTCCACTAACAGCTTTGAGGACACACTTAATGCTGTGATTTGCTTGTGATACATACAAATTAGTTCTGAAATTAAACTTTGTGGTGTGCTTGCCATAAGAATTGAGAGGATTACACAGTTTGAAACTTTAAATTCCAAGTAACGGAATAGTTATGGAATGCCACTAGGAAACACATAATGTGCAGTTGGCATGGTGCACTGCATAGTAGAATTTGGCTTTTCTATGGAGTTTCCTTGTCTGTTGGTTTGATATCACCATTGTTTTGTTCTGAGACAAGAAGCAGGAGAGTTGTTTCAGTTTGGGATCTGAAGTTGGCCTCAAATTTCAAAGACCTGTTTTGAAATGTGGATCTTAACTTTTTTCCGGATTTCAATACTGGTCTTTAACAGAAACCCTGACGTACAGTGAGGTGTCATGAGAAACAAGAAAGAAAACCTTTAGTATTGCATTGGAAGAAATAGAAAGGTTCATTTAAATAATGACCAGGAAGGAGGCTTGGAACTTTACCCCGCAAAATGCATAAGATTGACTAGAGATGGCGAGCACTGCACAGACACACAGCAAGTGTGCTTTGCTTCCCTGGAAGTGCTTGCTGAGCGCCAGGACTAGTAGAAGTGGAGAGCCCCACTGAGCGGTGTGCGCAGGATCTCCCTCCAGTGCTGTAGCTGCTGCACTGAAACTGCAAGGGTTAAGTGGGGTTTGACTTGAAATGTGATCGATGCTGCTTGAATGGCCTCCTTGGAAAGTAGCTCTTCTCATGTTTTATTTTTGTTTAGTTACTTCTGGGTATTTTGCACTCCAGCTGCCTCAGGTTGGGAAACATCCCCCATAGCAAGGGTCATGTGCCCATGCGTTTTTAAGGTTTTGTCCACTTTCATAATGCCCAATTAGGAATAAAATGCTGGAGGAGACTGAAGAATTTGTGTATCCCTTTCTCCATTTGAAGGTTACTACATTCCTGACTGTAATACCATGTGCACTGTTTTCTGTACTGCTCCCATCTTAATGTGAGTTCTGAGTTCAACCCGAAGCTTTCTGTATGAATATTTTTGTCCTTCCTGAGGACATAATGCAAAGGGTGCTCTGTTAGAAGAGGACTGTAGGGGTTAGATTATAATATTTAACAGACTGTTTTCCATGTGAAATGTTAATACATTGTTTTAAATCTTACTTCTGTTCTGATGTAACATTTTAAGATTAAACCATTCTTAATCTAATTACTACTTCAGCTTTTAATACTTTTATTTTTTGCATAAAATTTATTTTAATTGGAATAACAAGTATTGCATGAAACACCTTCATTGAAAGTCTTGGATACTTTCCATTCTAGTCCCTATGGACCCATCCAGTTTGAAAGTACACCATTTTATCCTCTCCTTAATTACAGTACTTGGAACAACTCTCTGTTAACTGGTTTTAAGTTCCACCTGATAATGAGTCCACCAGAACTAGAGAGCGTGCAACAGAAAACTGTTCACAGGAGGAAGCCTGAGGTTGCTTAGCTACCTATCTTTTTAATTTGGAATCTCCAGCAATTCTATAATGACTAGCCCTTAAGCTTCCAAATGTATTTGTTCATGACACATTGTACCATTGTATGTGCGTTTCACCTCTGTGTTACCGCTGTTGTTGTAGGAATAAAGAGGCCATTTATATTGGGGCTCTATTGTGGCGTAAATCAGAAAACCTAAATACCTGGGTTACAGGCAGCACTCTGTATACCACATGCTTACGTGGGCACTGCAACAATGAGATTCAGAACAACTTGAACCAAAGCACCTATTGCCTCTGCTCCTCACAAATACAACAAAGTTACACGTGATCTGTATGTACTGCAATAAGCCTGTAGTCTTTTCATTCTCACATCGAGTTAGGCATAATAAAGATACATAATTAATTGCAAATTAAAATATTGCAACACTTAACAATTTCTGTGCATTTAGCATTTTCTTCCAAGAGAGGAAATGCCTTACTTGCAATAATTGCCTGACTTTACCAGAATTTCCTGGAATCAGACCCTGAACTAGGCAATGTTCACAGGATGAATACTGAATATTTTACTTTTTTAAAGGAATTTGGAAAAACTTTATGTTCATTAAAGCTTTCTAATGAGTCCTAAAATTGACCTGAAGGGGCACTTTATCTAGGGATTGCTTATGGCCACAGAACTGGTATAAGCATAGTAAAAATACTGTCTTTCTTAAACCTTTTTCCAGTATGTGGGTCTAAAAAGGAAACTATTAAAGTTGCTCTTTGTGACTGTAATAGTTTTTCTCATTAGGAGAGAACTCTCCAACTCTTCCCCACCTGCCAGTATAAAATAGTCAGCTTCTGCAGCAGGGAGGTTGAGGCTCGTGTCTGTCTGCAGACAGGCATCCTGCTTTGGCCTCTGACTCTGGGACGCAAGACTGCTGGTAGAGCTGTGACAGCTCAGAGTGATGCTGTGTTTCCTTGCACACGTCAGTGCACTGGCAGTACTTGTGGTAGTGACACAGCTCTGCCAAGAGGAGAGGATTGTTGGGCTGCTGTTAGAACGGGGCTGGCAGAAAGCTCTCTGCCAGCCTATGTTACAATTTACTGACATAATTTGTGGAAGCGGTGACTCCATCTACCATGTGGGTGGGTTTGATTCACAAGTGCGAAATGCAGCTTTGTGTAAAGAAACTTTCCGTACTGTTTGCTGCTTAGGTGATGTGCCCAGCTGGACAAAAGATTTGTTATTGAAGCTCTCTGTTATATTTGTTATGATTTTTGAAGGATAAACTTCTCAGTTTGAAAGCTGATTACATTTTTAATTCAGTGATTAACTTCGGAATCTATGCTCAAGTTAATTTAAAGAAAATTACATATTTCAGCTCATACAGTTATATTTGTAGGTTTAAACATGAATCTGTGTAATCCCCTTTTAGGTATTCATAAGGTTTTGATATCTGTGTGCCCCTAGTGGAAAATACTGGCATATTTCAGTATAATTTTGTGCTCAATTAACCTCGCTATTGACTTACAGATGTACAACAGAGTTGCATCTCTTTGCCCTTTTATTGTGGTTTAATGTTTATGTGTACATTTTTGTTTCTGGGTCTGTAAATCTTATTAAGATAATTTATTTTTAAGATGGCTGAGTATGTAGGTCTTGTATAGTTTCATGATTTTTGGGGTTTTTTTTGTCATGCCTTGGTTTTTAATCCTGCATGTTTTAACATTGCATCCCATGGCTTTAAACCAACTACACGCATGTCCTTGGATTTCCCAGCGCAGAGCTGCTGCTGCCCTGGCCTCTGTTTGCTTGTGGGATCCCATGGAGGCATCAATATATGGCATGACAGAATGTAAAACTGTACTCATAGATCACCTTATAAATATTTATTCATATAAATTCTTTAAAGAAATTAAATTACGTGTTCTATAGAAAATAGGAGAGAGAGGCTTTTAGTGTCGCTGACTGCAAATTGAAGTCATTTGTCTCGAAGGGTCAGGTGCCACTTTGTGGTAAGGAATTTGTCTGAGATCCAAGAAAGGAAAGATTGATAGTACAAAGAGATTGATGAAACAGGCACTGCAATATGCATACGAAGTTACGGGTTAATTAGGAGGATTTAAACAAGAAAGTTCCTTTGTGTGGAGAAGTGTCATGTGCTGTTACTTTCAGAAGTGAGGTGTGCTGGCAGCCTTTTTGAACAGGCGGGGTTGATTTTTGGAGATGTTGATGTGGAGATGTGTGGCTCTGAATATCAGCGGGGCAGCAGATTACCAGCAGCACACACACTGCAGCTGATGAGCGCTTCTTAGGAGAGTGAGTGGTCTGTCTATACAGCCACCACCCCTGCTCTTATCTTTGGTTTTGTTGCTGCTGATGTAAATTATAATGCTGGTTCTGTGACTCCCGTATCAGAGTAAAATCATTAATATTTCAGAGTGCCAAGTTCTTTGGGTGTCTCAGGTGATGTGGCTGTTTGTTATATCTTCTAATTACGAGCGCAGCGCTTAAAGAAAAATACTAAAGCTAAAACAATGTAGCTTAGAAAATGGGAGCTGAGCAATCAACAAACACTGTTTTCTTGTTGATAGGAAAGCTGGTTTGGAAGAACAGACACTGCAAACTGTTCCTTATTGCATTAGAGTTCACCAGCCACCTGGTACATGCAGTGGAGAACGACAAGCTTTCGTACGCAGATTCATGCGGAGATTGAAACAGAACCATCTCTTGTAATAGTCGCTCACATGGCAGAAAGAGAATTTTAAATTTGACTAAATGCAGCAAAACCAAAATACTCTCTGTACCCCTTGTGTCTTGTTCTATGCAAGGACAAAGTAGTGCAAATCTTTCAGCAAGGAAGGAATAAAAAGCTTAGCAAGTGCTTCGGTATTTATTATTGTAATAGTAAATCATCTCTCTCTGTGTAGAATATCTGTAAATCATACCTGCTGAGGGCAGGAGTAAGCACAGGCACAAGGGACTAAGCTAGATTTCTAAATACTGTAAGTCTGTTATTTTTGTTGCGATGGTCTTAACTAAAATTTTGTGTTCATACAGCTTCACCTTATTCTTTGCCCCAGAGAAAGATCTTGGGGCACATAGCAGCTCCTGTGTTCTGCAATACTTTTCTCACTTAATATCGAGTATCTGATTTTTTTTTTTTTTTTAAATAAGGGGAAGAAGAGAACAGACAAGTTTTCTCTTGTCTTACTCCTCGGTGTTAGATAGAAAAGACCTTAACAAATTGCAATGTATTGCTTTTTATGGAAGATGAAAAAATTGTCGAAGGGACAGGTATTTGAATTGCAGAATATACTTCTGCATTAAGAAAAGGCGGTTAGACTCAATGAGGCCCCTGGGAAATGTGATTGACATTAAAAACAATCCTATTTTGTTTTATGATATTCCTGTAACAATGAATCCTAGCTTCTTATGTGGTTAGATATCTGTTTATTCACATAATTCTGAGTACAAAAGGAGCTGTAGAAAACATTCTATGTAGTGGAAAAACAACTTTTTCTTTTCTCTTTCACATTTTCACTTGTAGGAAGTGTTTTTCATACTCGCAACATTTCTCTCTTGTATCAACATGAGACCAGATAAGAGAAATTCTGTCCAAACAAGTGAGTTCAAACATGTCCCACAATGCTGATATGCACAAAGTGGTGTCTCAGGCAGAGTTCTTATGGCCTTTTTGTGGTACTTGAGTGGCAGCTCAACTTCCATCAGCCCTTCAATCGCATCAAAAAGAAAGATGCCTCTACTTTATGAAGAAGTTCAGATTATTGATACTTTACTGCAAGGATAATTTTTCTTGCACTTGATCAACACAGAGCCTGTTTAATGTGAAAATTGTGTATGAATTAATTGTTTTTTTCTTTTTTCAGAAACCAAAACAAAAGGATTGGCATCCTCCTGGAGGATTTATTTTAGGACTCTGGGCACTAATCATCATGGTTTTCTTCAAAACATATGGAATCAAGCACATGAAACACATCTTCTGAATTTGAGCAAGCAAGATGATTATACTGACTGCTACTTTGGATTCATTGGTGTCACCTGACTTCTCTGGATGTATATTATGGTCATAGTGAAAAACAGCGTTGAGACCTCCCTTGAAGTCATCTCTTCTGCCCCTTCTTCTGAATAGAGTCTAACAAATGGTTTTAATGTTAGAATTTTTTCTTTTTTTCCTTTGTCTTGTTTTAAACATTTTAATGCTTTTCTGAACAATTTTTTGTTCTAGTTAAACTGAGAGGAGGGACCTAAATACAGGAATAGAATTTTTTAGGTCATTTGGGTAAATTCTTCCCCCCCATACTTCAAACTAAATTTTAGAAGCAGTCAACCTATGACTACAGAACTAGATGCTCTGCAGAATGTTATTTTGAGATGCCATCAGTAGAAACTTAAACCACTTTGCAGACTTTGGCAGGATGTATTGAAAACTTTCTTTAAAAAATGCTCTGGAATATATTGAGTCTTGGTTTGGTTTTTTTTCTTCCCTATTAAATGCAACCCTTAGATCAGTCCTAGACTCAAAAAGGATTCAATGAGTTGGTGAAAGTGAAACCTCAATATATGATGACCTCACTGAATCTTCTTCCAAATCTGTAAAAAACTGTGAAACTATGACTTCACCATGTCCATTAGGAACCTTCCTGGAGTTGGATGTCTTCAGAGTTGTCACTGCACTGGATTTTTGCACAGAAGAAAATGAACTCTTGCATCAGGATAAAAATGTTATAAATTGTTCTGTTGTATCCTGTAGCTTCTGAGTCCTTGGAAAATGAGCTTTATCACACAGGAGCTGTAAATTCAGTTTCGGCATATTGATTTGTTGTTCTTGGTCATTTACTCATGAATGTATGCTAAAAGGGTTTTGTCTATGTCATATACTGATATGAGTGAAAAGAGCAAATTTGTGCATGTAGAGAAATAAGTTTGCTGGCAAGGAGAAGCTTTTGCAGTATGCTTTTGGAACCTGGCCTCCAGCTTAATCATAATAAAGTTTACATGATGCATACATGGTGTAAATGCTACATAAGTATCTCCAAAAGTTACTAGCAATTATTTCTAATTATACACAGTATCAGAGCCAATATATTCTTCTTAGAATATAGTATAGAACATTTTCCCATTGCACAGAACATACACTTGCCTAAACTTTTGTCCTTTTTTCTTTTCTTGCAGACTGGTTGTGGCATCATAGCCTCTGGTTAGGGGTAGCGAATGGACACAGAGAAGCCAGCCATTGAGGCTTCCAGCAGTTTCTAAGGGCTGATGCCAGAGAGAACTATAGAAACAGCAGTGTAGTACATCTCTTGAGTGTTAACCCCCTTTTTTTTTCTCTATACACCTGGGCTTGGAGAGAATAAAGGTACAAAATGATCCATTATCAGGAGTAAACACTTGGCTGCCTCACCTCTACCTCATACAAAGTTTGGTCCTGTGAACTTCTTTAGGCTTTCTGGTGAGCAGCAGAAATCGTTTTCTGTAGCATGTGCTGAGCACCAGGAGTAGGAATGACTCTGTATTTAAAAGGAAAGCATTCCCACACCTCTGTCCTCACAGTTCTGTAAAGTGGTATTCTGTGGTAAGTAACACTGGAGGTTTCTTCACAGGTTGCTGATGAGCAGTTTTTGTATAACTGGTGGACAGGTTTTCCCTGCCAACTGCAGTGCAATGTAACCTGAAAGATGAAAGCTCTGTTTGCCCAAAGTGCTTCCCTCAGAGAGGGAGAAGGTGAACAGGTCTGAGCAGCATTCCTAGTGCTGGATCTCTAGGTTTCTTTGCAGTGTGCTGGGCTCTGGGGTTGATTTTTGCCTAGCACCCTTCACAAGCAATGACTGTGTATCCAAAATCTGATACAGTGGTGACTTTTCTTAAAACTAGAAAAGCTCTTTTATTTCCACCCACACTGTCAGCTATTCCTAATGTACCAGTCAACTAAGAGCTGTTGTACACAGGCTGTATAGAAATGCAGAGAGACACTATAAAAATGTGTAGACAAGGTATAGAAATGAATCCTACAGACTTTCTTAGAGGAACTGCTTAGCTTTCATCTTTTAATTCAGCCTCTGATGCTTGTTTCAATGGTAAGGATATTTTTAATAAAATATTTATTTTATAGGCAAGTTTTGTCATACTTTAGAAAGTGGCTAAAGTGAAGTTGATGGAGCTTTGTGCTTTGCTTCAGTTTCAATTACACTTATTCAGACTCCTCAGGCCTTACTCCATTTCTCTCTCTCCCTCTTTCAGCCACCTTTTGCAGGAAGTGACAGATAGAAACATCTACAGAACTCAGCTGAATTTTGCAAGTAGCAGAAGGTACCAAAGATGCTGTCTTTTTCAAAGCTTATCTGCTTGGGGAGGAGGCAATTAGGTGGGTTATTAAAATGCAGTTTATGAATAGAAGCACTCAGTAAGTGTGCCTGTGAAGGTGATTAAATTGAAGTGAGAACAACAATCTGACTGGAATGCAGCAAACTATGCTTCAGGCATTTCTAACGTTTTTATATGCACAAAGTGAGGAGTTGAAACAGATCGTTCTGAGAGTCACCATAAAATTGCCTGTGCTATACATACCAGACAGTATTTTCTATACTGTGTTAACTTTTGTTCATTGAATAGCTGTAGTCTGAAGGCAAAGATAGAAATGCCACAGAATTGTCTGTTAGGGTTTTTTTTGTGTATTTATTTCTTAGAGTTTTACTAATCCTTCTGTTTTCCCTAAAAAGTCCTTCAAAACCTCAGTTTGGGATCTGGGCTCTGGGAGCCAGCCAGGCTGTTCTCACTCACAAGCCATTTGTGTTTTGCAGGCCAAACAATGTGCCTGTGCAGTATAAATGCTTCCTCTATTGTGCACAGATGATAATTTTTAATGGTATCCAGAAAACAAGCCAGGTTGCAGTTTCTTCATGTTTCTCTGCACAGAAACTTCTAGAACAGATTTGAATTTCAGTATTTTGTAAGTCTACATGGACAAGTCTGTGAACCTGGCATGTCCATGCTTGCAAGAAGTAGTACCTTCCTGTCTGTGGCCTGTACTGCATCAAATCTAACTATTGACCAGCAAAGCCATACATAACTGTATTGACAAGTCTTGCAGTGGGTTTCGTAGACACAGTTTAGAATATGTGTGGATGATAAAAATGTCAGGAAGTTGTTTCAGTTTTTCAGCTCTTTCCAGATCACGTACTGAAGCGCCGTACTGATACTGAGCTGCAGGGATGGGAAGTTGAAAGTAGGTTTATACTCCCATGCAGATTCTCCCAAGTCTCTGCACTTCATTTGATTTCTGAACTATGAAATGCTCTGTACATTTGGGAACGCTGTTTTGTATGACCATGCCCAAGGGTTTACACAAATGTATGACTAAGCTACATTTCTGCAACAGACTGAAAAGTGAGATTCCCACAAAAATCAGTGGAGAAAGAAGGCTGAGCAGTGAGGAGGCATTCAGTGCTTCATTGGTCTATGCCAGCTAGATCTTTATATATTTATGTGACTGTCACCATGAAATGCTGTTGTCTTGGCATAAGCAAAGATAATAGACTGCTCAGAAGAATCTTTACAGCTATCATTAGCGATGGCATGTATCTTCTAGGGAGTGGATTTGTTTGCCTTTGTCAGTGTTTTTCCCCCCTAAAAGCTGGTCTCCGTTATTGATTACAGAAAAGCAGTTGTGGTCTGGTTCTAATTCTGTCGCTGAGTGTCTGCAGGTTGAGCCCATTTCCATCTCTGTACCAGCAGTCAGGAATTTCAATTCTCTGGTACCACATCCACAGAACATGCCAGAAGTGAATGGATTTCGTCTCACTGCACGCTGAGGCAGGGCTGAGCTGCAGGTAGTGCTACACTGTGATTAGTGAAGAAGCAAAGACCACATTCAGCTGTGAATTTATGATGGGTGGAGAGGATCTGTGAGGCGATGAGGGCAGGGAGATGTACTGTATTGCTGTAAGAGTGATTTGAAAGACTGACTGGCCCGCTGAGGCAGATCAGTGAAGCCTGCAGCCTTGGCAGTTCTGATAGCAACAGTGAGTTGTTCAAGTTTGGGGTTGGTTTTGGGGGTTCTTTTTAAGCCTGAGAGCTGCTCTTTTCTCTGATGAATGCTTAGAGGAAAGGAGTAAAATGATGTTTCTGGTCTGAAGACTTCCAAAAACTGAGCTAATTGCCCCTTCAGTATAGATGAGGAAATGAGATGCTTTGCTGGTCAATAGTTAGATTTGATCCAGTACTTTGTGTTGTGAACTCAAAAGCTTCTACTGCAAGTTCAGGATTACCTGGACTTGATCAAAATGGATAAAGTAGAAGGTGATTCACAAAGTGGGAATGGTGTGTTACAGAGTCTGTGGGGTTTTGAGAGAGACAGCCTTTGCATATGGTATAATATGGGGACAAAGACTGAGGGTGGCAGAAGACGTGGTGTCCCTGTGCCACAGAGCTGGGTGTGATCTGGTGGAATTTTGCCTGTGCTTTGGCCTGTGGACTAGCATAAAATATTTAACTGAAGAAACTTACCCATCCTTAAGTTAGGAACTACAGAAAACAGCAGTGTTTATAATGAAAGTGTCTTCTCAGCCATCACTTCAACACTACTGTACAGTAACGGGCAAAATAGTTTCTGTATTTTTTAACTGGTGAAAGGCAAATACAACAAAAAACCAAACACAAAAAAAAACCCCAAACCCAAAGAGAAATGTATTTCTTGTGGAAGATACCATCTGCTGTGTGCACTGTACTATTTTTTCTGTTTTCCCTTTCTGTGAACTTTTAAAGATAATATTCTGTAGAGAAGTGCATCTTGAAAGCATCGGTGTCTCATGATGAAAACTTGTATATGCTGCATAACATACTCTGAAATCAGCATTTCATAGCACTAATTTCACTTACAAGTTCTTTAAAATGAGTTACTTTTGCTCCCTTAATGAGGATTTCTGCCTGATTTAGTGATTAAACTGATAGTGTTTGAGGTTTCAGTTCAAAGTTTATGAAGGTGTACATCTATTAATGTTTGATTGTGCCATGTCTTCTTTCCCATGCAAATCTTAGATTTAACCTTCTTTCTCTGCCCTCCCGTCTTCTCTCCTTCCTTTCTCTCCTTCCTTTCTCTCCTTCCTTTCTCTCCTTCCTTTCTCTCCTTCCTTTCTCTCCTTCCTTTCTCTCCTTCCTTTCTCTCCTTCCTTTCTCTCCTTCCTTTCTCTCCTTCCTTTCTCTCCTTCCTTTCTCTCCTTCCTTTCTCTCCTTCCTTTCTCTCCTTCCTTTCTCTCCTTCCTTTCTCTCCTTCCAACACATATGCACAAAGAATACTGAAGCCTTGTCCAAAACCAAGCTGGTTTTGCTGCTGTGGTCAACAGTCTTAAATAGAGATGCGAATTGTATCAGCAGGAATTATTTTGGACAGCATTGTTACAGCAACCCATTGAATGGAACAAGCTATACTGGAAACAGGCTGTTTCCATAGTGTAACAGTGATGCTGGCACAGCTCTAGCATGGAAGCTATTTCTTATTTTCATGCTCCTGACCATTACATAGCTTTGGTGATAGGGCTTTGTAGGGACCAGGCCACTGGGTTGTGGTTTATTTGGGAGATCTGTGGCACGTCATACTAGTCCCCGTGTCTAAGTTGACTAATTTGAAATAGCAATATATTTCCTTTCTTGCCTGCAATGGGTCTTACTGAAATAATGTCATATATTAAATGCTTGACTAACTCCACTGGTTTTGAGTGTGCTGGGCATTTTCAGTGTAGATTGGTGTCCTTTCTGTATATCCAGTTCCAATACAGCAGTACTTATTTCCTTTCTCAGGTGCTTCCACTTTACCAAAGAAGGGCATTAGTTACTGCTGTCCAGGTTAAATTTGTAACCCAAAATACTGTGGCTCCAATTGTGATGATTTTAGGGTCCCCCTACCTCCCTTGGTCTTTATAATGCAAATTGAATGGAAAATTAGGCCATCAATAGATCATTGCAATGTATGCTTGTACTTTGTACTGTTCTTTTACATACCCTTCTTTGCAGTAGTCCCTAGCTTTGCAGTTTTTGTGTGTAGAGGTTTTCTGCACCTGCTTTTGTTACTCATTCCTCTACAGCTGCTCCTTCTCTGCAATATCATTTCAGTGGAGTGATAAGTAGCAACATTTTAGTGTTCCATGTAATGCTTGACTACAGCTGTATATCCATATCAAAAAAAAAAAAAAAAGGCAGAAATGCTGAAGGGGAAAATGTTCCAGTTTTGGCCAACACAAGCTGACAGTTCCACTGAGTTATCAGTAACCTCTTTCAGTCCTGGCTTTGTGTGCAGCTTGCTTACAGCCAGGAGGTGATGGGGGAACACACCCTCATAGGTTATAGATCTGTTCACTTGTTTTGCCTTTTTTGCTAATACATAAACCTACCCTAACCTCTTGCCTTAAACTCGGCCACATCGAGTGGTTCCCTTCTGAATCTCCTTCACATTGCTATTAACAGACCCACATCACGTTTGGGTGTCAAGTAATGGGGCTCCACCAGGTCTGGTATCCAAAGTGAAGTCAGCAAAGTCCTAAAACCTTATACCTTGCTAAATACGCATTACTCCCTTTATCTTTCCCGTACTTCAGGAAGTATCTAGTGCCCTAAAAGCTACTGATGTTATCTTAACTGTCTTCTGGGTTCTGTAAAGGAGCTGACAGATTTAAATATCTCTGGGCATCTCCTGAAGGAGATAAACCTATTCTGAGAAACCCAGTTCTTAAGGTGACTTTCCTTGGCTGTTAAAAGAGGTACAGTCTTGCTGTCCACCTGAGCTAGGAGCTTTGACATGCTTTCAGTAAAATGAGAATGCGGCAGATCTTGTTAGATCTTGTGGCTGCCTGGCACACTGTGAGTATGGCAAGGCTAACTGGGTATAGTGTACAAGCTGGTGTTCATTTGAGACAGTAATTTTTTTCACATTTTTATTTCTCAATTTATTTAGAGAGCCTAGCCCCTGCATCCTGTGTCTAGGAGTGACCTGTGGTACATGCCGAGGGCAGAGTACAGAACAGCAGAGAAAATGCGTTGGTTTCCTGTGGAATGCTGCTTGCAATCTTAAGCTCATGGTGTGTCCTCTTACCCTTTATTTCCTGTGTTCAGGTGGGGTCCGTAAATGAGGATCTTTTCTTTTTTTCTGGTCGGACCATAGCTGCTTTGGAGTTCTTCTGAGAGACACCTTGCAAAACTAGTTGTGGAACTCCACATGGACTCATTGCATGGATCTTCTTATCCCCTGGCTTCAGAAAACTTTGCAGAACTCTACATAGCTTGCAAGGCTGGGCTTTCCTTACAAAAGCTGCATTACTTATTGCTGCTAATTCTGTTCCTTGTCAGTTTCCCAACCATTTGTTTGAAACATGCCAGGATTGCTTGTCTGTATTTTCCTGTATTTCTGTTTCCCTGATTTCTGAAGACAGCTCCTGGTCAAAATACTCCACAGTGAATAAGGGCACTATATGTTGGTCACCTACTCAGTAGTTCCACTGGTTCGTATGGCAGACAACACAAGGGAGTGTCGCTCTTTGCTGCTGCAGTGCAGGAGTGTCCCCTGTGAGAGCTGTGTGCTCTCTTGCTGTCAGGGTGCTGTCCTGCTGCACCCCTGGGAAGGTGCCGCAGAGGGAGATGCTGATTCCTGTATGGTTTCCATTCATCTGTATTTGAGGTGGAGCCTGTTCAACAGTCAGCCCAAGGTAAAAGTCACTGACTTTGTTTCCACTGTGATACTGAAACTCCATCCACATGGTATCAAAGGGTGTCACATGGTATTTCAAGTTTTCCTGTAATTTTCAGTATAGAAAAGATTTCAGTGCAGAAAACAATCTAGAGATTTCCGTGGTATTTCGCATACACAGAGCCATTTTACAGCCACTTTATAAAACGTCCTTTGAGTTTCACTTTCCTGTTTCAGTACAGAGGAGTTTCTCACCTCTTGGACTCTTGCCCTTTCATACTTCCTAGGTCTTTTTAAAGGGGATTTTCCTTTAAATTTTTTTTCCCCCCTCCTTCTTTCTCCTTATAAAATCTTGTGCAATGGAAGGTGTGCTTGCAGGAAGGGCAGCTGGGAACTCAACGTGATCAGTGCTAATTGGTGCACCAGGAAAGGGAAGTATTGACACCCATAAGGTTTCTGTACTTTCTTCTCTTTTGCACTATATTTTGTCTTTCAAGTACTTTTTCACTGTTTAACTGTTTATGGGGTTTTTTTATCCCTAAGCAATGTTTTTAATGAACTAGATATTACATCTCCTTGCATAAAATAAAATAATTAACTTTAATTAGTCAGAGGCGATTATCAGCATTTTTCAGAGGTTTTGTAGCACATGTGATAGATTTGCAGAATATTAAAAATAAATTTATGCAAGAGCACAACTTCTTCCTCTGTCACCTGCAGCCTGACTGATCAAACCACGTTTTATTCCTTACTCTTCAGATTCCCCACACCCTATTATCCCCGTGTTCTTCCAGCTATTTTAAATTATGGCGTACTTGCCTCCTTAGAACTATTTAGGATAAAAATCACTTGGTTTCCTGTGAAGTCTGCCTGAGAAATCCTGTAGGACAAGCACCTCCTGCAGAGTTGTATCAGTTTATGGTCCTGTTCGTGTGTATGAATATAGAATATGTGAAATTGCCATTGTGTGTTCTGCTGGCTAGAGCCAGAAGGAGCCATATCCTCAAGCCTGAATCTCTTAAAATCTAGTGCTAAGGCTGTAACTTGGTCCTAGTAAGGTTCTTAAACCTCCTCTTTCCTCTGTTTCCTTGCACAAGAATATTCAGTGGTATCTTGTCTTTCTGAGGTGCTTTAACACTTTGGGTGGAAGACTTTCTCAAAGTCCTTGTGTTTGTATCTTCACACCTTAGCTGGGCATCTTGCAACCACTGTGCCAAACTTACAGAAACCAATGGTTGTATTTTTCTTACTTGCAGAGATATTTTTTTTTTATCCTACTCAATTCCAGTTATATCGTGGCATAAGACCTGTGGATCTGCAAGATGAAAAATAGCTGCTCTAATGAAAGCAAGCATAAAAAAAGCATGAGGTATGCAAGGAATTCAGAACTAAAATAACATAGATCTTAAAACTGCTGATGTCTGTAAACACTGTTTTGCAACAGCTTTTAATATGTGAAATGATGTGAGCTGAAGATAATGAATCAATCAAATTACAGTGAAGAGTGCAGGATGACAACATAAACCAGAGAAGGGCAGCAGTGCCTAGTTTGTACTACTTTTCTCTGGTCTGACAGCATTTTCTGTTGTAAATCTGTTTGGTTTATAACTAGGCCATAAAACCTTCCTTCAGGCTGAACCGTAGCTGGATATGCTGTAGCTCAAAAATTGTGCTTTCATAGAAAAATACATCACTAATTTGCAAATTAAAATTACAGCACTTTAAACGTTACTTGCATTTCTTTTGCACTCTTTAACACTTGTGCTTTTTGGACTTGATTTCTTTTGCATATAAATCTGTATGATCAATCCTATTTGAAACTCGTAGTCTTCTTTGCTTCATCAAATCCCTTTTGCAGCGAGTTTTATATTTATAAGTGTGACTTTCTCTTTAAAAACCCTCCTTCACACTTCTGTAATTAGAGCAGGGAACTTGTTGAAACTCCACTGGAAGTTGAAGAGACCAGAGTGCGTTCTGGGTTTGTTTGCTTTAAAAGACTGGAAGGTAATGAGCACTGGTTGCTGTTGCTACCAGAAATTGCAGAAGGATTATTTACAATCCTTGGCTTTGCTCTGTTACAAGTTAGGAGATCTAGTGTCAGTTTTTCCCACATTTCTTCTTCACGTTCTTAATGCTTCATCTGATCTACTTGGTAGTGCCCAGGCTTGCAGAGAGGAACAAGCATGTGCAGCACAACAGAGTCTGGCAAGTCCCCATGTTTCTACTGACTGGTAAAATAAACCAGTGAAATCTATTTTAAAATTCTCTGTTCATGACAGTAACAGTACTAAACATTTAGCATAAACATCCTGCAGCCTTCAATTAATGGAAAAACTAAGAGCTCTATTTTAGAATGAAAAGATCTTTTTATTATTGTATCACTAATAAAATAACAAAACCATGGTGGCATCAGAGGACCTACTGTGATCTGTATAATTTTTGCAGTCACATTAGAAATGATCTGTAAATCAATTTGACAGAGTTCATCAGTTTGAGCAATATATGCTGGATACATGCCCCAGTACACATGCTGAAAGGGATGTTCAAATTACCATTAGCTCAAAATCCATTCTGGTCTCTGTAGAATGTTGTGAAATCAAGTGGAAGGAATAAAACAGTCAGCAAAAGAGGGAGAGTTAAACACCAGCTGACAGGAGACAGGTTACAAGCAATTGGCAATAGCAGTTTTGCATTCGATCTGTGTGCCGAGTGGTGCGCACCAGGAAGAACACCAAAAGAAAACTTTTAAGGCAAAATAGGGTATAGTTTCTTGCTCTTTGATAGTGGGAATGGCTGCAGCTGCAGCAAGGAGAGTGGCTTTTTGCCTGTGGTTTTGGTCCATGTGGTCTTACACAGAGCAGTTCACTTTGTCCCCAGAAAATCTGGGTATCTGTAGGGCAGCTGCAGCTATTGCTATCCAGTTTTGGAAAGAGGAAGACCATGGGTCCTAAGTGGCTGTAAATGATAGCGAGTTTGGTCCCAGTTCTGCATATCGCCTCTGAAGTTCAGCTTCTTGGATTTAGATGTTTCAAGGTAATATCTCTGTTCTAGCTTTAGAGTTTGTCTAATGAGAGACGACACCGTGTGTCACCTGAGGTATAATGCTTCATGCAATAGTTACACCTACTGATTACTTCGAAGAAATCAGACATTTAATATTTGTGAAGCAAAAGGAAAAAACCCTGTAACTGAAATCTTCTTTATTCACAAGCCAAACGTAACGCGGTAATTCACACCGTGAGTGAGGTCCCATGTACAGCACTGGTGCTGTCTGTCCCCAGGGTTTGCAGGGACTTGCCACACACCTGTACTTCATGAAAAAACTGCCAAGTGTAACTGTGCTTTTTCAAGGGTACAGTTTTGTACCTGTGGAACTCTGGTCACACCCCAACTTCAGTGTGATTTGGGAGCTCTCCAATCAGTGATGATCTTGGTACGGGGGAAGGCAGACACTTCAGCAGGTGCAGTTCTGTAATCTTTTCTTTTTTTGGCTAGTCTGGCTGGTATTGCAGTACCTGGTAGTGTAACTTCTTGATTTCAGAACTCTGGTCATGTTGTTTCAAGACGTTGGTGCCTGGTGTGTTGTCTGTGGCCTCAGGAGGGTTGTTCCCTTGGCCTCTTGCAGGACTACAAGAGGTGAAACAGAAAATACCCCTCCAGCCTTAGCTTGGTCTCTTCACTGAAAAACCACACTGCTGCAGCCAGTGATTTTTTTTTTTTTATAAACTTTGCCCTCCCTCCTCCCACCCCTAATTAAAAAACCAGCAGCTTGACAGCACAGCAGCAAATGCACATTAATATCAAACAGAATTTTCACTACAATTTTCATACTAACATGAGATGTTGGAATGTAAATTTAGCTAGATCTGCACATGGGACCATTCTTGCTGTTAAAGGCTTTAGGCTGGAACAGAGCCCAAAATTTTTAAAAGAAATGCAACACTTCCAGATCAAATATTAATTACATGCTACATAGAATCATATTTTTCAAACAAATTGTATAAATAAAAAGCTAGGCCTTTCAAACCATCAGCAATATTAATTTTGGATTTGAAAGATTATGAAAGATAAACAACCACAGAGCTGTGAATTAGAAAAATACTGGCCGAGGTTGCACAAAAACCTCCATTAAATAAATACCCTAAGTTGTCACTATGAAAATTCAGTGTCATTGTACTTTAAAAACCCATAATGAATTAACCATCCCGTTAATGATACTCAAGTTGTTTTTCACAAATCACATACACATACAGGAAGTCAGATGGCCAAAAAAAGGCTATATACTGGATTAATACACAGTTTGACAGAAAGTCCCCTGGATACACTCTGCTCCTTCGATGTAACTTCCTGACTGTTTTCGCAGTTATCAGCTCCAGATCCTGTTACCCTTCCCTCTAGGTTGCCTTACTGTGCCAGAAGGTCCAACACCCTGAAAGCTGACATAGCGAGTGACTGTGATTGCAGTCTTGTGCCTTCATCCCTCAGACCACAGGTTTAATCCCAGGGTGACTTACAGTGAGTGGTTCTGGTTTCCAGTCTGGTTGGAAGAAGTGAATATTGAATGTCCGTGCCCAGTTCTCAAACACTCGTTTCTCTGTGATGAAGCGATGATGGCTGCCCTTTTGTCCCCGCTCATGTGAAATGTACATTGTGCATTCATCAGGTCCCAAAGGTTCATAATAATGATAAGGTACTGAAAGATGATTAGGATCCCTGTGGAAGAAAGAAAATAGATGGAAGCCCAAGATGTTCCTTTTTACTGATTGAAAAGATCCTATCTTTAATAAGCTGATGGGCTCGAATCCACATTTTCTCCCAGTTA
Source organism: Zapornia atra (assembly GCA_013400835.1). Lineage (NCBI taxonomy): Eukaryota > Metazoa > Chordata > Aves > Gruiformes > Rallidae > Zapornia > Zapornia atra. Next base: position 71,550 of record VZTU01004123.1, read on the forward strand.
AACTAAATTTCTAGGTAGCTGTATTTTTCTTGCATATTTAATACAGGAGAATGGGGCAAAGGTGTTTTCTTTGCTCTTTCTATTGCTCTCCTTTAATCCCCTCCTCACAGTTAAATCAAAAACAAGGGAGAGTGCTGCAGTGCTGTGTTACTGCTATGAAATTTGCAGCAAACTGCTTAAAAGAGATTTCTATCTAGATTGTGATTTGTAAAAAGCCTTGCAGAGGTGTTTACTGAACTGGGAGAAGAAAGAGAAGGGGAAGATAGAGGGGAGGTGGTTATCTGTGTCACATCAGCTCAGTGGAACACTCCCAGCATGGTGCGTGAGGTTCTGAGTGCACAGCTTCAATGCGCCTATCTGCATGCCAGGTCAGCGATAGAGTCTGCTGTTGCTGGGCTCATAATCAAACCTCTGATGCACAAATGAGTTCTTTTTCATTTCACAGCGGCAACTTTCATGTATCTCAGCTAAAAATTAAAACCATTCACCCATAGTGTCCTTCTGACCTTGTGAGCTCAGTGGCATTAACCAGCAAGAGATGCAGGACTCGTGTGATGACACGCAGGATATGCCAAAGACCAATTAGATATTTAGGATAAAGTTCATTTTAGCAGTTCTAACCTCAACATTTTGACATTTCATTCTGTAAAAAGCACATCTGTATTATAATAAGACAGAGTGATTCATTCTCCTGTTGCTTTAGTCTCTACATGAAACTGTACCCATTATGTTTTTAGTTTGGGCATAAGCATTTTGGGTTGACAAGAACTTGTACAACCATCTCTGTGGTAAATTCAAAGAGAGGGAGCTGTCCCAGGCAGAATTACCCAATTTTCTCCACAGTTGCTACCAACAAACTATTCTGTAGTGGCAGTAAAGTCAATCCACATGTTACCGCTTAGTGAAGCCTCGGAGCTGCTCTCTGTTAAAGCCTGAGCTGAACAGGACCCTGGTACAGAGCAAGAAATCTCATGCAGATTCAGGGCTGTCAGCTCTAATATATAGTTTATTATTTTCATTTTGAAGAGCTAATATTTAAGCTCACTTTCAATTGAATGCATCCACAATCTGTCAGTATTCTGTCCTGGTCATTATTTTTACTGTGTAATTCTGTCACCTACGCAATTCTCTAATTTTTCTTGTTTTACCGTTATCCATACTGTGTATGCAGTGGTAATGTATGATTCTGCTGCTGCTTTCCCTTTGTAACTTAGATTAACGTTTTAATTCAATCAATCTAGCTTCCTGGTAACACAACACGGTGATCAATCTCACAAGACCAGAATAACAATAAAATTACATTTCTAGAATAAGATGGATTCTAAATTTACTGTATATATTCTCACCAGAATGCATAAGAGAGCGAAAAGAAATCCTTCAGTACCTTACCTATAGAAAACATATTTGCAATGTAAAAAATAGCCTTCATATAGAAATTTAATACTTTTTAGCTACAGCTATTAGATCTCAATCTTCAATTAATTTTTCTCATTCTTTTTTGATACATGGGATCTCTTATGATAATCTCTTAAATGAATCATTTGTATGGTTAGTGCAAATCTAACAGGATACATTCTACTGTGATTTATTTTTTCTTAAGAACTACTCAACAAATAGGCCTCTGCCTCTCCTTGAGTCTGCTCTTTCTTTCTGCACTGAAGCTGGATTTTACTCGTGTTCTTGAGGGTGAACCTGTATTGCTTGGTGAGTGTTTATTGCTTGGTGAGTACTGCTTTAATGTCAGGATTAGTAAGCTGAAATTGTATCTTGGAACAAATGCAGTCACAGAGGAAGGAAGTTGACTGAGGGGCTCAAGGCCCAGCACTGCAGTGTGAGCCTGTGAGGCTGCCAGTCCCAAATCCTCTGGTAGATTTGGTTGGGATACCCTCTGCTGCCCTGCCCTACACCACCCCGCTTTTTATGAAGGCTGAGGTGAGTTTACAGAATATGGACTGGAGAGCAAAAAAGTAGGAGATGAATGGCTGCATGCCTTTGCTGTACACTCAAATTGGCAATGGGTGGGTGCCAGTGGAAGCTGCAATCAGGTTTCTCACAGAGGATCTACAGAAACATAAACCCGAAAGCATAGAGGTACAGGGGACAGGTGGATCAGGTGGAGAGGGGAAGGGGAGAAGGCATGATTGTGGTCCTCTTTCTTCTCCCTCACTGTGCTAACTTGGTATGTATGGAGGGTTACACTATCTTGTTGCATCTCTAAAGCACATTTTGAAGCCTGTACCTCCCAGTAAGTGCTCTATCTGTTACATTATCGGTGTTCTACCAGTGGGTATTTTAGCAATGGATTCCCCTTTTGAAGACAGGGATTCCATATTCTCTCAAAGGCTCTGAAGCTAAAACTGAGTATCCTCAGATGCCCTTAGCTAAGGGCTGAAATGGATCACTGTATTTTGTGCAATGCCCTATCAGTAACAGCCCAGAAACACCTGTCAGGACCTGGTAAGTGAGAGAAGCAGAGGAGTGCAGTTCAGGCACCCTGTTGAGTTCAGGCATCCCCTGATAGGTGCTGTCAAGGCTTGCATGCAGGTCTGCTGGCTGTACTGGAGGTGAATTCCATGCAAAAATGAACAGGCTTTAGACCTCTCCAAGACTACTTTGCAGCTGACTAAGGCTTTTCAGGCTGAAGTCCAAATGTTTTATTGTGGATTTAGGAGCTCAGAAAGGCAGTTAGGGATCCAAGATGTTTTGTCTGAAGTCTTTCTCCTTTTGTGGGAGTTGTGGATTCCCCTAGATGGCATGGTAGTGAGGTACGGATTTGAACTCTGGCTCGAGTAACTACACCGTAACCCAAATTAACTGTACTGTGTTATCTTCTAACTCTGCAATTAGCTCGTGTCACCAGCAAATGAAATGCATGAGTAATTTCTGTGCGGAAATTGCTTGCCACCTCATTTATTAACATTAAAACAGATGCTGTTTTATCACCGACTGATACTGGACATTAATCAGTATTTTGTCAGACTTTGCATGCATATTAATATTACAGCTGGGAGGAATCTAGGAAAGTTCTTCTGTAAAATATACACTATACTTCCTGCCTAATAGCCTGCCAGCACAGCAACCGTGTAAGTGCTTGTACCCAGTGTCAGTCATCCACTGTTTGCCACTTCAGTGCACATTTTCCCACAGATGGTATCTACCCACAGTGAAAGCTGAAAATACAGCAAACAGTGCTTGGCTCGAAAGAAACAAGGCAGAAAAACAAGGCCATCCTATGTCACATTCTGGTCAACCTCTTCCTTTACTAATTAAGGGCTGTTATAAATCAATGCACTAAAACTATATGTACTCACACGCTTTGTGAAATAATTCACATTTTGAAGGGTGAATAAAGTGTCATTAACGTGTTGAGTGATGGGCAAGCGCTGTGCCAGGACTCTGAGGATTTCTGGATAATGTTTTGCTTTCTATTCTCAGGATTTAATTTCCTTGACCTCTAGACTAGCTCTGATCTCCAAACCATTTATGCGTTTTGTTATTAAGGTAACGAGGTGAGATCCAGGGGTATGGACCAAAGGGCGTGACTATCTTCTGTACAGTTTACAATCCTGTGAGCACATCTACCATCAAGCCCCTCTTATGCTCCAGGGAATGTAACTAGCAACAACTGCTTCTTTGCACTTGATTTAAAGCAATTGAAAGTGCAGAGAGCGAGGTAAAAAACACTAGATTTAAAAGCTGTACCCAGAGGAATAAATTAAAGGATTTCAAATGCCAGTTTTCAGGCAAATTATCACAGATGGGAAATGGCCTGGCAGTCAAATGATTCTTATAGGAAAATGATCTGGCTTCGTAATTGCAGCAAAAATTATTCATATTAGTTAAAATAAGGCTCAGAATTAAGCTTTAAGTTTCTGTGAGTTCCAGAAGACCCATGAAGAAGAGAGGGGTAAAAAAGGGCTCTTCTCACCAACACCCTGAGTCTTCCTTGTGTGCATGAGTACCCAGAGAAACCTGCAAGGAACCAAGCTCTCACTGCTGCCGACACTCCAGTGGACAGGGACTGCAGTAAGGCTTATCTGTGTCCTTGCCACTGATGCTGCTGAGCAGCCACAAAAAAAAGCAGCAGCACTGCAGAGCCATTAGGAATCATGGCTCTATCTGTGCATCGCAGTCTGGCTGGTGAGGGAGGCAAGAGGAAAATCCTTGATGCCCCAGTTCAGGGGCAGGCTGCCAAAGGGAGCTCAGAGCAGGAAATGCTTCCCATCTGGGGTGCTAGCTTGCTCCAGCAAAGGCTAGCATCACATCCCTGAGCACTGGAAAAAATACAGTAAGATGGCTTGTCTTCTTGTGACAGAGGTGAGAGGAGCACATGCTTTCAAAAATCTTTGTAATGTGCATGGAAGCAAAAGTCTCACCTTACTGTAGAAGGTTAAAGTCGGATGTATTTAACAGCATGAGAGCAGAATCAAAGCCATTAACCCTTACTACAGCATAATTCTGTAGCAGAGTAAAGGGATTTGATATTACGTAGAGCTTTGCTGTACAGTAGTAGAAATTTATAATGATCAGGTCACCAATTCCAGTTCAGCTATAAAAATCAATGTCCAGTGAAAATAAATAGAAATGAATCTAAAACACGTTGTTGCAATTAATAGTGACAAATCTTTTAGTCTGTACTCCAGACTCCTTCACTAGCCTATTTTTCCTGCTCGGGTGAGAAGCAATTTGGTTAATGATCTTAAGATAATTTGTTGCAGAATCAACAGTATGATATTCACAATACCTTTGAGATGTCCTTCACATTACAGATGTGATACCAATTTAGTTCCATGACAGTGATCACCCACACTCATTACTTACTCCACAAATTAATACTTAAAAAATAATGGGTATCTGCTGAAGTTGTAAATTCGTTATATTAACTCTGAATAGAAATGAGGGGTTTTGTGATTTATTTTTTTACTCTTAATGATTCTGTAGTTGCACATCCAACTAAAGTACATATACCATCTCATGCACATATGAGAGGTAGAGTTTTTTTGGTCTTTTGGGGATTTTAAAAAAAATTTTTAAATGGTAGATTTGTATTTTGTCTGACTGAAAAACAGGAAATATGGATGAAAGCTACAGAATATTTCTTTATTTCTGCTATTCTGTTGTCTTTGAAAGAAAGCACCGTTTAACTTATTAATGAGTGGCTGAAGAGAAACCAAGAAGTTTACTGTATTTATGGCAAGAGGTTATCTTCATAGCTCTTCATGGATAGCTTCTTCCAGGCACAGGAATTAGTTTTCCCCTTCATCATTTGGGGAAGGAAAGACACTATATTTTTTTGATTGAGAAATAACCTTTTCCTTATTTACAACCATGTACTGTTACATTACGTTTTTTTAATGCTGGCTGTAGGCATTATTACATGTATCAATGGTGGGATTGATTACAGCCTTTCTTGTGTTATAATTTAATATTACATCCTTTTGATTGCAGTGTATCAAGTCTATGAAAGCCTTTCATATGTCTCAGTGACAATTTTCGCCTCTCTTAAAAACAGTTGTGGTGGTGGTTGTAAATTAAGTATATGTATCTAAAGTAATCTGACTTTGCCTGAAAAGGTAGGATTGAGCATTGCTTTACAGTGAACTGCTGTCTTCTGTGTTTTTAGATCATCAGTTTATTTAAGAACTGCTTCCATGTGCCACTGGAATACAGACACTTGTGGAGTAAGACAGAACAGCGCTTAGAGAAACTGGGGAGGTGTGTCTTGGCCAAGTGAAACGCTGTGCTGTGGAAGGTATTTATGTTGTCTGGAATATCTGATCTAGTTTGTTGTTTTCCTTGGAGAATTCGTGATGAAATCTGGCAGTACATCACAGCATTTATCATCAGTGTTTTGTTATAATTTGTAGATATTCTTACAAAGTGGATTTTAGTGTTGACATTTTATACTGTAATTTCTTCAGGGATTTCTACTGTGTGCTCAGGACAAACGCAGATTCCAGAATGATCTTTTCCAGTGCTGAGAAGAAAGTCAAAGCAGTCCTGTTCTTTGATAGATGAGCTAACCTGTCCCTGCAGTCCTGCTCCCCTTGCCTCTGAAATGCATCCTGAATTAGTCAATGAACTAGACTAAATTCACAACAAAAAGTCCAAGCAAGTAATGCCTAGTGAAAGGGATTCAGGAGCAGGTGATGCAATGTTACACTGATGCTATCGTTACAGGGTGCTGGTACCAGCTGTGTGTGTTGCTGGGTCAGCTAACAGTGCAGATGGGATCAAGGACTAGGTGTGGTCATGTAACCATGTTTTTCTCAAAGACCTAGTAATGGATGGGTAGGCAATACTGAAGTCAGCATAAAGATTACTAATGTAAAGCAAATTTGTATGAATTTATAGTGGATCGGTGCTTTGCATCATGTGGCTAACATGATTTTGTCCAATACCAGAAGTCCTGAAGACTGTTTCCTTCTATGGCTGATGCATAGTATGAAACTTGCCTGGGGGTTTTTTTGGTGAGGATTACTTAAGGAAACAAGTTTACTGGGAAACTGGGGTTCATGTGACAGAGATACAACCACCTTCAGTTCAATTTAGAAACTAGTCACTGTGAGAACTCTGTTCCTCTATTAACTGGGGGAATATATTCAAAACAAAAGTCATGTTTTCTAGTATTCTTTTTTTCAGATTAATTTCATGTCAATTATTGCATTACTTTTAGCTGATAAATATTCAGAGACTGAAAGAAACCATGAAGATGGATTAGTTCTCACACACTACAAACAAATTTTTTAGTACTTTATATAACATAATTAAATGCTGTTTGTTGTTTGCAGAATCAGGTCTTGGGACATGTTAACTAATTGCTTTAAGAGGACTGAAGACATGTTGCAGAGAAAAAAATTAAAAGATATAGATATTTATCTGTAACATTCAACCTTGTTGGTTAATAATGGTTCCAAAATAAATCCTACCTGCAGAAATCCGGTGGCACCATGCCATAAACATTTATCCTGTCACAGAGCTCTAATGCGATAGCCATTGTGAACCAGCCCGTGCTAAGCCAAGTGTTGGATATCTTCCTGAAAGCAAAAACATAATTAAGTTTCTAGGCTAACCAATAATTTGTGAGATAACTGAAGCAATTTCTAGGCATTTTTTTTTTCCTTCCCCACTTTTGTGAAAGGTTATGAAAATTGGGCAACCAAGACTACTTGCTTGTTCATCTTTTCATGATTTTGCTCGAGTCTTCTGCCAGTGGACTAATCTGTGCAGAAGCTGCCCTTACTGTAATTAATTTTGGGCACAGCTGTATTAGCATTTAGCTGACCTTTTGGTAAGTTTAACTTAAATGACTGAAACTTCATGTCCTGTATTTTTATTCTTCTGCTACATACATACACATCTATAATCACCTAATGGAGCTCACACACAAGTTCGTGGGAAAGCACATCATGGGGAATGAAGAGAGCTGCTTAAAATGCTGCCTCTGACAGCACAGAGAGGAGCCTGTCTGCTGGAGCAAGACTTTACCCCGAGTGCTTCATCTAACTATCTTTCTCCTATCCCACCCATGATTTGGTTTCTAGAAGCTCCCAGGCACTCACTGTGACTGCTGGCAGCAGGCTCTTAGCTGCAGCTATGGCTGTGCCTTAGGACAGGGAAACCTTCCTCCTAGGTGCTACCCGTCTGCCTGACAGAGTCCTGTTCCTGCCTGCTGGCACCTTTGAACATGAGTGAGGGCTGCAAGAGAGCCCTCTGTGACAGCCCCTTTCCTGTCTGTCTCTGCAGGCTGGGACAAATCTATAAAGAAGCACAAGTGATCCCAGTACTATTTATGTAAAACAGGAGATACCTCCATGATTTAAGAGATTTCCCAACTGTGCTTAAATTTTGCTGCTTCATAGGTTCTTATCTGCAAAATGGCAACAGTAATGTTTTCTCTTCCTAGCACTTGTTGTCATTGCTGTTTAGTGGGCAAGAGCTGTGTACCGTAATGGTTACTGGTTGCCTGGCACAAGCACTGAAGTCCCAATCCTGTGATAGCTCCTGCACTGTCCCCACGCCAGGGAAGGGCTGGCAGTCTTTAGAACGGGAGGGTCAATGAAATGCCAATGCACATCTTAAACGTGTCTTAAAGGCCTATTATGGGGCAGCCCTCCATGACCAAATTAGGCACCTCTATTACATATAAATCTGAGCATTTGCTCCGAAGAAAAATAAGTTTACTCAGAGGTCTCCTTTTAAATACTGTTAAAGAAGGAGACAGCAGGTCCCTGATGTCTCCTCACTTCGCTAGGAAAGCCCCACAGGAAGAGAAGGTCATCTGTGTCCAAAAAGGCCTCAGATTCCTGATGACAGCCTGTCACAGTGACTGGCTCTGCATCTCTTACTAAAGCTGAGGCACTGTGAGAGCAAGTGCAGGCTCTTGGACGGCTTGTATTGCTGTGTCAGATTGCACTAATATGGACCTATGTGAACCCCATTCCACCACACCTGAATCTGTCTACATGACACCTGCAAAATTTTGTGAGGCACTCATCAGAGCAGTCACCTGGGAATGCCAGGTGCTAACCTGTTCCAAGGCCATCTTTTACAGTTTACCCAATGATATTGGGATGCACAACAGTCCTGGGAGCAAGGACCTGAAGCCACAGCAGCCATTGCACGCAGGAGTCAGCAATCACTAATATGTAATTCCACAGGCAATAGCCCACCATGCAGCTTCCCAAGCTGATGCTGAACGAGTCGGTTCCAAGTAGGTCACCTACAGGGCAGTAGCAGGGAGATGTATTGAGCACTGTCAGATTGAGGAATGCCTTGTACCAAGGTTTTCCACACTTCTAAACATAAGGGAATTCTTTAACCCAAAATGCCTGAAGGATGCTGGGGAGCCTAGGTAATTTCCTTTCCTGTCCTTTGTGGGTCACCTGGTAATGTATGAACTCCTGAAACATACATTTTCACTGCTCCTGACAAAAAGACTTTCAGGCTAAGCTAGAATTTGGAGAATAACATGATTTAAGCATCTCATTAGTTCCAATTATGGGGCCTTATTTATTTTCTGAATTTGCACTTGAGCTTGGGGGGTGGTGGTACAATTTGTCACAATGTCATAGCTGGGTCAGAAGCTCAGCAGAGGCCTTCAGGCACTGCAACAATACAAAACAGTAAATAATTTTTGTCTCAAAATTATTAGGAAAGGGAAAGGTAAGGAAAAGCCTGAAAGATTTGCTTTCATGCCACATAAGCCTCTGAATCGTTAGGTAATTCAGGAACATGTTCAGGCTAAGAGCACTTTGGAGCTTGTGCAAGGACACTGGTTTAGGTGTGTAAGACCTTCCCTTCCAAAACTGAGGGAGCAATTACGTCTACACCATGACCGGAGTGGCTGGGCTTTGCACAGCTCAGGCAGCCTAGCTAGGCTGCCTGCTGGGTTAGTTTTCTTTTTGCTTACACACTCTTAAGCTGTAATTTAGTGTTTTCAATAACTGAAAACTAGCTTGAAAGTTAAACAATGAAATAGAGATTTAAAAACTTAGTCAAGTACCACTTTGGCCTCTTGAAATACCATGTCTGTAGGACAGCAGTATAGAAACAGGGCTGCAGTGTCTGGCCTGTTCATAAAAGATCAGAACAAGAGTCCAACAAAAGAATACTGTTTTTATACCTAATCAGCTGTAATGAAAGAATATGAAGAACTGTCATGTGCTTATTAGGGGAAATTATCAGATATTCCTTTATACGATGAACTAACACACTGTGCTGATAATTCTGTAGTGCACACTAAATTACAATTAAAGGCCTTTCTGCTCCACCAAAATCTCATTTATAATCTCTATGGAAATACTCTTCCTGCAGTTATTTCATTTATGCTTCCTTTATCTAATTACTATAATATTGGTTCTGAATCATATTTTCTTAATGTACCCTTATTCAATTATAAAGTTATTTTCAAGTACAGTTACTTTATAATACCAAGTATATTGCTCTGCAGCCTTTGTCATTCACCATGCTATTTAACTGGCAATGTTTTCTGAAGGTTTCCCTTCATTTCAAAATCAGCTTTTTTTTTTTTAAAAGCACAATACATCCAATTACCTTTTTTATCATCATTTTCAAGACAGAAATGAATGGTTTGATTATTGCAACCTTGCAATCAGGCTTCTCTCTCCCTCCTTTGTTTTTTGCAGGCAATAATGTCAAGAGCTCAGCAGAAGCCTCCCAGGGAACAGCAACATTCTGGGCTGTACAATGTTCTGCTCCTGCCCCCACAGCTACATAAATTTTCTTCCCTTACAAATTCCTTCCTACCCATGTTTCTTTTCATCTTCCCTCTCTCTTTCTGTGCTGCCTATTCATTTATTTTCATCTCCTGTTTTAATCTTCTCAGTCCTTCAAGTATGCTGTATGTGCCCTCTAAAGGAGCAGTTCATACACAGCAGAGCCTGCAATTTTTTAAAAAGCAACAGGACCTGTTCATGAGGTTGAATTTTGTGAGCACCCAGGTGCCCTTGATTCACACTGGGAGTTCAGTGTGCCCACTACTGAGTCCACTATAAATGTGTTATAATGTCATTAGTGTCTCATATGCTTTAAGAATATTTCAGGAGCCACGACTGAGGCTGGTGCCTGTGCAGGAAAAGAAACGCTTTCATCGCACACACAGCTGTAGGCCACCTGCTCCAGGCAGGTGATGCAGAACCAGAAAGAACAGCTCGCCTGCAATGGCACAACACGTGTCAGGAAAAGCATGAGACCCCAGCTCCCCATGGCAGAACTGGCCAGGCTGAAGCAGAGGAGGTAAACTGTTCCTCAAAACTGGGCCCTGCAAGTGGTTTCGCACTGAGCATGATCCAGGAAAGGAAGCGGCAGCGTGCATTCCTTGTGTGCAGGGTCTGACCCTTTGGGCTGATGGCAGCCCATGTTACAGTGCAACTACAGCTTTGTTAACTTCAATGCCTTTGTAAAGACTGAGAATACAGATACTACCTCACACTTTTCTTGAAGGGTTCAAATGCTTAATTCCCATAGATCGTAACCTTCTCACTTTGCTCTGCTCTGGTGAACAAACCTGGAAACGACTGTAACACATCAGAACTGGCAGGGTAGCTCCCCTAGTACCTTTCCTTCTCGTTCTGGCAGAGTGTCTGGCAGAGAGATTTGAGGTTGAAAAGGACCTTGAACAGCAAGAAACCGAGTTACTAAGTGCTCTCGTGAGCTTCTCAGTCAAGAACTTAGATGTGTGGTTGGATCCACTGTAGAGCTTTGCAAACGAACTGTGTTTGGTTTGACAGAAAGAGGGAGTAAATGGCATGCGCAGATACAGTTGCCATCAACTAAGAGGCTACAGTAGGATTCTCTAACACTGGTCTTACCTTTGTTGTGCAGCCCAGAAAACAAAGTGTGTGCTCTTGAGTCCTCCCTGTCCAGAAAAGGACAGAGCTCTGTCCAGAGCTCCAAGTGTATGTATAGTATTGGTGAAGTTAGAAAATTTCACCCTGAGTTAGCACAACAAACCTACCTCTTTTATTTGTACCTTCAAGGGGGGGCCTGTTCCATTTTTACAGTAGCATATTTAATACATAAAAAATAGGAGTTCATTAAAAATAAATGTATTTCTTGCTAGGAAGCCTTTGGTTTAAATGCCCATTTTCAAATGTTGTATGTGGAAATGCTCAAGTCCTGCAGTGGGTCACTTATTAAAAATCTGATTTGAAGATCAGCCTGTAAGACATTAAGAGTCTCATAAAGACGTAAGTATCATAATAACTTCCTTTTTCCCAGTTGGAAATGTAAGATGAACTGTTCTGAAGCACCTAATGTATGACTAATGTTTATTTGTTTTACAAGAAGCTTTACAGCTGCAATGTTCCAAGAATGCTTAAATTCAATAAACAGCTATTATAATTCACTGAATGGTGGCATTTCCTCTATAAGAAAACATAACCCATCCATTCTGATTTCTCACAATCAGTAAAAAAGCTTCCAGGTATGTTACCCCAAAGTGAGATTTAAAGAGCTCCTGCCTCCTTGGCTGTATAAACAGTACATCCAGATTCTGGTACTCTTACGGTGATGAGGCAATGCTGCATACAAATTATTTTGATGCATATTTTTTACTTATGTTACAAGTGATGTTATTTGGCATGTCATACCACATTACAGCTCATGAGGCAGAGGATTTAATGTGTGTGTGACGGTCCCTCTGGGCAGATCTGAAATTGGTATATATAAACTACATTATTTTACCACTGAGTGACATCCCCCAAGTGCATCCACGTAAGTTCTCACCTGTCTTTCCCAGTTTCCCGTTTAAAAAGGTCATCAAATTGAAGCATCTTGTGGCGCGAAATCATATATGCTTTTAATTGAGGCAGTATCTGATTCATCAGCTGCAGGTTGTTATACACTAAGCCTTTACCATCTCGCCTCATGTAACTGCTAGGGCCCCAGAAGATAAACACAGCACCGTGGCTCATATTTAAGAGTTCATTACGATTTCGCAAAATCCTCTGAATACTGGAGTGTGCAATGACTCGGAGGCTCGTTCTGTTTCCAACATCTCTTCCATAACCTCGAGTAGGCGCATCATTCATTCGGATTACGCATTCTGTCTCGTCGATCCTGTCACCTTGTTTACTTCCCAGAAGGTGTCCAGAGCTGGTTACCAGTGCACAACTCTTGCAGTGCATCTTTAAAGGCTGCAAAGACATACATACTGCAAAATTAGCTGTAAACATCTTCCCATTCGCTACATGATAACTGGCTTTTACATGTACATGGCATTTTTTTACAGCAAAAAGCTCGGATGACTTGACATAAATCTTTCCCAGCAGTCTTCCCAAATAACTGGGGACATGTTACCTGTCCATTTCCTAGGTGGGGAAAATGTGGTATAGGTGTACAGCCCTGTAAGTTTCTCTATGGATTTAAGTCCACTGTTTAAATCCTCCTTTCCACTGCTGCTTCATATACAGTAATCACAGCAGCTTCTCCCTTGTTCCCAGCTGCAGTGGACTGTATTTCTTCCACTTGCCATAAATGAGCTGTAATTGGGGTATTCTTGATGCTTCCTCTTCAGACTTTGTGCAGGAAATAGTCATTAAGTCCCTGTAAGCACAACTGTGAACAGGGTTTCAATCTTGGGATCAGGACATTTTGCTACGGGAAGAGAGCTATACCTTGGTCCACTCCTTTCACAGCATCTCCAAGTTGGTACCACAACCACTGCAATGCTCTGATACTTCATTTGTGGGTCCACAGTCAGAGCTGGTCATTAATGTCTGCATATATTTTACATGACAGTGAGTGCACTGAACTTTTTCTAGCTTGTCGAGTCATGTTTAAAAGTTACCCAGTAAAAAGGAACAGGAAGGTGCCTGTGCAGTGAATGCCTGACCTCATGGAAGCAGGAATGTAAAACAAGCTTTCATGAAAATGAAAAGGCATTATAAATCATATAACTGACATAGCCCACCAATGTAGGCATCAGTAAGAGAATTATCTATCTGCTGCTCAGCATGAGACCCGAAAGGGGACAAAGGGTTAACAGTATCCCTGAAGTGCTACTTTCTACCAAGACCACAATAAACTGGATGGTGAAGAAGGTGTGTGCACCTTGATGGTCCTCCATGAAACAGGACCTTAGAGCATTTAAGACCAGTAACATCAGATTACAGAATGTGTCTTCTCATATTGTTTCTTTGGGGGGGAAAAGAAAAAAAAAGGCAGACAGCCTGAACTGCAGTTGGTGCCAGCGTGAGGTTCCCTGGCCATGTTGGTTCATGATCTTTTCAGTCAACTGATCTTCTGCCTGAAGGATGTCCATCCATCCCAAATTCAGTTCCATCATTAACCATAAAGAATGGCATTCCGATAACTTCCTGGTGACTAAGGGAACATACAACATGCTGAGAGCAGTTGTCTCCTGCACTCTGGCAGTGTCCTGACCCTATAGTATACCCAGGAGGGGACAGTGTTCATGGGTTCTGAAGAGTGCTGGCAACCTAAACCCATCTTTCACAAGGGCCTCAAGATCAAACCCTGTGGCTCTCCATGGCAGCTCCTTGTTCACGCCCTTACAAGCATGGCTAGCACTTCTCCAGCTGTACACTTGGTGGGTTTATCAAGCCATGATGAGAAGTTATGGTGACATATAATTACATTTAGTATCAACCACAGTATATGGGAACGAAATAACTAAATCACTGTGCTGTGAGGCACAGTTTAAAACTAATGCTGAAAAGACACAACATAAATTTCAGATAATCTCAATCCCCTCTTTGAAACTGCTTTGGCCTGTAGCATCCAAAGGGGGGCTGTTAAGGAACTTGTTTTTAATTCTGAAGGTAGTAAGTGTTTGCAGTCTGAGCTTGTTTTCAATGAGAATAGCTAAGGAATGATGAAGTGTTTTTTAATTAAAGACAAAATAACTACACTACACAATTTGTGTAATGATACAGCCTGTAAGCTTTGTATCTCCATCTTGCCAAACAACAAAGTCCTTTTGCTTTCACATATAAGGATTGTAATCCAGAGCTAATGATATGGGTAGAAATGTTCGTGCTTTTGTGAGCCAAGGTTCCTAATGAAGTATTTACATGCATTTTCCTTTAAGCTTTCATCTGCCACTTTGATGAATTACCTAGCAAAAGGCTCTAAGGTGAACTAGCTGCTCCATCATCATGCTTGGGAAAGCAAGATGAAGTGCTAATGAGGTTAAAGGAAATGTAGTCAACACCAATGTTAACTCACATGGGTTTGAATAGCCACATAGCAAGACATTTGCACCTAAACAATCTCTGCTGGTTTCTGGCCTACTGAGCTACAACTTACTTGGTTCTTTTAAAAGCCTGCCACAGAATCCATCAATTGTTAGGGACCAAGGGCAGCCATCAGTGGAACTGTAGAAACTTGTGAGGGATGGAGAGACATCAACATTTCCTAATGATAAACATTAGCACCCCGCAAAACATCTGTCCCAGATCTTGTTTGAACACTGTTTCTCCTGGGAAAGTCTTTAGACTGAAACATTCAGGTATTACTGGGCTACTTCTTGAATGATGCATGAGGGCTGAGCCCATGTAGCTGCTCTGGGCAAGTCATTTTCACTCAGCTCAGATTCTTTCAGGCAAAATCTGCAGAACTCAATTGTCAGTGGAAGTCACAGCCAACAGCCACAACATTATTGTACTAACTGTTTATAATACTTTGACAATATTGAAAGCAAGGGGGGAAAAGAGCTACTGGCTGCAGTATCACCTCATTGGGAGGCAGCGGTTGAACCACAGATGTCATCTACTTAAGCAATAATAATGGAGGCACAAGGCAGTTCTCTTGGATTGATGGCCAGCTGGGAAGAGTTGATGGCCTGAGAACAAGGAGGGACCATTAAGCCAGAAGAACATTAACTCAGCTCAAAGCTCTTTGTTAGGGTAATTATTACAGTGACTGGGGGAAAGGAGGGGGGCGGGCGGCGGGGCAAACCAAACCCCAAAGCCATGACATAGGAGTGAACCCTGCACTGCTGGAAGTGTCATGAGCCAAACTGACTCTTGGCAATTTTCACGTACGTAGAGTATAGCCCGGGAAGGATGCTGTTACATCCTACACATTTGATTCCTTAATGCCAACAGAGACGAACAGAAACAAAAGCAATGCCACGGCTGTTTCTGTATTTTCTCATTTGAGGCAATCTGTTATTGACTTTAAAATCTATGTCGTCCAATGATAGAAAAATGTTACTTTCAGATGCTTTATTACTCAAAAAAAATTTCTAAAAATCAATGGAAAAATGTTATTCCTGATTCAAAATATGTTGCTCTTAGATATAATTATTTTCTTTGTGATAAAAATCAACGGATCAATGTTTTTTTTCCTTATAGAAGTCTTTTGATATTACAAAAGCCAAGATTTAGAAAACAAGACAATTCCCTCCAATAAAATCAGGAACAGTAGAAAACACACTTTTCCCTATACTGAATACTTAATGACCTCCTTTCAAGATGACTATGTTCAGATCACTCCATTATCAGTAGTATAAAAGTTTCCCTTCCACAAATAAAAACCAGAATATTTTAGGCATGGCCAACAACAACAACAAAAACCCCAAACAATCCAAAACAAAAAAACCAAACCAGAGACACACAGAAAATATCATCTGCTGTGAAGAGTAGCTCGTTACTGAGATGAGCAGAAAAAGACCACCTGTCAGTTCATGAACACCATCATTCCTCATAGATACAGATGACTTCAAAGTGTATTGGAAGAGAGCAATAGAGACTGAGAAAGGTTAAAGAATATCCAAATTCCTTTTAGATGAATGACCTTTAGCTAAGCATTTGAGACTGAAAGTGCAAAATATCAATAAGGTACCTGACAGGTAAGTTTTCCTCTTGCACTGCAGCATCCCTTCACCATTTTGTTAGCTAGCAGCAGCATGCTTGTCTTCTGTCCCATCTGGAATGAAAAGCTATAGGGGTTCTTCACTCCATATTAACTACCTGAACCGTTATTACTGAACCAGCAGCCTCCTTTGCAAGAATCACAGAATCACAGAATCACAGAATCTTAGGGGTTGGAAGGGACCTCAGGAGATCATCGGGTCCAACCCCCCTGCCAAAGCAGCTCCCTAGCTCATATTACACAGATAGGTGTCCAGACGAGACTTGAATATCTCCAGAGCAGGAGACTCCACCACCTCCCTGGGCAGCCTGTGCCAGGGCTCCGTCACCCTCACTGTGAAAAAGTTCTTCCGCATGTTGGTGCGGAACTTCCTATGCTCCAGTTTACAGCCATTGCCCCTAGTCCTGTCCCCACAGACCACTGAAAAGGGGCTGGCCAATTCCCCCTGCATCCCATGTCTAAGATATTTATAAACACTAATTAGGTCCCCCCTAAGTCTTCTTTTCTCCACGCTGAACAGACCCAGCTCACTCAGCCTGTCCTCATAGGGGAGATGTTCCAGACCCCTAATCAACTTTGTCGCCCTTCTCTGGACTCTCTCCAGAAGGTCCCTGTCTTTTTTATACCAGGGAGCCCAGAACTGGACACAGTACTCCAGGTGGGGCCTGACCAACGCAGAGTAGAGGGGAAGGATCACTTCCTTTGACCTGCTGGACGAAGAACCCCCAAACTGGCCACTAAAGTAAAAGCAGAGGTAGAAAAAAGAAGCTTGATGTACAGGAAAGCAAAACTATTGCCATTTTCAATTGAATTAATTCAGTATAGTGCTATATTAGTGACTGAAGAAGTTAAAAAGTACACACAAGATAGTCTTAGTGGTTCAGGGGAAAGCGAGTCTATCTCAGAGCAGTCTGGCTGTCTCTTTTTGTTACAAAGCAGGCAATTTCATGTCTCCCCTTCCTGATACCCACTGTGCCCCACCTGAACACACCAGCTCGCTCGTGACACTCACTGTACGTGACCTCAGCATTTGTGGTTTATGTTCCTGTGCCTTGTGCACAGAACTTAATCAGCATTTCATACCTGACACTAATGAACCCTGTGTTCACTGAATGTTCAGTGTAATTTATTACTTAGGACTTGGTTTTGACTGCTGGGTCACTGGCCACTGGCAACAACACTAATTAATGCATCGCCAGTAATATTTTGTCCTGGTAGCTTCAGTTCTAACTTTTTACCTTCTTGCAGCTTTGAGCACCTTTGAGATTTCTCACAAGCTGCTAGCTCAGGACCACTGCACCATGAGTCTGGCTGCTCCTTCCCAGTTCTTCTCTCCCAGAGGCTTTGAGGACATTCCCCATCACAACAGCCACCCCAAGTTCCAAAAGAGCTCCAGGCATCCCTAGCCCATTGCTAGCACATCACAAATACAAATGGCTGCTCCAGCTCCTGTGAGCTTTATCACTCAGCACTGTTAGATATATAAAGCTTCTCTTGCCATTACATCCATCCCTCATGAGAAAGCTTTATGTTTCTATTGGTGTGCCTCCTTCCTTAATATTTTCGCCAGAAGACTGACAGTTGAATGGCCAAATCTGCTTTTCTTTGATAAATTCCCCTAAACCACCTTAAAGTAGAATAGAAACCCTGAAGCTTCGTGCTTGCAAAGTAACTTCTGTAAGTCAATGCAGCAAGCTGTGGGGCTCAAGCTGTCTCATTAGTGCAGTACAGCTGTGCACTTCAGAAGTGATTTCCATGATGCAAGTACTCTGGGAGACATGATCCTGTGAAAATGATGCAAGTTCCCTGATAATTTTTGCTTTGTTATGTATCAATGTTGGAACAGTGCTTTCATAATAGGCTGAAAAGAACTGAAAAGGAAAAAAAAATATGAGCACTACGTTTGCTTTGGTATTGTTAAGTCTCATCTACCTGACACACTATGGACTGATGCTCTCAAACTGGTCTTCGCTGAACTGTAAAACCATTTAGATTGTTGGGACATTTCAGGTAATGCTTCTGTGTACAAAAAGCTGGAACGAAAAAATGAAACTTAAAGCCTGAAGAGTTTTGACCAACTTCAAACTTGCTGTGGTACATGCCCTTTTCAAGTCTCTGGGAGTTTGGATTTTGTGGTGGCAAGTTCTGATCCTTTTGATTTGACCGTGACATTGTCACACTTATGTTCAGATAGGGAGTGCAGCATAATTTCTGCACTCTCCACACTAGCTCACACTTTCCCCTCAAATTTCATAAAGTTTCATTCCTTAAACCTTATGAAAAACACATGTTTTTCAATCAAGTCCTTTCCCATAGCTGTCCGTTCCTCCTCCCATTGGACTTGACTGAACTCCAAAGAAGTCGATGGGTTGTAAAACTGGTGGCAGCAGGTACAGAGCTCTTAAAGAGGGGAAAGAAAGAATCCTCTGAGCAAATACACATTTTTGTTGAACTAGACTTTGGGAATGTTAAGAGAATTTGCCATGAAAACAAACTGCATTATCCACTGAACTAAAAGCACTGATTGCCTTGAAAACTCTATCCCAGTGACTATCACACAAGTAAACAGAAAGGGTTAGGAGATACCACTTGCCCAACATTGTTAATCCTTATGCAAATCCAAGTAACAAGCATTTGCAGCAAAACTTTGCAATTCAAAAAGGGTCTGGCAAGTCTGTTTACAAAGATAAATGTATGTCTGTTTAAAAAGATAAAAGATAAAACAAATGAATTTCTTATTACTTCTCTTTGTTTCTTGGACTGTGGAGCTTGAATATGCAAATGTTGTGGAAACATTAGCATCTTCATTTCCCATTGATTCTTTGCAGTTAATTATATAACTGGACTGTGCCTTCAGATAAATAGATACAGTGAAATAGCCAAACTTCAGCAAAAGCATTCATCACACTCGTGATCACAGCACCCCAGGTTTTATTCCTCCAAGGACTAGAATTTTTTGTTTTTCCTGATACTGATGGGCATCTGCAAAACCTGTACTAAAAATGCAGCATTTCTATTTTAAAAGGGTCCTTAGATGTCTCTCATACAATTTCAAAACATGAGGCTACATTATGAAAAGAAAAACAGAAAAACAAATGCATCCCATGAAGCATTCACTGGGGTAATTTTCTTAGAAAAAGTCCCGTTAAGCACATTAGTCAATGAAGAGTCTCCTGCTTGTGCCAAGTGTTTTCCGGCACATTAACTCTTTTTCAGGGGACTGCCTGCTAGTCAAAGCTTCCATTAGATTAATTAAAATATGGCTCCTCTCACTGGAAAGAAAAGGCATGAGTCTGGTTACAGGACACTGACTGCCTAGAGAAACGGAGGCCTTTCTAGTTGCATAAAATAGAAGCAGAAGCAGCAGCACAGGAGACTGAACCACAAGGTAACTTTTAGTACCTGGAATGCATTTCTCTTCTTATTTGGAAGCATGATTACCAGGTGCTGATGTTTTCCCCTAAGCCGCCTGAAGTGAATGTAAGGTGCAACCTTGCAAATTGTCAGCACATATAAAGCTAAGATTTAGAGAGTAGTTTCCATCCTGCATCCTATAAATGTGTCCCATGAGGAAGATTAGTATCAATCATAGGCTTATTGGAGAGGGAGATAGGATACAATGATAACCTGAAGCTATCAACTAGAGTAATGGCCTAAGAAGAAAAAGCAATCAGAGAAAGAAAAGAATATCCTCAATGAAAGACAGAACTGGGAAAATCAGGCAGGAATGTATCATGTTGATGAACATGAGCTGTTCTACAAGGGAGAGAATCATACGAACAATATACAGGCTCTAAAGAAATGGTTATTGCCTAATGTTTATCTTAAAAGAAGTGCAAATAGACATCCATATTACATCAAACTGCTTTACTTTTGTTCTGCAGCTAAAGTACTAAAATGCAATAAAGCCACAAGCGTGGTGTCTTAACTATGCAAATTGTTACCACTGAAGTGTCAGAAAAACAGGAATTATTTCAACAGCCTCCTGAAAAGGTATTGAGCAGTTCCGATTTTTGTTTCAGAAAGTTTTCGCATCAACTCCTCTCTCTTCTGCTCTGGTATGTTTTGGCAATTATTTCCAGTTTAGAGGCTTCATGGACATAAGCCCTCAGCTACTCTCTCTGCACTTGTCATGGCTGTAAAAGATATTTCTTTTGGAGCTTCAAGTCTTACAGGGTCACTTATTTAACCTAACCCAGCTTAAAGCTAAGCATCGCTGATCCTGTGCTTAAGTTTTCAAATTCAAGCACTTCTTTCTTTCCATGATGCTATTTGGCTCATCCAAATGCATCTAAACTCTCACTGTGACTATTAATGCTACCAGGCAGTGATGCAGTAGCAATTGCAAGGACACAGGCAAGCATTTCCAATGGCATCCAGTGTTAACAGAACTTCAGCACAGCACACAGAGTCCCTGGAACAGGCCAGATGAAGTTTAAGAGCAAACGTCTGAATAGAAAGTTACTGACCCCACAGAGAATTTTCTCTAAAACATATTTTGCCTTGTATTTCTCTGTCTTGTTGAAACAGACTGAAACAAAAAATAAGGCTCCTCATTCCTTTGAAAGGTCTTTGTTCAAAAATTTTGTTCAAAGGCCTTTGTTTCAAGAAGTGTCAAAAATGTTCAGCCTCATGGTGTTCTCTGAGGCCTTTCGATTTTCATGTGGCTACTTCCATGTGATCTTCATCAGCTTTTAACCCAGACTGCTCTATATGCTCTTACTTCTGCCTGAGTTAAAAGCACATCAGAAAGTAGGGAACAAAAGCAGATTTTAAAAATATATATTTTCTTTCCCAGAAGATACTGTGTGTCTGAGATTAAAATGTTTTTCTGAGGATGCCTCATGTTCAACCACGCACGGTCACACCACCTCTGCAGCAGGATCCCAGGGTAGCCTCTGTAATCACTGGCATATTGACACTAAAGAGAGATGCTGGAAACAAGTATTGGCAGCAAAACTGGTCAAAACATCCATTTCATTCAATAGGTACATGACATAGAAAGTCAGTGGGAATTTCTCCCATGTACATATGTACAGAAGAAAAAGAGCATGTTTTGGGCTAAAATATTTGTATATTCAGTTTTGCACTAAAAACAGATGAAAAGAAAATATTTTGAAGAGGGGTTTAAAAATCTGTGTGTTTGCAATTATGTATCATTATACTTTTAACTAGTTTTGGACTGTAAATTTGAAAAATACTGTTTTGAATTCAGGGGTTTTTTTGAAGGCTCTCAAGCATTCCAAGCATCTCTCCTATTGTTTACTATTACCACAGTTCTGATCATGAGAAAAAATAAACAAGCAAACACACTTATCTGATCAGGATGTTGGTATCAGGTCTGTTTGTCAGTGTGCAGGTTAATATAAAATTAAACACTCACTGGATGGAAACATGTAGCACTGAAATGCACCTACCACTGAGGGTTAATTAGACAATCAAGTACAAGAGATGGTGCTCTCTCTGCCAAGATGGCATTGCTTCTCCAAAGAGATGCTCTTGAATTTATAGCAGAACATCAAAACCAGCTTCTGAATAAATTAGGGGGAAATAAGTTTGGGTGAAAAGGAGGAGGTTAAACTGGAATCTCTGGAGGAACCAGAGACAAAAGCTGGGTGGAGAGAAAGGAAGGCCTCTCTCAGAGGTATCCTGAGCTGCAGGGCAAATGAGAAGAGGGAGTCCTTGAAAAGCTAGCTAGGAAAGAGCTGATAGCAAGTCAGCTAATTACAGGGGGAAGAGGGGTTTCGACCTTGCTAGAAGTAGAGTTAAGTCTATTTCTGTATGTATTTCACAGACATTTATAACTGTGCCATCTCTGTGGCTGTGGAACATGAATGTTTTTATTTATGTTTTACTGTCTACTGATTTGAGTGTGGCATGATTCCCAGGCACTCAGCTAACACTCTTCAGTAATATTCCTTGCTTAAAGAGGTTGCTTATCTATAACCGGGAAATGATACAGCTGAAATCTGCAGTTACCCAGCACATTTGGTCAAGGAATTTGAAGTGCAGAAGGGTGTGCCTCACAGAGGATGCAAGAGGTAGGTAGGTTTAAGGGCAGATTATGACTGAAATCTGGAAAAAAGGAATCACCTTTTAGTAAGCAGCAGCAGAAATGAAACCTTCCTGCAAAGAGGTGAAATGCAGAGTACCAGGGCCCCAGGAGACTTGTAGGTGCTTTACACACTTTATCTGCTTTTTATTTTACATTACTAGTCCTAAATTGTACTCTCTGGAAGTGATGTGTCATTTGAAGTGCATTTTACTGGATAGTGCCATTAAACAATTCCTGCTCACTTCTTCCTGGGTTGCAGGGGGAAAGTATATTTTACTGGATCACTCCTTGGATGCCTTTCACAATGGGAACAGGAAGCAAAGAGAAGTGAAAACAAGGTGGGGGAGGGAGGAAAAAAAAAAAAAGATAGTTGGATGGCACTGGATGTACACAAAACTCAGCCCAAAATACTATGAGAGGGGTCATGGAGGTTGTGGTCATAGAAGAATGGAAAGGAGACCGTAGCAGCATGACCAAGAAGCACTGGACTGCAGAATTTTTTTCTAAGTTTCTCAATCTCTCACTGTTTCAAATCACCACTGCTGAATGCCTTGACACCAAACTGATGCCTGCCAGCAGGAAATGTTCTGATACCAACCAGCAGTTCTGTAACCAACACTTGCTTTCCAGGTCTCTGTACTGTGCCCAGCTGCAGCCCAGGATTCTTGTTTCATATGAATGAACTTCTGTCAAACAGTTTCTTTAAAGCAACAGACATGTTCTACAGTAGTTTTTCCTTACTGGACATGTAGGTCATCTTCCCAGCTTTACTGCTCCAAATAATTCCCACCCACTTAAACAGCATTTTTGACAAAGCTTCACCTCTCCAGAGCTGCAATTCCAACTCTCTAGAGAGATGGGAGGGTATTTTCCCCTTGTAGGGGAGAAACACTGATGTGTTGACAGTTGTGGGTTTTTTTAAATGGGATTCTTTCAGCAGAGAATTATAAAAAAAGAACAGCTATTTGTCAGGTGTAACTGCTTCACTCTACTGAACAAAGATGTGACCTGGTGGTTCAACCCATCGTCACTGGATGGTCCTTGGGTTGCTCTCAGGAGCTACTTCATAATGGGGCAGAGGACTCTGTCTGCCACTGCCCAAACTCCACTGCCTTGCTGGCAAGGTGAGGTGGTACCAGCCTTTCTGCTGCCCACATGCTCACGTGGGCATGCATCATGTATCCAGTGGTTCTTGGGAGCTGCCTGACACTTCCCACTCTTGGCACACCCTCCAAGCTCAGAAGTCGTGCTCACCTTACTGCACACACCCTGCATAGGTGTAGCATCTGAGCCCCGCAGCATGCAGCATCCCCAGAGCGGGTTCTGTCCCTGTACCTGCACCCTGTACCTGCTCCCTCCCATCCCCCGCTGTGCCCACACAAGGCTAGGGGGAACCCCACTGGCTTTCATGCTGACCTCACAGGGCTGGCATGCTGTGACAGATACATCCGCAGAGGACAGGGCAGAAGGGACACAGTGTGGAGAGGCAAACACAGTGACAATCTGCCAGGAGATGGCATGAGAGCATAATCCTGACTCAGCCTGCCCAGTCACAGGCTCAGAGAGACCACAAGTGTCCACACCGCTCTCAAGGGAGACCCTTTGAGGACAGCCAGCACCCTGACATTCTAAAAACCAGCGTGAACAAAGTGGGAATTTCACTCTGAGTATGGCAGTGTCTGTGCTGTGCTGGACCTGCCTGTTTCCCAGATTTGCACATCCGAGGAGAAATCAACACATCCTCCCAGGAGAAACTGTTGCTCCTGATTGCACAGTACAGCCAGGAGGAGCCTCTGTCCTGGAAATCCACATGCAAAGAAACCAGCAGCCAAACGCCACTGAGGTGTCAGCATTTAATTACAGTTGGAATGTGGTTCAAATCTTGCCTTTTCTGTCATGTGTTCTGCTTCCCAAAACACAAAAAAACTGCAACAGTGCAAGATTTCTCCCCCTGAAAAATAATAATCAGACTACAGCCCCACTATTATAATTAAACAGAAATTAATTACATTCTATAGAAGGGGACAGGTTCTGAAGGCTTAGCTGCTTTCCTTTTTAATTATTGCATAACGTTGTGAACACAGCAAAAATCTTTTTAACATGCTAAACGCACGGGGGGGTTTGTTTGCTTTAACAGACTGCAATGGATGCTGCATTTGCATTTAATTAAAAAAAAAAAGTTATTAAAATAGTTTATTTTGGTTCAATGTGTATTTGTTTAGCATGTGGATGGTTTCACATCAGAAATGAGATTTATTTTTTTTTTTCCCAACCAGTATTGAGCAACAGACATCTGGGGAAAGCAAATAAAAAGAACAGATCAATGTATTTTGAAAAGAAAGCTTGTTACTGTAAAAAATTTGGCCCTGTCACAACTAGGTTATTTTTGAATAGTCTGTTTCCAAAGGAATCAATCCCTAACCTAAAAGCTAAATAGTAAGTTGCCTTTATGACAGGAACAAAATTATGCAACCCCAGAAACTGGACTGCATGCAAAAACCTCACACCATGCACAAAGTACCCTCTAACCAATGGTGATAGGAAGAAACAACTCCTGTGGGTAGCCAGTACCATCCCCTCCAGCTGTTTCTGGGGGCATGGCTGGCTGTATGAACGTAGGGTGGGTCTGCTGAACCAGGCAGTGTATTTGGGGAAAAGAAATTCTAATTTCCAGCTCCTGAGCAGCCTTACACAGGAATCAGGCATTTTGGCAGATGCAGAAAAGTGTAGGCATCCAGTTCACTTGAAATTCAAATGAAGAAACAGTGAGTTGGTATATGTGCTTTCAGGGTTAGACAGCAGCTAAGCAAAGATTTTTTTAAATTGCAATTTTACATTTAGGTTTAGAAGTGAGCTTTAATTGGGTTAAGTCCTGCTTTAGACACCAAAGCTCTTGACAGGATCTATCTGTGTTCCTGTATTAAAAGTCTTAGGGAATCGCTTCTTCATAGCCACATACCTGATTCATCACTCTTTGGAAAGCTACAATAAATCTGTCATGGAAGCCTACTAATTGCTAGTAAATCACCAAAGTTGGAAGTGGCACAAGCATATCCAAAAAGAGTAAAAGTGAAGAGCCGAACCTTGAAAGTGCTCTGGGGTGAAATTCTGTCACTTTACAGATGAACCTGTAATCTATGAGAAAATAAATGATGTATAATGATTACTAAATTTGAAATCAAATCTTCACATGGGGACAATTCAATAAGGTTAGGTGATTATAGGACTATGCAGCAGCATCAATTATGGAGCCAGAAATAGTGTCATGTCCCTCGGAGGCTACAAAAACTCTGCACTGCTTTATTCACCAACATCAGAGGACATTCACTTTAATCAAATAGTCTGGGGGTTCTTGTTTTGAAGAAAAAAAAAGAAAAGAAAGAAAAGAAAAAACAGTAAGGCATGAGCCCAAAAATGACTGGCAATGATCCTAACTTATCATCTGAGCTACCGTTTGCTCTGCCAATTGATGGGAAATGAAGTGTGATCAATTCTAGCCCACTGTACATCATTCCTATTGACTGACCTGCCAAATCCTTGATTGAATAATTAGTTAAGATATCAGTGTCTGCCATTTTGCACAATGCTCACAAGACAAAGCCCTGAAGTTTTCATAAAATGGACAATTACCACATCATCTGTAACTTTACATTTTCTTTCAAATATATGACTAAGTCTTGATATTGCCAAAATATGGAATAAAAACATAACGGTACGTGAGAAGTAGTAAAATCTAGAAGCATGAAATCTAGAGGTCAGTGCAACCCCTGAAGTAACACAACATACATTTTGAATCTTACAGATGGATAATAAGCCATATCAGAAAGGATTAAACCTGTGCTCCTCATTTACAATAGTTCACTTTAAGTAGCAACCTGTCTATTTTCCATTCTCAGTATCAGGGAAACAGCACTAACTCAGGCGCTCGGTGGTGACTGACAGCAGTGCTGACATTTTAATAGCAGCTACTGTTTAAGAGCACTATCACCATCCTGTGATTCTTAAATAAAGATTTAATCTACTTTTGATGCAGCAAAGCTCTGCAGACCACGCAATCTGCTGTTAGGGCACATGCAAAGGTGGGGGTTTCTTTACTCCCATCACACAGCCCCACACCGGGTGTGTAACAAGCTGTTCCAAAGCCATAAATCAGACTAAGCGAGGCACTGCTTGACATTATACTTTACATTACAGTCCCAAGTCTGACTGCTAGCAAACAGGGACATTACATGTACTGCTGCATCTCAGACAGAAATGGTGTTAACTGCAAATACACATCAGTTATTCAGTGCAAAGAAGTGACATGTGACTGGTAAGATGGGCCTGATACAAGCACCTTGGCATTTCTACGTTTAGTTCACACGTGTGGATGTAGCTCCCAAGTATCCAGATGCCATAGCAGTATGTAAAGACATCACTGCTTCCTGAACCACTTTGCTGTGGTTTTGGCTGTACTCACCATCTTCCCCTTAACTCCCCCCTCAACTGCCAATGAAGAGCAAAACCAGGGATACATACAATCTGAAAATGCAAATGCATCATCTAAAATACAGGAAAGTGCCAGTGGCTTATGAGGCAGAAATGGAGAAACCATGTGAAAGAGAAAACATCTTACTCCACATCATGGATGACTAATTTCTTCCCACACTATGCTGTAATAAATCCTAGCCTTTGCTAACACAAGAATAGGAAAGCTCTTACCCAAAGGTAGTAAAGACATGCCCTGCTTAGTGCTCACTTTAGTATGCACAAATGGAAGACATTGCTGGCTTGCCACATAGTGGCACCTCAGATAATCCAGAGTAAACAGATTCATCTTTCCTTCTGAGCTGACAGCAGGTTAAAAGCATAATGCCATAGTTTGGTATCCACAGAAGTCTTCCTTTGGACATCACACCAACCCTATCCTCAGTCTTTATTTTTAAATTGGCAGAAAACATCACACCAGTGCCACCCTGGCAGATTCTTTTTTCAATCCCTGCACTCAACAGGTATGGGCAATAGCTGGGACATGCTGCAGTTTATTTCCCTGGCTGCTGCTGTAGTGCAGTAGTTTGCATAGCACTTTGAAGTGAATGTTTAAGAGAGGAAATCTGCACAACAGAGGCAGTACTTGTATCGCAGAACTATATATTCAAGTTCAATGCATATCTTTTTATGTCAAACCAGCTTTCGTGTGCAACTATCAATGGGATTTTTAAATTAGGGAAGTGACACAAGTGGGACTGATCGCCACCCTGAGTTGCTTCAACAGTATTTGCCTCAAAGCTTACATGCAAGCTCTGTGCAGTGTGCAAACTCCTATTATGGAGATGTGAATTACATATATATTTACTATTTGTAGACGAATACAGTCTGAAGCAATTCAGTTCCGTGCAGAAAGAGCTCTCACTCAGATGTTCAAATGATGCCTTTTAACCCTCTCTGAACACCAGTTGCCAACCATTATCTCATCATACCTTACAGTATGAGTCTGGAAAGACCAACTCAAGCCCGCAGACAGACACAACGTTAGCACACCATCTTTGTCAGAAATAAACCTGCGATTGCTTCCTGTGTTAGCCATGGCAGTTTGGGTCTTAGTAGTCAGCCAGCTTCTCCTTTTCAAGAACAAAAAAAATCTTATCTGTGGTTTTCTACAGTGCTTAGATCTGGTGAGTATTAATTAAGCACTGTGAGCATCACGGTACAAAAATGCCTCCTTTCTCCCTGCTAGCAAGGCTAGTAGCAGGGGGAATATAAAATATAAAATAAAATATTCTACCAGTTCCAGATTAGCCCAAAGCACAAACAAGTACTAGCATTCTCTTTGTTCTTCTTACCCAGAGCGAATGCTACATCAAGTTTGGGGAAGACAGTTGTATCTTGAGCAAATTGGCTCCAGGAATCAATCAACTTATCTCATCCATGAAGATGTCTAGACTTTTACATTTGTGGAAATGGTTACTAGGCATTCAGTAATAATGACAACATGATGGGCTGACAAGACTTTATTTTCCTCTGAGATTGGAGAACTCTGATTCTGCTTGGCAATAAATGTAAATTATTTATAGTGTACAGATTTGGTAGATACCAGGCAGTCTACTGCACATGGGTATATGCAATTCTCATGTACCATAATTGTGCACTATATATGCGTTGATAAAATTAATAGACCTGCAGGCAGAATATTTCTGTCTTGAATAATTTTCCACATATTAACCATTCATCTTAATACTATGCCTTTTCTTATCTGATTATTTTATTAAGAATTGGTAAGGGGGTTTGTTTAGCTAAAGCTTACTGCATGAAGGAAAACCTGCAGCTGTTTAGCAGGTCAGGTAAAAAGTGGATAAAGAAGCCTCAGTACTGTGGAAGGAGCCAACACCTACCTTCCAAAATAACATTTGCTAAATGGATTGTCACAAGCAGCCAACTTCTATTTACTAAAGCAGTAAATGCAGGCTTGCAGTATCAGAAAGAATTAAACATTCTCTGTGAAAATTAGCCATACAGCATCACAGGAGGTTCCCCCTTTATCCAGCATCAGTTAAATTTCACTGTCTTCTAAGGAGATTAAATTTCCCCTTTACAACTCTTTTTCCAACTGCCTGACACACTTCAGCAAGCTTTCAAAGGCAGGATGGCATCACTGAATTCTCTCAAATCCAGGCTGCTTCCTTTTTACCCAGCTTCTCCACTCACTATTTTTTCAGTGTTTTTCCCTTTCTTTCATGGTTGCTCATTCCCCAGCATATCTTTCTTTTCTAGGCTAAAATCTTTGTGCCACATACATGCCACCGCAGTGATACAACATAAATAAAGCACAAACAGCAAATTAAGAATGCATTTGAAACATCCCTGAAATTAATTTTGAAGGATGAAGGGAGTGCATCAAAAATTGAGGATGTGAATATGAATTTTAGGCTGTGAAAAAAATCAGCTGGGCATACTACAGATTTTGATATTTTTTCTATTTCTTCTGTATTTCTTGTCAGCATAGGGTTACCAAAGACACCACATGGACAAACTGCAGCCTATGGGCAGTTTATAAAATATGGTTTCTGTATGTATTTGTCACTTGCCAGAGACACACTGCTGTTACTTTCATGAAAGCATATTTTGGTAACTTCAGTATATTTAAAAATTCAGGTCCAACATTCTGTTGTGTTTTGTGGTTTTTCTTCTCTCAGGAATACAGTGATGGTTGCTTATGACTTAAACCTGCAAATTAACAGCATTTCTGGACCTTGGTAGACAACCTGCACTTGGGTCGGAAGAATCCCAGACACAGATACAGCCTGGGAGAAGAGCTTCTCGAGAGTAGCCCTGCTGAGAAGGACTTGGGGATTGTGGTGGACAAGAGACTTAACATGAGCCAGCAGTGTGCTCTTGCAGCTCGCAAGGCCAATGGGATCCTGGGCTCCATTAGAAGAGGGGTGGCCAGCAGGGACAGGGAGGTGATTGTCCCTCTCTACTCTGCCCTCGTGAGGCCCCATCTGGAGTCCTGTGTCCAGATCTGGGGCCCCCAATACAAGATGTGGAACTGTTGGAGAGGGTTCAGAGGAGGGCCACAAGGATGATTAGAGGGCTGGAGCACCTGCCCTACAAAGAAAGGCTGAGGGAGCTGGGCTTGTTCAGCGTGGAGAAGAGAAGGCTGCGGGGGGACCTCATTGCAGCCTTCCAGTACCTGAAGGGAACTTATAAGCAGGAGGGGATTAAACTTTTTAAAAGGGTAGATAATGGCAGGACAAGGGGGAATGGACTAAAGCTAAAGGAGGGTAGGTTTAGATTAGATATTAGGGGGAAGTTTTTTTACAGAAAGAGTGGTGAGTTGCTGGAACAGGCTGCCCAGAGAAGTAGTGGATGCCCCGTCCCTGGCAGTGTTCAAGGCCAGGTTGGATGGGGCCCTGGACAACCTTGTGTAGATCCAGACCTGGAGGTTGGTGGCCCTGCCTGTGGCAGGGGGGTTGGAGCTCTATGATCCATGGGGTCCCTTCCAACCCAGACCATTCTATGATTCTATGAACCTTCCTTCTAGCGATCATGTAAGGCTTTTTCTTGACCCAGGCTTCACCAGCAGAGGCTGAATTACTGCATATAGTAGTCTTAAGCAAAGAGGAAAAAAAACCCTCCAAATATAGCATCAGTATCTATAGCTTATTCTTTTTAAACCAATGTGTTAGTTGGACACAATTTCTGATTGTTTGACTCAGGTTGTCCAGAGCTATGACATCTAGGGAATGTGTGGAGAATGGTCATATATGCTCACTTCAGACTTGTGTAGTTACCACAACTAAAATACTGCAGCTTAATCTGTATCCACTCTACCCAGAAGTTTTAGGTAGTCTTAAGTGGGAAGTGTTGCATCATATTCTCCTCTTTAACCCTGTTAGTGTCAGAATTCCCATCATGTGTTTGGAGAACAGAGGTTCAGGTGCTGTGCCTCCAATTAACTATGCCCAACATTTCCTCTGCCTCAGTTTAATACATCCCTCTCCCAAAAATCACCTCTGCACCAAAACCTGAGAATTTCATTTTATATACACAAAGCTTCTTCAGAGTGACATGCCTTCAGCTTCATGGCAACTCTTCTGTGCACAGCCACCCTGCTGCTGGATCCAACCCTGTTCCCCAGGACATGTCACACGTTTTGACAAGTCTATTCCCACACCCTCCCAAAGAGATATACTTATTTCTTCACTCTTCAGACTCCAGCAAAAGACTATTGTACTGCTGCTCCTCCACTTTTCCTTCTGAAAAACAGGCCACTAAATAATCACCTGCCAGATGTCCTGGTAAAAACAGTAAGGTCATTAGGACCACCCTTGGCCTCTCCTCTTGCTTTCCTCCTAAGAAAATCCCAGAAACTCTTCAACCCACTTTTGCAGGGGAAATTTCTGCTCACCCTGGGAGAGTGAATTAATTCCTCTTCTGTCTCTCTGTCCAGTTCTTGCCACTCACATACAACTCAGAGTGAGCAAAGGGAAATGGTCTTTTTTTAAATTTTGAGGGGATTGTAACGGTTTCATTGAATGGCTGGCAAAATCCTTTATGCCAAATGAGAGAGATGTTACTAGCTGACTTAAAAATTGATCCCAAATGAATGAGTCACCTTCTTAGTAAGTAAGACTTGGCAGGACTGATTTGCATCACAAAGCCGCCGCTGCCTTCTGGCATCCTGAAGGCACTGTCAGTGAAAAAGCCAAGGCCTGACTGGATATAGATGCAGATGAGAATTGCTTACTCCTAGGGCAGGCTTTAGCTACAGAGCTAGCCTGAACTTTAACTACTGCTCTCAACCACATTCCTACCCACACTAGAAAGCTTATGATCTGTCTCAAAGGACGCTTTCAGCTCATGCTAACACACTGAAGAAAGTACAGGCTTGAGCCCAGATACTGGCTCTCTCCAGGCTGGCAAGCTACCTACTGACATGCAATGCAGGGGCACGTCAATCATACATGCTGTTATTTCCCAGGCTTTACTGGACAGTTCAACCAGGCTTGAGGTGCTGTTGTTCTCCAGCACAGATCCTAAATTTTCTACAGTGAACTATGATCATCAAACATTGTTGGAGCAAAGATATATGCCATGAGAAGACACAACGGCTTACATCTGTGTAGCTTCATTTGGGCATAAAAGAAAGAGCATCTTCAAAAAAGCTCTACCTCAGCCATAAAAATGTAATATTGCAATTTATCACCAACAATCCCATTATTACACTGAAATTAATGCCATTTGAAGAACGTTCAATCCCTAAAGGGTTTCAAGCAATGCCCTGTAAATTTCCATGTCCAGATATGTCAATAAATTCAGTCTCTTAAACAGCAGGAATAATGCACCATGGGAATAATACTGCATTTACCAAATGTATGCAAATAAATTTGACAAACAAAACCCCCTTCTTAAAAACAAGAAGACAAATACTATTTGCATGTATCAGTATTAAGCACAATTTTGCCCCACTTCTTTCATTTTGTACCAGACAAACTGCAAAAGTGCAATTCCTTCACAGCCAATAATCCTGCTGAGCTTCACCTTTTACCCCAGTCTCTTCATGAAATTCGTTCCAGCTGCTGAGTGTGACAGGTATGCAGCAATATACACTTGGTGATGAGCATCTGTGACAGCATTTAAGTTGACCCAGTTTTCAAGGTAGTTCATCTTAGTGGAAGAAAATCCATATCAATGAATAGGATGGGGAAGTTGTTATTATTACATTATTGTCTCTACCAACCCCTCCCAAAGAGAAAGAGAGACACTCTTCCTGTCTAGTCATCCCTTCTCATTCTTAGGTCATTTTCATTCGAGAGGCACATTACTGTTACAGCAAAGCAAGTAATTATGCCAAAAAAGGCAGTCCTACTGGGGATACAGCTGAATGATAAAGAAGTGCTTTGTACCAGGCAAGCTGCATCACCCCCCTGACAATCACGCCCAATTCTACCAGACTTACAGGTACAAATGCTTCTATGTTAGTCTCTTCCAAAACAACTGGGCCAGTCCATGATCACAGCTTTATTCCTCTCTCAACACCTACAAAGCTCCTTGGCATAGGTCTAGCATCTGATTTACTCCCTTGACTATCAATAGTAGCATAATGTTATGCCCATTATCCACATCCTCAAGAAGCCAACAGCACCCACTGCCATTCCAATAAGGCATTCTCTGAAAAAGCTCTAGAAATTCCAATTTCTTTAGCCTTTCTTTTTGGCAACCAACCAACCACACCTGGTCCTCCTACTGACCAACTACAAAATCAGACTGACCGTAGTGCTTTGAAAGCTTTCTTTGTATGCTTCTCTGCCTAGTTACCACATGGGCAAAGCCTTGCTTGCTTACTATTAAATATAAATTCCATCTTACTATTTGCAGTCCTGCTTCTTAAGTGCTTTTTAGAAGCAAGAATAATGGTAGTTTATTGCTCTTGAGCCAAATATTCTGTGGTCAAACCAGAAAAGCAAATATAAAACCCCTCCTCCCATTCTTCCATGTCAGATTTGTTTAGTAGAAAGGCCATTTGTTTTTTCTCCCATGTACCTCTTAGTACCTGGGATCCCAGTGTCGAGCTAGGCTCTTTTCCTTGTATTGTAGAGAACATGCAGGATTTTGCACTCTCTGCCAGTTGGCAACTTGGTTGGTGATAAATCAGAAAAAGAACTCAAAGTTCAATACTCCTTTCCATCATTTAATGCAGAAATCACCCAAAGAAAAAAGAAAATCTAATGTGAAAAACAAGAAGAAATGGTGAACAGAGACTGTACAACATGCTTGCCTGAAGGCTAAAGAAGCTCGTCGATGCTCCAGGGGCTTTCATGAGTTCTATGTCAAATGGTCATGGGATAACATGCAGAAAAAGGAGCAGGGGTTGAACCAAGCTCTTCCCAGCCTTTGGCTCACACTCCTGCTTGCTCAGTGTGTTGTGCCTAGAGGCACAGCTCCAACAAGAAGCTGTGTTTATTAGTCTGAAGTTTACAGATTAGAGTTGTATCCTTAGAGAAAGAATTGTAAATCACCTCTGACCAAGGAACACATGAAGGTTTTGCCTTCTACATTCTAGATAAGCATTCTAACCACCAGGCTACTGTTCAAGGCAAAGCAAAGGACCTTGTGTAATTGAGGGCGAGATGGTTTTTTGCAAAGGTGATCTTGATCTCTGTTTTGAGAAAAGGGTGGAAGAACTTATTTCAGAATGAGCATTTAGAACAGCATGGAAGGTGTTTCTTCACAGCCATGTGTAAGCATGAAGATAGGATACTTAAGACATTACCCTTACTCGCTGTATTATATCCTAGTTTGTATTTTGGGGTTTGTTAGTGGGTTTTTTTTCCCCCAGGTAACTGCATACTGATTTAAACTAGATTATTGGAGATATATTTACTAAATACTGCAAGGAGATAAAAACCAAGGAGATTAGGCACTTTATGTGCATACACATATTATACCTCCACATACATATTATACTCCAAGGCTCTAACAGCATCTATTGAAATACTCAGGATCTTCAAATACAGTGTGCTTTACACATCTGAGCCACCAACATTTCCCAATGTGACCCAAACACTAATTTTCAATAAAAAGATGTTACTCTCTGCAACACAAGTCCAGAAAAAAAAAGCATGGTTGTGGTTATGTAACATTATCATATTTTTCCCATGCATCTTTATCTCCATCATTAATTTTGTAATTTCAAGTAAATCCAATGTATACCTCCTGCGAGCGTATGAAACCCTGTGTTCCCTTCACATTTACAGGGAAGCAGAAATACTGCACTTTTTTTTTTTCTTGAATGTGTTCTTGACAGAGAAATGCCTACCTTATTGATTCAAACAGTATCCAAGAGGCATCAAAACTGCAGCAATAGTGCAGCTGCTAACATGAATCACAAAATCTTTTTCAGCACATTCGAACTGGGATCTTACTGCCCTGAACACTGATACATAAATACAGTTATCTGACATAATGTAATTTCAGAGCAAAATCACATCAGTGCATTGACTTAATACCAGGTTCTCTATGAGAGTCTCATATTCTTGGCCAACTATGTAAAAAGTGCAGCCTAAACAGCCCTGCACAACAAAAAAATATTTAACCTATAGAAAATAAGATTAATAACCTTATTGGACAGATGCACTCTGAGATTTTAATTCTGCTTCAATTCCTGTTTAGCAGAAGTTCATTAAACTCCTACATCATGAGTCTGACCTAGAAAAGTAAATAAGTACTCTGTTATTCCCTTTAGAGCCCTGACTTACTAATAAGGAATTATAAATCTCCAGTCACTTTGTCAAGCAGCCAAATACATCCCAAGTGAAACACAACTGCAAAGTTCATAAAAATGAGACCGATTGAAATGCAAGACTAAAAATGTGATTTTGTTTTATAGACCATGAATTAATACCACATTGTTTCCACTTTTGTGAACTACAAATGTGGACAAGAAGAAATGAAGAGAACACAGCTACATTCACCCACCCGGTCAACTCTCTCACTGGCCCTTGTTTGTGTCTCCTCCTTGAAAACATCAAGTTATTGCACTTATATACCACTATTCATCAAAGATGTTTAAGCTTTTTATGAAGACAGATAGGTAGTTTAGATGTGGAGAGACTCAGGAGCAAATAATCATAAACATTCACACATGCCTCAGCCAAAGTCACCATGCAAGCCAGTGATGGATTTGGTAACAGGGCCATCTTATATACCCTGGCTCAACTGCCAGCTCTAAAACCCACAGCGTATGATGGGCACGGCTCCAGCAGAACGCTAATACATCACTAGAAGTTTATGAATAATCAAATTGAAGATGTTTGCTGAAACAAAGCCATAGTCCTATGTAGAGGATGAAATCTGGGCTCTGCTGGAAAGCTTGACGCCCGGATAAAAGTCCTCTTGGCTTAAGCCATTCCTTTCTAAACATTTCTTGAAAATCTGATTTGGATTTGTTGATGTGTTTGTTGGATGACCTCAGTTATACTATCCAGGCTATGTTAAATATAGTAGCTTGAATTGTCATTACCTACAGCGATTAAACCTATAATTAGATCCCCTTCAATGTCTTCTTGACTTGCAAATGCATCCCTCTAACCTTCCCTGATGCTGTTTTACCATTTGACCCTGGACTATCTCTGTTTGCTTTCTCAGTGCAATAGTTCCAAAGTCCTCTTTGAAGTAACCTGGCCAAAAAGCTGAGCACTAGCTTTAATAGTAGAGTGAGCATTATTTGTAATTCTTTGCCTAACTACAAAAGACCTAAAGCTCATTTACAAATCCTCCTGCTACAGTTTATCCCATTGGTTTTGCAGATGTCCATCAGAGCACAGCTTTGCCTGTAGTGCATTTTGAATGCTGCTGAAATTTCAAAATATGCAATTGTACACATGCACATTGATTTTGGTAGGAATTTGACAATATTAATAGGACCAGTGAGCTTAACCTTTCACCTTGCAAGGCTCTCCCAGTTTGCCACGAGGAAACACTCCTAATGAGGCCATAAAAGGCCTAACAATCCAGCCTGCTTCTAGTAATGAAGATGACAGGTCTGATTCACAGGAGTCCTATTCTGGTTATTCTGGCATATTCTACTAAACCTTCCCAAGTCAGATACTGACCACTTGGCTACTGCCTTCTGAGGACAGAATGCTCCGCACTGCGTCTACTCTGTGTATACTCTGTGAAGCAGTTTGGGACTTTGCAGTATGAAAATAATTTAAGATAAGTTATAACGTGGCTTCACAATTTGAATTATGCCTGATGTATTTGTCATGCTGAATTTTAATTCTCTATCCACCTCTAAAGCTGAGATGGCACCATTAATTACATAGCTGGAACACTGTTCCTGTATAAAAATGTGAATGAAATGGCTAAATTAAGATTGCCTCCAAGAAACTGTTGCTTAGTCTCATTAGCAATACAAAAGTGCAGTCATTGAAATGCATGCAAGAAGCTGTTTATTCAACTGGCCAAGAAACCTGACAGTTACTAAAAGGAATCTTAATCTACACAAAGAGAGGGTTAATTAAAGATATGCAAATAATTTGTTTTCTTGTGTTTCAAGCTAGGAAGTACCTAGTGTCTCATTTAAATAGGTGATAAGAAGACAATGGATCCTCTGGAAGATCACAATGAGATGTGAAATACATTGTAAGAAAGGTGTTAAAAATTGTGTGCTAAAATACAATGTACTAGGAAAACAGAAATTAAAGTCCTGGACACTTGGCCCAATTTGCATGTATTTTAGCATCCTACTGGGAAAATAAACATATTTTGTAACTACTGACACCTTCACATCAAATTCAGAGACCAAGTCACTGAGGGGGTTTTCCAGCCACACACAGTGTTTCAAAGGCAGCATGTCACAGTCTTTCCAGCTCTGACAGAAAAAGACAGACATGGCTTTGGGCTGTGGGAGAGCCAATGTTTTACTGTAATATGGTTAAAAGCAGCTAAAAACCCACCAATTATTCTGTAAACCAAAGAGTGATGCTAGCAACTGGACAGTCCGTGTCTCCACTTCAGGCAATTTAATATCTCCTATCTTTTATTTTCTTTTTCTCTCTACTCCATAAAATGCCAATAAATCCTCCTTTTCTTTAATCTAAGCTTAATTGGGTTTTTGGCTGTTATCTGGGGAAATTACTTTTTCGCATTCCTGAGGGAAACAGTGCAGTTCCTCAGGAGAGCTGAACACAACAGTCAGCCTACTGGTCAAGGGCAGGGGAAAAACTGTTATCTCCTTTCAAGGAAATGCCTCAGAGGGGTCAGTGGTATCATTATGAACAGAGAAAGGGCTAAATGACTTGAGGATACAATGCACCATCAGGGACTTAGATACGTGTAATAGACTACTGGTAGTGAGAGGTAGGATTATACACAAACATGCTAGGAATGAGATGGCTATCTTAAAAATATTTCAAAAGCAATGTGTTCCCTGAAATACAGTGCACGAGGAGAAGTCGTATCGTTTTAATTATAACAGTATAATTAAAGCAGTACAATTGCCTTAATATGGATGCAGACTTAGAGGTATAAAGGTGTTTCTTCCATGATAAGCCATTCTTGGCAAACAAGACTAAAAGACATTTCTGGGATAAGGCATCTTGACACTACACATCCATGCCCGTGGCAGAAGACAACTACTTCCATTAGGGATGTGAACCTAATAGAACAAAGACTGCGTGTAGACAGGTCCCAACAAAAGAGGGTACGTTTTAAGAGAAATGGGGAAAAGAGGGTTCTTGATAAAAAAGCATAAAAAAGTGGTTATCTTTTGTTTGTACATCAAAGGCACACCATTATCAACACAAAGGATTTTTTTCTTCTCATTGATGCCCTCCTCAGGGTTTGCACATACAGACTTTCCGCTAATAGTTCTCTGCATTGTGTAATTACAGAAGATGGAAATAGACCCACAGTTATGAGGTGCTTTCAATGGAGTTATCACTTTGCAAGTCTGAGCCTAGCATTTTTATTATTTGTGCTGCTTTGTATCACTGTGCTGTTTGGAATATTTATTCAGAGCATTTGTGTTCCAAGTATTTCCATTTTCAGAATACAATTTAATGTATAGACAGAGCAGCAGACTGTCTGCTTCCTGACAGTGCTGATAAGAACCAAAATGTTTACAACGTAAAACTGTCTGAGAAGCAAAGGAACAGATCTCTGCAGGACAGGCGCTCAGACAGGAATATCTGCTAGTAAATCTGAAACAGCTCAAGCTGACAGAACCATCCTACCCGACATCCAGAAATGTTCCTCTGAAATACCAAAGTAACTCATAAGTACACATAAAACTATTTTTAATATAAAAATACTACATCTTTCCCTACTGTGGCCAGATATATTCTGGACACCAACATATTCGCAACATGTTGCTGTGACACCAACATATATGTAGGTTTTCCCTCCTAATCAAAACAGTATGCTTCTGAACAGTTTGTGATGTGATAGATACTGTCTTCTCTGCTTAGATTTCTTCAACAATTCTACAGAGCATGGAAATTTATGTGAACCTTCGTGATGTCCCTAGCATTGAAAACTCATATCCAGCTCCATTCTTAGGTAATGCCTCCTGCAATCCCAACTTGCACCCTTGATCTACTAAATCACTATGCAGTATCACGTTGCCCTCCTGGGGCAATTGCACAAGTAATTCGCAAGACGATCACAATATCCATAATTCTACTACGGC
Organism: Zapornia atra; assembly: GCA_013400835.1. Lineage (NCBI taxonomy): Eukaryota > Metazoa > Chordata > Aves > Gruiformes > Rallidae > Zapornia > Zapornia atra. Next base: position 110,639 of record VZTU01004123.1, read on the forward strand.
TACTTTGTGAGAGGGCTTGGGAGGAAATAAATAGCCCTGAAACAAACTCTGCTTTATGAATTATTCTGATGCAAATTCATACTCTAAAACATTCCTCTTGTGCTAGAAGAAAGGAATATAAACAACTGAGAATATATTTTTATTTTTGGATTTACAGGGGCCATTATGAAAAATTGATTAACTGTAACAAACCTCCAAACAAATACTAATTTAAAGAGCTAGGTGAGAACCACAGCAGTGACGAACAGCTAACCGGTATATTCACCTAAGACTGAGCCACAGTCAAAAGATGTTAGTTTCCATTATTCTTATTTAATGTTGCGAATTTTAAAATATTTTGGCCAAGATTTTTAAAACACATAGACACTTAAATCTGTTTGAAATGTATGGTAAATTTCATCAAACTACTCTGGAAGAACTGGTGCTCTGGATTTCTCAGGGTATTATCATCACAGTTGATGTATTCACATAGGGAAGAAATTGGCTTAGTCACACAATCCATCAGCTAACGTTTGTAGCACCCACCTCCCTGACGAAAAGAATCTCATATTAAAATTTTGAGTATTTTAAAACTGTTTCAAACACTAATATTGTTCTGTGCAGCCTGAGCCCTTCCTACCATGATGGCTTATATACATTACTGTAAGATCGTGGTTCTAAATCCGCAAAATACTGAATTATGCTAAAACCACTAGGCACTGATTCTACCATGCTATCGTGGCATCTGCGTGCAGGTGAAACCCAGCAGCTCCTTGGGGTGCAGAAGCAGTGAGGGCTCCCCAGGGAGGCAGCAGGGCAGAGACTCTCCAGCCCAGGGGCACTGGGCATCTCCCTGGGGACAGGAACGTGCTGAGGCCAGACCAGGATGTCAGCCTGCCGGTTGGACCCAACTTTGCAGGGCTGGGGTACCATTGGAGGCTGGCACTCCTATGGTGTTGATGTCACTGAAGAGGAGCGAAAATGGGGCTCCTGGGCCCACAGGAGCAATGGGCAGAACTGTTCACATCCATCTCCAAAGCAAAAACAGAGCTGCTATGAAACTCATGCAAAAGGTATCTGTAGATTTTGAGGACAACAGAGATGAAGATGACAGCTGTGCAGGGAAGGGATCCTGCCATAAAGGAAAGGTTGAGCAGGAAGGTCCCAGCATCTGTTTGTGCTACAGTGTCTAGTTCACAGCAAGATCAGTTTCAGGTCTAAAGATCTGAAATTAGGAATCAAAACAAAAAAGGATAGACAGGTCAAACAGTATTTATAATATTTGTAGGTACCAGGCAAAACATTTAGATAGTGTTGCCCATCACACTGAGGTACAATTATTCCATGACAGCATGGCTAGATGAAGACACACTATCCAAGTGACACTTACAATTTTGCCAGTCTAAGGCATGTCAGGATAAGACACCAGGCTATGATCTTTCTCCCATATGTATAATTTTGATGAGTTTTACAAAATGCCAAATCTGAATCCTTGTGTCATTGTTTTATAATAATAGATGAGATCTTTCCATTTAAGAGCCCTAAAAGTGAGATACCAAGTTCAATACCAGAAGTAGTCAGCTGGTATCAATTCGGGGCAGCTTGTGTCCATCCAACCAACATACCATTAATCGTAAACGGTCCTCCTTAACTTCTAAAAACAACTTGTGATCAGCCTTTTAAAAAAGCCACTATGAAATTAGCTTTGGAGAATCTTCCTCTCCACCACCCCATCTCTTCCTAATGCAGCTTTAAATTAACATGTTCAATAAAGCAAGCAACACTCCAGCCCTAATAGCCAGAATCAGTCTTGACCCTCATTTTATCTTAGCTGGAGATAATTACTTGATACTAATGCAGAGTGCCAAAGACATTTCTGAATTTCACTGAATTATTATTAGACAAATTTTGATTCAAATCCCTCAGTGTAACACTACATAGCTATATAGATCAGGTTATTTTGTAGTACTCTTTCTTGCTTGCAGATGAAGGTCACAAACCTTGACTGTACTTTCAAGTAAATCCAGACTTCAGGATCAATCCCATAATCTGACACATGTGAGTAATCACATCAGTTGCTTTGTACAAATCTTTCTCAGATGGAGATGTGCATACTTGTTTCCCTGAACCATGTTAAGTGCATTTATTACAGGCATAATGAATGGAATATTACATTCCGAACAGGGTATTGTACATGTCATACATCAGCTATGTAGCAAGCAGTTGCTGCTTTTTGTGGGGCTGTCACATGAACTATCAGCAGAGTTTATCAAGCAATACCTTGAAATTCAGTGATATCTCAGTGAACGACTGGTTAATTTTATAGAGTCTAGACGGAAAGTCTGAGAATTAACATGCATAAATTTGAATCAATCATTCCTGTGCATTTAGCAGTCACTGCACTACTGATACCTATGAAAAAATGACCAGAGCTGTCTGGAATATTAATAAGAAACCCCACAATAGATGGTTATCTGTCAACAAATATGAAGCATCTACATAATCACAATTCTACCATGTTTGAAAGGGTATATGATCTCCGTAAATGAGGCAACCATGCCCTTAGCTGCTATTAGCATTAAGTAATGGTCAGTGACAGTGGAAAATCTCAATGATTCGGCCTTAGTATATGCAATGCAGTGTTGTGTGCCACATGAGCAAAGACTGGCTAGATTTTCACTAATCAGCTCTGAGAGTGCCAAAGGCTCACTGATTGTTTCATCAACTCAGGTTTATTCCAAGTATAGCTCATCAGATTACAAGTCTGACAGACGCTGAAGTACCTTACAGTGTTACACAGCTGATGAGCACAGTGTCACAACAGCAAACCCAAATGAGGCAGAATCTTTCTTTCAAAATATATTCTACTAAATATTAAGCTTTCTCCTTCAGAACATACTTCAAAAATTAACTGTATGATGCCAAACTTCTTTAATATTCAGATGCCACTACTTAACTGCATGTTCCAAAATATCCTACTTTCACTGTGACTGCTGTGATGCTTCTACACATGTTGGAGTAACATGAAAAATGTGGCCTTTTGAATTCTTAATGGATCAGAACCGATACAAGGACACAAGATGGTTGATCTGAGAAAGCAACAGACATTAATTGAACAATGTACCTGATAAATGAGGTAATCCCCACAGTGGATGATTCACATGCATCAGGTAGGCTGCTTTGATATCAGTGCTCTGAAGAAATATTTCAACCTTCCCTTGCAGCTTAGTAAGTAGTTAATAATCTTTATCTCATCTAGTATATTTTAAACACTCTAAACCGTTTTGTTCTGTTTTTATATACTATACACATTCAGCCTCATCAGGAGCGGTGCACACAGGCATATTTCCTCACACTTGTATTGAGAACCTCATTTCCAACAACAGACAGATCACTTTGGATCACAGGAGTTCAGAGCCTGCAAAACATTTTACAGTACTCTAGGAACCTTTCACTGCAGCAGCACTCACACAAAGCACAGAAATCTGTAGCTAATTCAGTTACTTATTTTATCCTGTGATGTTTCAACTCTCTTCTTAATTTCTCCTTGGTGTTTGACACAGTTACATTATTTATTTAAATTACTTTATATTATTACTACCAATACAAGATAAACAGAATCTGTGACACTTCTGGCACTTAAAAAATTTCTCATAGTTCAGATGTCTGTGTACTGTAATAGTCAGTTACCTGACTGTTAATTAACTTATGCTTCACCTTGCAACTTCTTGCCCTACGCACTATCTTTCATCTTTCTTAGTCCTTCAGTTCTTTAGGTCTGGGAATTGATCTATTAAGCATTTGTGGAGTTCCTGGCAGGTTTAGGCTTAGTGCCATACCTGTGCTTTAAAATAAATACACAGTAACAGAAAAGTTCCTCTACTGCAATTCCCAAGGCGCTGCTCACCAACAACTTCTCAGTGCTCATTTCTCTCTAGGTCTCTGGCCAAAGCAATGCAAATTCATACACTCCACTCACAGCAAACTACTGCATCTAAGAAAGAGCAGTTCAGCACAGTTTGACCCATACAGCCAAATGTAATAAGCAGAATTTAACCATACTTAAAAGAACCCACTCCATAGTCTGTAGGATTCACAGAGTGTATGCTGATTTACACAGAGAAACAATTGATATCTCTGGTACAACCAACAGGTACTGCCCTTTATTCTGATTTTTTTCAAACAGACTCTGACCAAAAATGAACAAAAAGCCATGCATTTTCATATCATTAAGGTACAGCATTAAATCGAAAGTGGGGAGAAGGAGCCCTTTTTAATGCTAAGGGCTTCAATTCTGGATACAAAAGCACTAATGACACTTTTATGAATTACATCTTGTCAACAGTAACTAATCAAAAGCTACCGACGTAGAGATTTAAGTAGGCATGCATTCCTAAAGATACTAGATCATTAATGAGAGGCCATCACTTGCAGAACCCGCTGACAAAATCTGCATACACTGGGGGAAGCCAGTGACATTTTGGAATCACACTAGGATAAGCAGGAGCCCAGCACTGATTACTAGAACCTTCACTAGCATAGTTAAGCATATGCTTAAATGTTTAATTATTCTCACTGAAGTATCAGACAATCTCACACATGTAAGCACCTCACTGAAATATAGCTGTAATTATGCTCTATTTTTTCTCCCAGTATCTTTCAATATCACTAAATAAAGATTGTCCCAAATGTGTGGACATTTCTGGAGTAAGGCTGAGAACAGTGGCTGAGAGGAAGGGGCCTCAATAGCAGAGTCATTGAATAAGTTACTCAGCATCTTCTGAGTTAGTACACCCATGCTACTCTAAGATATCCCTAAGTATTCAGATAGCCAATGCAGCGATGCTTCTAAAGCACAGTAGTATGCATTATTTGACTGAACTCTATGCCTCCCCAAGGGCCTGTGAAGCAATAGCAAGCCAAAGTGAGATAGGCATTAACTAGGCATTAAAACCAATTCTGAAGTCCCCTTTCCTAAAATCTTCTACAGTGAACAAGAAATTGAATACAATCTTCAGCCTAGTGAATACTTAACGATAAACACAATCTTTGGAATTTTTTCTAATGCTTTCATTTTCTAATTGGTACTCCCTAAAAAAGAAGGCAGATCTACTGATACCAAACTATGTTTCCTTTAAGGCTGGTCTTTATACACAGCACAGCATGGGGGAATGCCAAAAGAAACTTACCCTCTCCTTGCTATTATAATATGGCTCACTGGTAAACATAAAAAGTATACAAACTATATGCAACACTTTCAGACCCATTCCGTTCACTTAGAAACAACTGAAGAAGCACTCTTACCACACAAATTATTTTATATTAAATCAGTAATTACAATAAATTTTCATTTCACTTGGGATTCCTTTTTATCTTTGAGCAAAATAAGTAAATAGATCCTATTTGTTCTCATGTTTATGCTTTCTTTGCTCTTCAAAACACAGAGCAATATGCTGCATATTAAACTAATTTTCTCTACTTGATATCATTAATTTCTACACAAACCACAGACACCAAACCACAGCCTCATCTTAGGACAGCATATTGCAATGCTCAGAAGGATTACCTCTCTCCCATAGGTTATTTATGAATACCCATTAA
>VZTU01004126.1:0-12010 GCA_013400835.1 Zapornia atra
TCGCAAAACCACGACACTTCTGCTTCAAGGAAGTTTTGAACTGGTCATCAGAGAAGCAAAGAAATAGCTGGTCATGCTCACACATACAGCACAAGGTTATTCTCACCGGCACTGAATAAAAAAGAAATATTTTGTCTGGGAGAGCATTTTTAATACTATGCATCTGCAAATGAGTTAAAGAATAAGATATTTATTTTCCATTTTGTCTTCAACATTTCATGCGCATGTTTTTTTGTTTTGGGGGTTTTTTTTGTTTGGTTTTTTTTCCCCCTAAAACACAGTAAGTGATAAAGCATCCGGTTGGTATGATACAAAATTTCCACAATACAGTTGTTAGCTGTTACATTTTGGGAGTAAGATGCTGTTAATTCAGTGTGTTCTGATTTCAAGCTATTGACATATTACATTAACATGAGAAACCTCCTATATATACCCAGCTATACCTGATACCTTCGTCAAGAAAGTGGTCTGGGAAGGGCCTACAATTTAGTCAAAATATAGAAACAGAAGCAAAAGACAGGATGGCTTTACAGTATCATAGCATTTATGGGTCAGCTTTTTGATGTGTGAAATGGAAATAATCTTATTTGCAGAGTTAGCAAAGTTCAATTGTGTTTGAAATTTCTATGATCGAGACACTAGGGAGTACCATATGCATATAGCCCATTGCTCTGATGTAAGTGCTAGATTATACACCTATTATATTTAGTCATGGCTGCTTAATGGGAATATGACAGAAAGGATTGAGACAAATTGTCATGCACACAGTAGGTCCTGGGAGACCAGACATCATGCAACACACATAATGGATCATCCTGTCCCCACCCCAGAACAACTCAGAGATGTTATTATCTTTCTGATGATGAGAAAATGCTTGACATTACAAAAAGAAGCATTTCCTTTGTCTGAATTTATAAGTAGTCAAACCAATTTGAGGGTTTTTCTTTTTTTTCTCCAGATTTTCTGATCCTACAGAGGAATAATCAGAATTTAGAAGAAGGTCTATCACAGAACAAGCTCATGCAGAAGGTTAATTTGGATGAGAAAAGACTTTAAAAATACAATTTAAGCTTAATTTTTAGATTCAGATTGGTCTGAATGTCAGCTAGGACCACTGCAGACAGTCAAAACTGAACCACACATAGAGCTGTAACTTCACATACCTCGAAAGCCTTTAGCCTATCCATGCTACAGTAGAAACAGTGAAACTGAACTAGGTTTCGTACAGATTCACATCACATCTGATCTCAGAGAGCATCTTTGTTATTTAGCGTAAGCTGAGTTCAAAACACGAGAGGAATTCCAATGTAGTCTCTCATCTTTGCCCATAATATATTTTCCTGCAAATAAATGAAATATAATTGAAATCTATACTGTTCTGCCAAATCTGTTTGGTTGGTTGTTCAGAGACATATAAAAATATGTGGACAGACCTGTTACATAGCAGTAAATTCCTTAGGAAACCAAGATAGCCAGGTCTAATGAGCTCTCTACGAGGAAGGTCCATAACTTCTCTAAACAATCCATTCTCATATTTCATTATTCCTGTCTCTCACCTCTAGCTGGAAACTTCATCTCTGGAATTTAAACCTCTTAATCCTTGTCCTATTACTACTGAGAGCAGAATACTTCCTTCTTATTTTCAGCAATGGTTTATGCATAAGACAATTGTTATCTCTCCAGTAGATTATTTTTCAGACTAAACACCTCTAGTTCATTCAAAAACCTGCTTTACAGGGCATGACCAGAGGTCTGTAACACATAACCATGACTTCCTCTGGTCTCTTTCTCTCTTGGGCATCATTTTCCTTGAACTGGAGTCTTCATGTTGGGATGCAGGCAAATATTCACCGTCTCCTTCAGAGATGAAGGATATTTTCCATTCTCCATGGACATAGTATTCTTTATGTTTTTGAGGAGGATATGTACTTACCCTTTTTTACATCAACATAACATTACTGATTCATAGAATCCTAGAATGGTTTAGGTTAGAAAGGACCTTAAAGACCATCTAGTTGAAAATACCTGCCATAGGCAGGGACACCCTCCGCTAGACCAGGTTGCCCAAATTCACATCCCACCTGGTCTTGAACACTTCCAGAAAGGAGCAGCCACAGCTTCTCCAGGTACTGTGCCAGTGACTCACAAACCTCATTAAAAAAAAGTCTTTCCTATATCTAATCTAACTCTGCCCTCTTTTAGTTTAAAGCCATTACCCCTTCATCCTATCACTACATGTAAAAGTCCTTCTTTAGTATTCCTGTAGGCCCCCTTTAAGCAATTGCAGGCTACAATAAGGTCTTCCTGGAGCCTTCACTTCTCCAGGCTGGACAGCTGTGACTGTCAGCCTGCCTTCATATGAGAGGTGTTCCAGCCCTCTGACCATCTTCATTGCCCTCCTCTGGACTCACTCCAACAGTTCCATGTCCCTCTAATGTGGGAGGCTCCAGAGCTGGACACAGTACTCCAGGCCGTCTCATGAGAGCAGAGTAGAAGGGCAGAATCACCTCCCTTGACCTGCTGGGCACACTTCTTTTCCTGCAGCCCAGGGTACATTTGGCTTTCTGGGCTGCAATAAAGATTTGTGATCTCTATAGCCAGATTTCATATCAGTTATCACCATGTTATTTTTATTCAGCTGCTTAGTTCTCGTCATAAAGCATTATGCTTGTCCTTACTCAGGATAGCCTTTTATTTTCAGACAATGTAAGTATAATTTTTATCTTTCAAGACCACTTGGAATTTCTATTAAGGCCCTTTATTTTTCTTGTAGTCTCTCTCAACTCGGTGACAACTTTGAATTTAAGGAGTATGATGCAGTAAATTAATTAAAATAATGAATTCTATTTGTCAAGACCCCAAATCATTCTGTTGCTCTCTGTATGCTTAGTCTATATGCATCAATATTGCTCTTGTTGCTGTTTTTCTAAGAGGTTTATCTAATTTTCTTTTCTATTTTAGGAAAGCACATATTTTAATTTAACAGATGGAACAAACGTTTCCCCTCAAGCTTTTCTCAGTTTCATGTAGAAAATTTGCTCAGAAATATTGACAATTTTGTTTGCCTCGCCTTTTTTTTTTCTCCCATGATTCCTCTTTGCTCTGAGTGCAGCATTAATAACAGAATTCTGAACATTTTTAGCACTACTATTACCATTACTTGTGTGTTCATTCAGTTGTGTTACAGAGAACGATGCTTTTACGTAATTTGTATTTTGTACTGTTCTCATGAATTGCGAAGTGTCGCATCTACTTTGTACCCATCTACCCTTCCTCTCACATTGGAACAGGTAAAAATGCCAAATGGGAATCATGAGAGATCTTTTCTGGTACTACTGAAATTTTCTGCAGTTGTAAATTTTTATAAGTTCTGTCTCAATAACTGCTAAAACTTCATAAAGAGAAAGAATCAGGAAATGTATTCTTACATCATAGAGCTGTGATGTCTCTTACTAAAACATGACATAGTTGTGGTAGGACATATAACTTGTCGCTGACCTTGGAACTTACAGGCTAGTTGACAAAATGAACAGGCACAAAAGAAAGGAACAGATTTCCCAAAAGATCCATTACATACCCGACTATTTTTAACACCCCTGGAGTATTAAAATATGAATGAATATGGCTTTTCCATGATTGCTTATCTACTGCAGTGTGCTAAAACTGATGTTAGCACTAAAGTTTCAGCTTGTTCAAACTGACGCAGTCCTATAAAGAAAAATTTTTAAAAGTTTCCTGATAAATTGTAGTAGATAATACAGTTCTAATCTTATTAAGAAACAAACATTTACATAGCTATTATCTTAAAAGGTTTATTTTACTTTATAATATGGATAAACATATAATTACCATGTAAATTCAGCAGTAGGCAATCAAATGCTATCTTCAGATTAATGGATAATTATACACTTAAGATGGTTGAATACTTTAAAACTCTAATGCCCAGGTAATTGAACCCTTTAATATTATGACAACACTGTAATTATCTTCGGTGATAGATGTGGAGCCACAGATTAACGATTGAGAGAAGTATCTGACATGGCTAAACGAGTATTAGCACCTCCCGGTGCGGTAGATGCGTTTCATGTCAGAGACAGCAGCAGTTGTTTATCTTCACAAGGCAGCTGCTCTATCTAATACTGCAATTGTATCCATCCTCTCTATCAACTAAGCATAAGTTAACACACACACACTCTCTCCTAAGAATGCATACGCACACATACACAAGAGTTTGTCTATTTCTTGCCAACTGATGTGAAAACCCATCCCCTAAAGACAGTTTGCAATATGTTGCTTTTAGTGCCAGATGAGCAGGTACCAAATATTGCTGTTTAAGATTAAAAAGTGATACTTGCTTGAGTTTGTCTGAGCTAGGCGAGGTTTTTTTTTTGACAGCTTTCTAACAAATTAAGATACTAACTTAGACATCAGTGATATTCTTACCAGTTTGACTTGAATGTATAATCCTCTTATTTTGGCTTAGGCTTTCATTTGTCTTTGAAGAGCTTTTGTTTGCATGCTTGCTTGGATATTTTGTTTTGTTTTGGAAGCACATTTCTCTATAGTTGTGGCTTTTATGTTACTGTCTGTCCCGCTTTCATTTGAGATAGTTAACTACTTTTTTTTTCTTTCCGAGACCCTGGAAATAAGAACAGGTTCCAATAATTTTTTATTAGATGTGGTGTGGGACATATGATGGATAGCTTTCATCTAGTTCCTATTTTCATTCTATTAGCCTGCTTCACAGATAAATAACAATTATAGTAATTTCTGATAAGAATCAGTATCTCACTGAATATCAGTACATAGGTCTCCTAGGAATCTGGGTAAGTCAGACATACATATTTGGTCATAACCTCTAGCTGGTCAAGTGAGATTTTTTTTCCCCTGTCACCCATTAATTTCTTTTAGAGGAGCCATACTTAACAAAATAATGTTACATGGAACCAACCCTCACTGAAATTTTGTGACAGATTCATTTAAATAAGGTTTTTCTTTATAGGTATAGTATTGTTTATTGCACTCCTCAAAGCTTTTGCTAGAAACATTTTTTTGCTATTAACATCTACTATTACTTAGCAGAGATATGGTGTTAAATTGAGTTTAAAGAGAATCAGATGAGTTTTGCTTTCCATGAAAAACAATATTTTCCATTGATTTAGTCTTATTTTCCCATCTGAGCTGAGAAACAGAAGTTTTAGTCTTAAATTCTCTATCTGCCCTCGGTTTTTATCCAGGCAGATAGTTTTCACAGGGGTTTCTTCCCTTGACAATTTTTTCCTGCATTCTTTACTCAGCTCACTTTACGCACAAAAAAAAAGAATCCTCAGTGGCCAAAGCTTACCACTCATTTTAAAATTTCCCTTCCTGCTTCTGCTTGATCGATGACAGTGAAATTGCTGATAGTTCTCTGATGTGACGTGTACACATAACTAAAGCTTTGCAGCTTTTTTTTAGTGAGCAAAAATATTTTGTTTTCATCTTTGTGGCTTTGCAGTCTGTCTAAAAGCCACACCACAGCCATTTGACAAGACTCATTTTAATTTCTTCTCCAGTTGTCTTCATAATTTCTTTGAGATGATTTCAGATACTCTTTTAGAGTTCCCTCTTCTGGGCGCTTTTTATCGACTTCTGGAGAGTTTTAGTTTTGTGTCATTTTCTGTCTTATTTATAAATGAATTAGAAGCTTCACAGTACCTTTCACATGAACATTCTCCCTCCAACTAGCTGAAAGCCTGCACAAACCTCTGAGTTGATCTCCTATAAAAAAGAGGTGTCAGAGGCTTTTAATTATTTTTTCATTTTAAATTATCAGCACAAATAGCTCAGCAGAACAGGTTACAAAAGAACATGTATTCATTATCTCTTCAGGAATGTAAGCAGATGTAGACTTAAAAGATAATATTGCATGTTTACTTTTACTGCAATATGAGAATTTACTGGTATTTCAGCATAAGACTTACTGATACTAAAAGTTCTTCCTATATCTTTACCTTGGTATATTTAGGGAATAGGTTTGTATGGTGAAACTGCTCACCCACCGGAGAATGATTTGCCCTGGAGACTCCTGAATTTTATGTATAATTTCTTTTAGGCGAGGTTTAAAAATATAAAACTTTAAGAGCTAGATTATGTAATTCAGAAAATATATTTACATTGTGTTTTGAGTATCATCATGAATATTTTGGCTTTAAATCACAGGTTCATTTTAAGGAAGGGCTGGTATTATTTCAGATGTTAAATTTGTGAAACAGTTATTGATTTGTTGTCTTTGACTTCTACAGTAATATTAATTGCACTATTAACTCATTTATGGTATTATACAAAAATAATACCTGACAATTTACTATATTTAATAATTGCACTGGTGTATGTACATGAACAAATAGTCTTGGCTTCAGAGACACAGTTGTTAATGCATACCAGCTTCAGTAGCAGCTTTCAAATACACTTAGCTGTGTGATATATGTTTATATTTATATATTTATCACACACAGTGGTGACTACATGTATAGGTCTTCAGCTAAAATTTATTACTCCACATAAGAGCTTTTGAATATTTAATAGGCTTTTTAGGGAGATTACCATTGCATCTTTCCTGGTTTATTTTTATTCATTGAAAAACTTCATTAATGAAAAAAACCAAGTGACAAGAGCAAATAACCTGTAGGATTGATAATGTTGATTATGAGCTTCTGCAAATTCAACAGATAGCAAAAGTATGAACTAATGCATTAATTTATTATTGCCTCACAGAAATAAAGAACATATAGTATGCTTTTCTTTTAACTATTTATGGTCGTGTTTTTATCATTAGCTTGGAGTCTATTTGTTCTGAAGTGATCATTCTGAAGGAAATCATTGGCAATTTTTAATAGCTGCCTATTTATCATGATACATTTTTTTCCATTTATGGTATCTTTATTCCTCTTTATTGTTGCCCCTGTTGTGAAGTTATTACTGAAAAGATTATTAATTAATGAATTAAGAACATGAGGAACCTATTGTTCTTGCACCATGGTTTTTAGGGGCTACCAAACCCCTTGAATGAGATGATGGTCCCTGCCTCATTGTCCACTATGACTGGCTTGGTACGTGAAAGCAGAGTAGAGTATATTGTTTCCTTTGACTCCAGTAAGGCTTTTCACACTGTCATACATCAGATCCTCATAGAAGCCTGATAAAGTATGGTCTGGATGAGGAGCCCATTTCACTGAGGTGGATGGAAAACTGGATGAATGGGTGGGCTGAGAGAGTGGTGATCAGCATGAAGTCTAATTAGAAGCCAGTGGTGTGCCCCAGGGATCAATACTGGGTCCACTGCTGTTCAACATCTTCATTAATGATCTAGGTGATGGGGCAGAGATCAGCAGATTTGCTGATGACACAAAACTGGGAGGAGTGTTTGATGCACTAGAGGGTTGTGCTGCCATTCAGAGGGACCTCAACAAACTGGAGAAATGTCCCTCATGCAGTTTAACAGTGACCCTGCTTCTATACTCAGCACTGGTGAAAACACGCCTGGAATGCTGGAGTACTGTTTATAAGGTTGAAAAATAGCTGAAGGGAGGGTGCAAAGAAGGTGCAGACAGGTTCTTTTCAGTGGTACCCAGTGACAGGACCAGAAGCAATGGACACAACCTGAAACACAGAACGTTGCCTCTGAACATCAGGAAATACCTTCTTATCATGAAGGTGACCAAGCATTGGCACAGGTTGTGGAATTGTGGAATCTCCAGCCTGGATATACTCAAAAGCTGTCNGAGGAGTGTTTGATGCACTAGAGGGTTGTGCTGCCATTCAGAGGGACCTCAACAAACTGGAGAAATGTCCCTCATGCAGTTTAACAGTGACCCTGCTTCTATACTCAGCACTGGTGAAAACACGCCTGGAATGCTGGAGTACTGTTTATAAGGTTGAAAAATAGCTGAAGGGAGGGTGCAAAGAAGGTGCAGACAGGTTCTTTTCAGTGGTACCCAGTGACAGGACCAGAAGCAATGGACACAACCTGAAACACAGAACGTTGCCTCTGAACATCAGGAAATACCTTCTTATCATGAAGGTGACCAAGCATTGGCACAGGTTGTGGAATTGTGGAATCTCCAGCCTGGATATACTCAAAAGCTGTCTGGACATGGTCTTGGGCAACCAAGTTATCCTGGTTCTGGCCAGGCCAGAGTTAACTTCCCCAAGCAGCCAGCCCAGGTGATCTGAGTTATCCTGGGTTATTTTCCACACCACCTGACATCCCTCCCCCAAAAAATCGGCTTGTCAGAGAGAGGCAACTTGGTACAGCTCAGGGACAAAAACAGTCCTCTTTTTGGTGCCCAAATCAGGGCACTACCACTCTACCACTAGCTCTACCGCTACCCCAATCCTTTGAGCCCCTGACCCTTAGAGCCCTGGGGAAGATCTCTTGGCACTATTCTTGAAACAATTTTTGGTAACATGTGAGACCTGAAAGACATTCAGGAGATTGAGCAACAGGCACATACTGGTCTTAACATCCCAGGGATAGTCAAAGTTCCCAAAAGATTCTGCGACAAGCCTGAAGAAAAAAAGGGGAGGAGGAAGCATCCCTCCCATCTTACCCCAAAATTCATTGTGATTATTAAATAATGATATGTTGCCCAATAGATGGACGCAACAGAAACACCACATAGAAGTACCCTCTGAGGCTAATGAACACAGATGATATCATAAATGGATATCACACAGTACAACAAAATTAGAATCCTGACTCCCCTCACCAAGGTGATAAACATCACAGCAGGGATTACATAAAGGGGGTGTGGGTTTGTATTACCAGAGCCAGGTGATCAAATAAAACATCATAGCTGCCATCACCTCTTTGAATAACATGATAAACCTTTGTCACAGCTTGTTAACTCAATTGGATCAGATCTACCATTATTCCAACCTTTCATGTGTCACATCAGGTGCCAAAAAAAGGACTTTCCTGGTTCAGCCCCAGGCAGCAGTAGAGCACCACATACCACTTAGTCACAGAAGAGGAACAGCCAGAGGCTCTGGATTGGGATAAGGACAGTTTACTGACAAAAAGCACCACTGTGAAAGGAGAACAGTATCTGCCCTTAGCAAATTACACTCACACCCAGTGATAACAGAGTACCTTACCAACCCAACAATAACACAGAGTACTGCACTGACATGAAGACTGACCTGATGCACTGGCCACACTCAGACTGCTCCTTTTATGGGGAAAGTGATGTAAGGTAGTGTGATGCTACTTGAGCAGGAGGGTTGGGCTGGATGACCTGCAGAGGTCCCTTCCAACATCAACCACTCCCTGATTCTGTGGTTCTGTTATACCTACCCTTTTTTGGCACTATGCTCCAGCTCTAAAATTGCTAAAATATTTTAAAAAATCTTTTAAAATCGGAGTCAAGCTTAGCTTTCATCTAAATATAATGGTATCACAGCTATAGGTAAATTTTATAAAGATGTCCTTTCTTCTTTCATTTTTCTGCTGAGATGAGAATGCTGTGAAAAAACTGCTTAAGAGTTTGTAGTTTATTGAGCCATGTGGCTGAACTTCCCCTCAGACTGTGAAACTTTTAAATTGAGCTATGAGAAATCGAAATCTTTTGTTAGACCAAATCACTATTTCTAATGAAGTTACAGTTTGAGAAGAATGAAGATGGAGAAACAGAACTAATTTCCAGGCTGAAAGTTTCTCCAAACGAATTGCATCCTTTAAATTAATCTTGAAATATATTGAAGTTCACTGAATAGTGGAAGCTAATGAGACAGGAAACCATTTTGTCCCATAGAAATGGGTTGTTAGAAAAAATTAGAACCGGCCTTTTCAGCTCATAGCTAGAAGACAGATATTATTCTATTAAAAAAAGGAAAGCTGGACCATCTTTTATGAATTAATTTCATAAAAAATTTTGATTTCTGCTCTGGAATAAACTCAAACTCTTCAAAGCTTATTTTTCTCCTGCATCAATATTGAAATTTAAAATTGCCCACAGAATTGCAAAATAATAGTGGTCAAATATTGAAATGTCCATTTTCACAAAGGCTCACAATACCAAATACATATTTTTCTAATGCCTAGAATGAAATTTTTGTTCACCTTTACTTGACCTGTTGAACTTTTTCTACCAATGCTAAGATAAATTCAGAGATGACAATTTCCATGTTTCTTATCCTCAGGAGATGAGGCTACCTTGATGGAAACGCCATGATTCAGCATTTAGATCAACCATAGTAGAGACTGATGCATCACACACACATTTCAAATGCAAATATTGGCTCATAGAAGAGACTGGAAACACGAGACAGAAGCTGGAGTGCTCTGGCATTCAGGGATTCACTGACAGATTTCCATTTGATCTACTGTAGCTGATTCAAATTAACAATTAAAATGTCTTAAGCACAGTTGACCTGATAAAAAATTATTGCAAGCGAGAGACTGAGGAGAGGCAGAACAAAAGTAAATTGAAATTGTATAATAAAGCATTCAGGAGCTATTTTCTAATAGAAATGGGATTTTTTGAGCAAGTCAAAACACAGGGAAAAAAGAACATGTTTATCTTTTGATTTTCAACTGAGTTTTTAATTTTTCACTCAGTTCCAATGAGTCTCCAACATGAAATTTCATACTGCTTCAAATTAATTAACTGGATCTTATTACAAGTGAAGTCAACATTTCAGTGCAACATTGTAGACTGATTACCCTGGTAAAGACAACTGACATTCTCTGCATAATTGGAAGCAGCACAGCTTTGACATATAAAGAAAATTCCAGTTTTCTTAATATTGCTCAAAGCAATCAGCAGTACAATTAGGAATAAGGAAAACCCTCAAACCACCTAGCCATTAAAAAAACTGAAGACTGGAACATCATTTGTGATAGTGTGTAGGAAGTGCAGGTGACATAGATTGCATCCAGATTCAATTTTTTTAGTGCATGTTGCATACCTCACAGTTTGCCCTGTTATCCGTAACAACCATTTTGGGGGATAGCTGTAGCCATGCGTAAAATGTTAATGTTTTCTTCTAAGCCTGCAAGTTTCTTGTGCCTTCTTCTTGTCCAGATATGAAAAGTACTGTGGTTTGCCCATCTGATCAGCCCGAGAAGTCAAATGCATCTTGGAAGGTGTGAAAAAAAGTTCAGATGAAAGCCCAAACAGTAATATTTGCAGATATGGCAATTTGAAGTCCATACGGCTTTTGTTCTATTGTGCATTGCTACAATTTTTAACATTTATATTCCAACTTTCAAATAGTCAGAACCTTAACCTTATATGTAATTAATAACTCTATTGACATCTACTTTCATATGATTACTTTTATAGAATTAAACTTGTGAATAAATCTTTGAAGAAGCAAAGCTGACGAAAGATAGTTAGAGTAAACAAGGTATGAACTTAGTAGCCTCAATAGCCCGGATATTACTAAACATGGGTACCAATTCCTGTCCTTCTAAGATATTTATAAATTTGAATTCCACTTTTTTATGAAAATGAAACACTATTTCTTTGGATTTATTTGTCATATGGACTCTTTCTAGAGGGTGAACTTGATTTAGAAGTGAAACTTGGGGTTTTTTTTAAATATTAGCTTTCCCTTTCTCACATGGGCAAGTTGACAAGAATAAAATAAGGCACATCAGACATTTTAATGAATTATAGAAGAAACACTGATTGCATTCAGAGAGAAAAGGACAATGTCAAAATTTTATTATTTTAATTTTGTTATTTGGTGATTGGGATAAAAGACTACTATGATTTTACTAAACCTCAGTATTAAGCTAGTACTTAAATTGCAGTGCATCATGCTTGATTGAGGTTAATTATCACTGGTGTCATAAATCTAACATAACACATCTTGAATTCTAATTTTGTTTTAGTTACAGAAGACCAGTTTAATTAAGTTATAAATTATGCTTAACTCAGTAATATTTTCACAATACAGTTTTTCAGTTCATAGAATAATATACAGGGAAAAAATGCAATGAATGAACATAGTTTGCAATAAT
>VZTU01004129.1:327-33065 GCA_013400835.1 Zapornia atra
ATAAGACTGTTCTTTTTCTTTTTTTTTTTTTTTTACAGGATTGAAACACTAATTATGAAAACTTTTTGGGCTGAAGAATTTGTTTTCCATTTTGGACAGATTTTGTGATTTATTTTTTTTTTTCCCCCTAATGGTACATTTATACTTCAACTAAACTTGTGTGCAAGTAAGCAGATCATGAGGGCGATTTCTCACAGACTCTCTAGCACACAGAGGCATACACACAAAATTGTTGTAGGATTAAGTTAATTTCTGGTAAAAGCATTGCATCAAAAATTGTTTCCATCTTCCAGGCTTTTATCAGTCCCCCTGCACTCTCCCAGTTTTCCTAACGTGGTCAAATAGCAGTTGGTAAAAACATTCGTTTGCTGCTAATGTGGAGCAATGATTTCTTAGAAAGCAAAGTTTCTCAATAATGCGACAGGTGGTTTTTGTGTTCCCTTTTCACTCAGAAATAGCTACAGAAATTAGCAATGGACATCATATGCTATTAGTATATTTATTTGAAGGGAATGTAAGTTTATTCATCATATTAAGGCTGAGGAAAAAGGATCCCGCTCCCCCCATTAATTTGCTTCTTGTAGTGTTAAAACATTTGTCAGTTGTCAACCAAAACTGGCACAGGAAAGACCATCTCATTTTAAAATGTTGCAAAGTCATGAAGTAATATTTATGTCCTTTTTATATTCTTAAGTGAGAGAACATTCCTTAGGAATTTATGTAATCTACTACACATTGGGTTACAAGATCACTGATGAGAGGCACATAACATTCTACATACCCTAAATTCTCTGTGAACAATTTGACACATGCCCGAGTGAAGTACAGATGAAAATGCAACATCAGTCATACACAGATTCTCTGGCTGATGGACCTGAGCTTCAGTGGACATGCCCCTATCCTTCCTTTTGTCTAGCTGATTGTGTGTTCTTTATTGGCATTTTCTTTTCCTTTCAGTAAAATATTAGGTGGAGAATTAAATGTAGACATAGAAAAATAGGTTAGAAATAGAGATTACTCCTTGCTGCTTTTGTTCATTTCTGTAGATTAAAAAAAAGCAGTGTGGCAAAAATGGAGCAGCTGATGTAATGGATATAGAATTTGGAAATGTAATCAAGGAACGTAAGCAGTATTGTCTGCCATAACCTGGATAGGAAGGAAAATAGGTGGGAGAACAGATTAATCATAGAAGCAAAAACAAGTATTTGTGACTTAGTTTAGCACCCAGTCACATATACAGGTTTTATTTTGCATGTTATATTATTTAAGTATATTTGTTTTTAAATATATTTGTCTCTGATCCACTGATTTAGAACAATTTCAAATTTTAGTTTTCTTAAGTTAACAATGCCTCTGCTTCTGAAGGTGTTTATAGTGCTGAAAAAAATTTTTTTTTCCAGATTTTGGAACTCTATATTACTTCCTAAAATCATAAAGTATTTATCTTATTAGTGATTTCTGTTTTCACCCTCTTTAGTTAAAGATTTACTGGGAGTGTGTTGCTTCTTTCTTCAGATATTTGCCTGAACTGTAGAAGCTTTCCTTAGATCTCTGCAAATTCCGATTGTGGAACAATATAGAGGATGATAAATGGGGACACCTGTTTTTTTTCTNATTTTAAATAAGAAGCCAGGTCATCAGTCTTGAGATCTATCTCATCTAATAATGCAAGATGAGATACATTTTCCAGCTGGAAAAACTGTGCAGTTGGAATCAACTCTTATAGGACTCGGTTGTATCCAGCAAGTCTCAAACATGTGTGAGAATGTTCGGTTTGGAGACCAAGAGCATAAGTAAAACCACTTTATTTTGACTGCTCTGTTGGAAACACTGAGCAATGTTTAATATTTTTTGTTTGTGCCTCTTAACTTTCTAAACTGAAAAGGAATAATAGCTAAAAATTCTTCTGATAGACTTGAAGGCATTGAAAGACCAAGTTGGAGTTCTCAAACCATAACAGCATTTCATATTTGATTACTGGTTTTGTTAATGGCTTAAGTTTGCTTTTTCTTTCTCAGTTTAGCATAAGATAGACAGCAACATCCAGGAACTTTTAGGTATGCTTCAGATATTTAATTGCTTTATCAGCTGTTTGTCTCTGAAAAGTGAGTAACTTATTCCAAAGTCAAAACACAGAACATTGTGAGCACTGTTTTCAAGTGCTCATCCGAAGCTATTAGTCCTTGAACTTTTTGAAGTCCTGTGTGTCTTGGATGTTAGGAGAGGATTTTGAGCAGAGAAGTCATATACTTTGCATGATCATATGATGGTTGCAGTTTTGGAAGAGGAAAGCTGTCGTGACTTCAGAGAAGGGATGATCCCATTCAGTTCTCATCTTTTGATGCATATTATTTTGAAGTTGCCTGTTTCAACTTTACACAGCATAGTGAGGGATTTATAAATAAGCATT
Source organism: Zapornia atra (assembly GCA_013400835.1). Taxonomy (NCBI): domain Eukaryota; kingdom Metazoa; phylum Chordata; class Aves; order Gruiformes; family Rallidae; genus Zapornia; species Zapornia atra. The sequence goes on from VZTU01004129.1 coordinate 2,738, forward strand.
AAATCCCATTAGACAATAGTAAGGCGTTAAGAACATTCTTACAAGCTTGCATACATTTAAGAATTGTGAAATGTCTTGTGCTATTGTGGGCATGATCCCTACATAGGCAATTTCAGTGTGATGGGCAGATTGTACTTCTCCATTTATAGAAGTTTCTGCTAGAAATAGATTCTTGCATTACAGATATCTTTTATTTGATCTTTTGGGAACCTGTGAAATAAATCATGGACTGGACCATCCTGAGATGGGCATGGGCGTGTTTGACTATTAAATCTTGACAAACTCGTTGATGCATCAGGAGTGCAGCACTGTCTGTCTTACTAGTTGCACTGACATCTGCAAAGATGATTTATGAAGGTAGCTTGATGGGTACTTCTTTCTGAATGGATTTCTTAATCTAGATTGTCTTCCTTCAATTTGAAAGCAGATAATTTTGTACAACGCATCTTTTATTTGCCCAATCCGACATCTTTCCCAAAGGTACACAAATCACAAAACATTCTCCCTCCATGGAATAAGTTTAGGTATTACTGTGGATATTGCTTGAGAACTGGAAAGACTATCAGTGAGGACTCTAGACTTCTTTGAGCACAGTCTTCCAGTTTGGCTGGAAGGATACCTGTGGACCTTGTGTCAAAGTCCAAGTAAATGGCTCTTGTCACTTTACCCTTGTATGCAAAGCATTACAGAAGGCAGCAGGGTTGGTCAGGCAGCCTGGCCTTGTCTGGCCTTGGTAAATTTGTGCTGGCTGTTCTGAATCACATTCTTGTATGTGATGTGCACAGGTGTGACCACCTGTTCCTGGCAGCTGTGGTTAGGCTGAATAGCTTGCAGCTCTCTGGAGGCTTTTTCTTGCCCTTAGTCAAGCAGTTGTAGTGAGGTACTTTTCTATTCTCACGTGGATTTTTGCTTCTCCTTATGCTCATTACTGAAGAGATCCTGCTTTACTGGATTTTCAATGTTTTCATGCTTGTGATAGGAAGTAGGATACTGGAATTCAAGCATAGCATTGGGGAAGGCCAAAGGTGAAGGAAATAACCCTGTAATGGAGAAATATTCATTTCTACAAAGAAACACGGGGCTGAAATGGACTTCCTGAAATTATTTTGTCCTCCTTGTGCTTCCTGAGGCAATGTGTTCCAGAGCTTCACTATCTATCACTTTTCCAGCTATCTTCCTTTATACAGTCCATGTCACTTCTGATTTCCACACATATGGAGAACTTATGCTGGGTTTTTTTCAGCGTTTTATTTGTTTTATATATTAGGAAAATGTCTCCATACTTCTTTATGTACTTTTCTTCTAAGCTGGATGACACCTGTTTATTCAGGCTTTTTTTCTTGGTTAATATACTCTACCTCTAGTCATTGACTTTGCTTTTTTCCTGGATTTTATCAGGTTGGTTTACTTCATAGTGCTCTGTGCAAAAGAAAAGGTTCATGTGCACTGGCCTAGTAGTGATAGATCTTTTTAGGAGTGAGGACTATTGCATATAAGGAAGGTCTGAGTGCTAATTCTTCAGATTTAAAATAGAGAAAGCAACAATCTTGAAACATACCTACATGTGGTGGTAATTCAGTTTGTAACTTAACTGTTGGAGATACATGCTGGTGTCAAACTTACCCTGTTATATAGCTTGCAAACCCTCCTAGCTGTCTAAATAGTATTATCTTTAGGCACATTTGTCCTTAAAAATATAACTGCATCCTGAATCAGAGAAGGAGGTAAAAAATTGGGTATGTAAACATCAAAGGCAATGCTACGGAACACTGAGCTAGAGACTTGCTCTTTCTGCTACTTGGAGTATGGCAAGTAAGATAATACCACAGAAGGAAGACTTTAGCATGGGACTATCAATTTTGTACCACAGATACAGAAAATAATGCAAATATCAATTTAAGACTGCTTGGGGCTGCTTTTTTGTTTTGTTTTGTGTTTTTGTGGGGGTTTTTTTATTCAAAGGTCTTGTTCTAACTGTAGAAATAATACTTTCTTACCATCAGTTATTTCATATTCTTTCAAATCTGACTCATTCCAAAGTATTTCAAAAGATCCCCAGATGAGCAGTCACCCAGCAAATCAATCTAAAAGGTCTGTAACTGAAAACAATATTATGTATTCTAGTGTAATACATGGTGATCACATGTAAGGAACAGACTTCAAAATGACTGCTACAATGGGAGAACCTGACTGCAATCCAGATACACCTCAATGCATGTAGCAGATTATCTGTGCTTTCAGCATTGAATGATAACATCATAGATTGTAAAGTATGGTATCTTTCTTCTTCTCTCAGAAGCAAGTGCAGCTGTAGTTCCTTTCAGATACTGATTATTTATTTTACCTTTGATTTTTAAAAAATACATTGATATTTGTAGTTGAGAAGTGGATTAGTAGTGAGGCTAAACACTGCCTGCTATTGAATAGGTAATGGCAGTGGTAATGCTAAGCCCTGCCTGCCAATGATCACATTCTTGAGAAATTTCTTGAATTAAGGTCCACAGTCTTAAATAGTCATCACTTCACTGCTTAATTTGTTGGCACAGCCAAACAGCATCTGAATTCCTCACCTGCTTAAGTTCTCAATATTTCATTGAGGTTTCCTTATTGAGCAGTTGTTAAAGAAAGTCTGTGTTTTCATTCAGCTGATCAGATCTAAAATATGACTACTTTATACATAGCCATGCTTGAAGACCACATATCTCTTTTGATGTTTGCATTAGCTGGTGCTCTTTGAAGGCTTAAAAGGGAGTTTGTATAAAACCTGTGAGGCTTTTCTTGTTCCCCACTGTCTTCTACATGCCTTTATTGAATATGCAGCATCTGTCAGGTTCTTTGGCCAAGATACACTTTTCTTTGTAGCCCAGCCTGGGTGGAGTTGCCTTGGACATATTTCCTTGGACAGGAGAATGAGCCAGCATTGGAAAGACCAGTTCTTCTGGGCAAGATGCAGTCACTGTCTCATCAGCTCCATTCAGGTAGGGTTGCATCAGCCCAGAAAAAGACATGTCTGTCCAGTTGGGAAAAAACAACAACAAACTAGGTCTGAGAATAAAGCCAGGAGAACATTACACTGGAGATCATAATTACATCAGATTCAAATCAAACTTTATGCTAGTGCATAAAGTATTCCATAATCTAAATTGAGATAAGGATTTGAGGTTGTTTCATTAGCAAGGAAATTTTCCATGGACAAATAATGTCCTTTAAGTTTTGTGATTTGTGTGCTATTGATTTGAAATGTGGTATCTTTGGTTCAACTTGAAGGAGTTTCAGGGGATGTTATGCATTGAAAATAATATATAGGCTTTGTTCTGTCCCAGACCTTCAAATGTGTTGAATTCTTTCATGCTGAATTTTATTAAAATTAAATTTTTAGCACATATATTTGACCTTTAATCACAACTAAGTTTACCGACTTGGCAGAGAAAAGAGTGGAATTTTCTGAGATTTAGAAGAAAAATTAAACAATATCATACGATGGGAGCCAGAGACAGGTTGTTTGAACTCTGACCAAAGAAATTTTCAGACCGTAACTCCTGTTCCCTTTTCCATCAGAGCTGCAAACTTGGTTATTCTCAAACAAGGGTTTTCTTGCTTGTTTTCAATGTTGTTTGCCATTTAACACATATGGGAAATGGGCTGCAGAATAAAAGGACTAAAAGCACTAAACTGGGACCCTGAGTTCAAATCCAGGTTTTTTTCAGCTTTGTACCTTAAAAATAAGGATAGTTATAGTACTTAGTCCAATAAAAATAATATTAATAACGTGTAAGGAGCCTTGTGAGGGAGATAGTGAAAAGGATGCAAATGGAACTTCAAAGAATGACCTGAAACAGGAGAGACATGGCAGCATACAAGTAATAAATTCCCTTTGTACATTGCATTATGTAGATTGTAGAACTTGGAGCTGCTGATAACTACAACTTTACCTCTGCATTGCCCTTACTGGTCCTAAAGTAATACTGAGCTACGGCTTCTAAACGGAGTTCTGAACTCTAGCAAGCGTTAGAAGGGAATTTGAAAAGGAAGTTTTAAAAACCATGCTTTTGCAATATAAATACTTTAACATTTTTCTCTAAGAAATATCTATTTAGTTTATATCCATTAAAAACAGAGGACGTATTTGGGATTTGTATTAGTAAAACTAAACATACACTGCAACTGAAGGAAGAAGTCTGAGTAATCCTGAGAGAGCGCTGTGAGAAAGAGCACTGGAAGGGATGGGGTTGACACTGGCCCTCACAGTACATCTCTTCCTATGGAGGTCTTAGTGAGTTACTGCCTTCAGCCAAACACCAGTATTGAGGGGTTTTCCTATTGGATATTTCAGATATTTGTATTCCTTTTGTGGTGAATTTCTATTATAAATGAAATTTCCAAAACTGACCCACTATGATTACTATAGAAGAGGATTATAATTTATTCTATTTTATTGCTGTGTACAGTCTTTTAAGAATGTTGATACACCTAAAAATAGTTGCCAGCTTTGGATTAAAATAATTTGAATAATACATAGACAAGAAATAAATTATGTAAAAATCTCTGGAAAGCATCCAAATTGGGAAAGTAGTGAAGTTGGAATTCCAACAGATTTTCTTGTCTCACAAGACAACTGATGGCAGAATGTCCACCTGACAAGTGAGGTTGTTAAATGCAATTTCTGAAAACAAGTGGACCAAGAGTTTGTTTTGTGGTTGTACTGGCTGAAAAGATTTCTTTTGGAGTCAAGAGAAGCTAGAAATACAATTGGAAGTGTTACATGAAAATAAGATTTATTTTAATTTTTTTTTCCCCCTTGAAGTTAGCTTGCGCCAGCTTCTTTTAGTTTATTTCCCAGAGAGACTTAATAAAAATTCTGTATTTCCTCTTGGCCGGCATAAAGTGGCTTCCTCTTTAACACATAGATCATCCTCAGAGGCATCTCACTCTCTTACTAGGCATCAGAAGCTGGATGGAATTTCTATTTTCTTCTTTTTCTTCTCTTTATAAATTACTGCAAGTCATAGGACATGCTTACCATGCTATCATGTATACCTTCTCAGGTACAGTGGGAGTCAAAAAGCGGTGCTAACTTCAAAACTAATTAAGGTGGAATCAATTACTAGTTTCTGGTTATGGATAGAGTAATGAGCCTTGACAATAAGGCTTAGAATAATAAGCTTTATTCATCCTATCTATCAAGCATCATAAAATAAGAAAAACATATAATTTCTGTATTAAACAGCGTCCTTGTAGGTAATAAAAAAAAACATTTTGAAAGGAAATGATTGCTTCTGCTCATCAAAAAGCCTCCTGGCTTTGAAATTTACAGAATCCATAGATTAGGGGCAAAGAAACTCAGGTTAAGGAGAGTGTTAGGACTGGAAAAGGAATTGTGCTACTGAAACTTTAATGATTGCTTAACTCAAAAAATGTGCTGGTGGATCTGAGTGTAATAAATCTTGCTCCACAGGTAAGAATAACAGTGCTTTTGTTCATCTTTTTTGGAAGCTGCCTGAGCAGAGACATACTGTGAGCATAAGTTGAAAGCTTATGAATTAGGCTACTTTTGTAGATAGATGTGCCTGTATGTGTATTGCAAAGTTAACTGCTGCATGTTTTTCCGAAGTAATGATAGACTTGTCTACAGTGTAGGCATATTAATATTTTGAAGAAAATAATTTATAAACTTAAGTTGCGAATGACAAAACTATGTACAGTGCTTGTAGCTTACCATCTCTTAATCCTTTGTTCCTCTTTTAAAGGATATGGTCTGTATGACACTTCTTTTAATCATTCAGAGTGTTGATTAATGTGCATTTTGTAGCTAGGAGTGTTGGGGTTTTTTATGTAATCTGTGATGAGAAAGATGATCCAACATTGTCCTCAACTACTTGACTAGGCAATACAAAGGTTTTCTGCAGAAGTGCACAGCAGTACGACAAGAGGCACTGGGCACAAGTTGGAACAAGGGAAATTCCAGTCTGAATATTTGAACTTTTCTTTTTAAAGCCACAAGGATGATAAATAGCAGAACCGGTTGCCCATAAATGTTATGGAGTCTATGTCCTTAGAGGTGTTCGCACCTCGGCTGGATGTGGCCCTAAGCAACCTTGTCTGAGTAGGTTTGCTTCAAGCAGGGGGTTGGACTAGATGACCCTTCCACCCTAAATTATTCCATGTTTCTATGGTTATGACTGTCTCAGAAGTGTGTCTTGTTTATTCTACTGCATAGAAACAGAACTATTTTTAAATGTTTCCCATTTTAAGCTATATTTGTGTTTGAGCCAAACAACTAATGTGTCTCCATGTTTGGGAGCCAGAGTAAATACAAAAATATAAACCAGCAAAACTAAAAGTTGCTCAGTGTTAGATTATCATTGCAATCTTGGCTGGTGGTACCATGGCACCAGATTTGGAAAATGAAAGCACTGATGTGAACGATTTGAATGTTACAAGTGAAGTGGTGCTCACAAATATATAGTACTAATATATTTTCTTAAGGCATGCTTCATTTGTCTAACACTCCGGGAAGCAGTACTAGGTCTTGCCTTCATGCCCTCCAAAATCTTTGAAATAGTGAAAAACAAACAGTTTCAATGTAAGGCAAAAGGAATTCTGATGATGAAGCCAAATTTGCTGTAATACAGTACAGCTGTATTCACCCTCTAGTTTTGTAGGGCAGAGTTCAAGGCTTTTCACTCTATGGATAAAAACAAAAACCAGGACTGTATATTTGATTACAAGAGACCATACGCACTTAAAGCGCACCAATAAAATCATAGAATAAGTGAAAGTAATGCCACAGTATTGCTATTGCTGAGCAAATCCGCTCTTGACATATCTTTTTAAGTTGGGGCGAGAAGTAGAGTGCTCTTCAACTGAATATGCTTTATTTGACAGGGCCAAGATAGATTTTAGGGTTTGGGTAGAAACAGAAAAGAGCCAGTTAATTCAAATTCCAGTCACCTCATCATCCAATTTCTGTCACGTTCCCTGAAACAGAGGAAAATCAAAACAGCTGGCAATTTTAGCTAACTCCACTTCTATTGTTACCAACAATATCGTAATGACATAGAAGACACGGGACGCAGAATTTTAGAGACTTTCATCTCTGTTACTGAAACAAAATTCTTTTGTTCTTTTGGGAAGTGAAGTCTCAGGTGGTTTTATTTGCTTTTATATATTGGAAATACCGCTGTCCTCAGCAGTGATTTGCTGACTATATACTGCTTTATTGCAGCTAGCCCAGCAAACCGTTTCTGTTTATCTCCTTACTTCTCTCCAGTTATTAAACAGCAAAGGAATTCTGTAAATCTATTCCTGGTAGTTACTGTTTGCCTTTTCAACTGCTTTGGAATGATGACTTTTTAGGGGACTGTTAGATCTAAACCAAAGGGCTTTGACTGAACTTTTGTTGTGAAAGTAGAAGTTGAAAATTGGACTTCTCTGTCTTGGAGCTAAATATGAACCATCAGTTAGAATGAATGAATGAGAGATGATAGCAGTGCTCATGAATTCTTTGTTCTCTTTACCTGTTACTCCATGATTAATTCATTTGATAAGAAAAAGAAGATATTTCACATAATTCATGGTGGATCCAATATTTGAACCAGTGTCCAGCTACACATTTTGTATATTATTTTCCACAGCTGCTTTCACATTTTACAGATGTGAATTTCAGTTTGGTAATTTAGAGTTAAATTTTTCTAAGGTTTTAAGGTTTATTTGCGTTTGGTTCCCATGGTCTATATGTGATCACTGATTTTTTCCAAGTAGACAAACTATGGTACTTCCAGCTTAATTCTGCAGACCCTTTGAGCTTATTTCTGCTTCCTCAAGAGTTATCAGCAGCCAGTTGCCCTTTGATGCAGTTGATTCATTAAGCTGTCTTTAAAAGTCTTTCCACTTATGGGTGAAGAGTCCTTTCCTTTGAGTGATTCGGACACTGCAAGTGGTCTGATGCACTTAACACAGTGGTGTTTGGACATTGATTGACTTTTGTTGAAGAGAAGACATGGAGATCAGTCTGGAATTTCTGTTGGCAAGCCTGGAGGGAAAGATTGATTTTCAGAGGTAGCTATGGGTCCCAGAGTCTTTCATTTGGAGATGGCCTCAATGTAAAAGAATTACTCTACAAATGCAAATACTGAAGACCAGAGTTTCAGTAGCACGTGCCAAAAGCTGATAGAAGTGAATATGAGTTAGGAAAATTCAGTCTTGCCTTGCTCTGTGCCTGCAAGTGCTCTGTTCTGTTTTAAAGGTGTATCTTTACATTAGAATTAGAAGATATCTAGTTTATCATTTAACTCTTTCATCAATCATGTGGAGGAAAAAGGCATTCTGAAATCAGAAGACAAAATTATTTTCTTGAAATCAAGTACATTCTTACCACAGTAACATAGCAGTCAGATTCCTGTAACTTGCTTTGTCCAGTTTAATGACTATTTTATCTGAGTGGTGGCCAAGATAAAGATACTACTCATAACGGGAATTCCTGATTTCCCTGTTAGTTCCTCAAAATACTGTGAGATCAACATAAGTGAAATCTGTTTTGCTAATGTGCTCCTAACAGCAGTTCCCATTTAGCAAACTAATAGGTATGAAGTCCTTTATATTTGTACTGCACGAGGCTGGGTTTTTCTTGACTAGCCTGGTAGTCTCAGAGCAGTATATGACATTGAGCTCTCCCTGCCTGGCTGCCCCTTTGTGCATCTCACCCTCCCTGTATACCCCTTGTCTGCTCCAAGGAGTCCAAGTGACCACATGGGCCTTCCTCATAGGCCTTAGCTTAAGTTGCATTTCCTTACGTTTTCATGGGAAGCTTTTTTGTTTATTGTTAATTCTGAGCAGTGTTGCAGAGTTGGGCTTAAAGTCTCTGGCATGAAGCTGCCTTTTTCCTTTTAGATTCAGATTTCTTTCATAAGGGGAACTATTTCTTTATAATGGTCTCAACTATCACAGCCTCCTGTGTTTGTATTTATGATGCTAAGATGTATACTCCAAAGTGAGGAGTTGGAAGAATGCAGAGGCTCCTGGAAAGATGTAAGAGTGTTAATCTGTTGTCAGGCGGAAGATCTGGACTGATGGTTAATTAGCACACTGGTTTGGGGAGAGATGTCATTCCCCACAAGGTGTTCATACCAAAAGTGATCTGCCATGACAGAGAACATTTTCTGTGCTTGCTGGCTTCCTTCTGTCTTCATCCTTCTTTGGCTTGTTTCTTCTGCGTAGCCTTTTGGTCTCTGTGGTTCTCTCCAAGTAGCTCACTCAGTGGTTCCCAGAAAACAAAGGTTCTAATTTCAGTTGGGAACCTTTGTTGCCTCTGATAGAAAAACTTTTCAGTGTTGACCTTGGATGCTCCACTTCTGTCCATAGGCTTCCAGAAAATGGTCAGCCTCTGATAATTACAGTTTTACCAGTTAAAATTAGTCCCTTGGTTTCAGTGATTCTGGAGCGCACACAGCCCATGGAAGGCAATGTGGTTGAGTCACATGAAGTGTAGCATTTGTTTTGTTGCTCTAGCACAGCAATTTTCCTTTAAAAGTATGCAACTAAATAATAGCAAAGGCAGCTATTAGGAAGAGAGCCCTTGCTGAGATTGACAAAGCCCCCTCAGCTGAGGGAACTTATGCAGGGTAGAGAGCAGGAAATAGTAAGCAAGGAGATTACAGAAGGAGTAGAAGAGAGTTACATTAAAAAGAGCATGGAGCAGACCACGTAGCTAGATCTCTGAGGAGTGAAAAAGAAAGATTTTTTCCTAACACTGTAGAGATTCTGTGGTATTTGTTGCCATTCAGGATATCACAGAAAGGATCCTGTACTTAATAATGAATTGGAGGAAAAGGACTTGCCCAGTCAAGACAGTTTGGGGAGGACAAGGATTATTTTTCCCTTTTTCTTCTGTTTTCCCTTATTCTTTATTTTATGTACATGTTCTACTAGATCCAGCTTTGAGTTTAAAAGCTCTCTAAAAGCTTTTATTAAAGTTTTGATGTGCTAGCTATAAAGAAAATATCTAAAGGGTCCTACCTCAAAGCTGTTGCTGTTTAGTTCCATTTAGACTTTCTGCATACAGAAACTTTACTGACAGGTTTTAAGCTTACATAAAATCAAGACTGTTTGTCACTGTAACTGCTTGACTCTGAATAAAACACAGTATCTGTCTAAGTAGAATCAAACCCAGTTGAAGTTAATCTTGAATTAAAATTAGGTCTTCAAATTAATGTAAAGAATAACTAAGAAATACATAGAAACAATCTTGTTTAAAAAATAAAATGAATGTAAATTTAAAGTTAAAATAGATCTTCATTATTTTTTTAAAATCCCATTTTGGGTCTGATTAAATATTTTAATACATAAATATCTTATATTTGAAACAAATACTGTAAGAATCATAGTATTGTTTGCATTGGAATGGATCTTAAAGGTTATTTACTTCCAACTCCTCTGCCATGGGTTCTTGCTTTCTTCTTAGGTATGAATATTCAGTGGAGATCAGGAGACCTTGCTTTCATTTCTTCTCAGCTCTCCAAAGTTATAGTTTTGCAAACTACATAATTTTAACATATCTGGTTCATTGTCAATCAGAGATGATAATCCTAAACTTCATTGGCATGGAACTGTTTTTACTATGAATCTTTATGAAGAGTCGTGGGGGGGTTTAAAGTCTGTTGGATTTTCTTCCTGGTTTCTGCTGTGTGGAGCATTGGTGATATTCAGATTTATACACCCAGCATCCACAGCAGTGAGAAAAAAAAAAGATGTCTCCCAGATAAGGAAACAATTGCCACCCCTTCCCCTGTGATAGTATTGTATTGATGAAAGAATGAGAGTTGAGTTTTCTTAGAAGCTTTGCAGTCTTCTGGAACCTGGCAGAGTTACCTTTGGAAAATTGTCACTGTTTCCTGGCGGAGTGCTTTTCCTTGATCAGCCTTTAGATAAAAGGAAGGTCTTGTCAGAGGCACATGTTTTCCTTCAGTTTTATGGGTCTGCTTCATTCTGTAAAGGGAAGAGGCATAAAGTGTTTGGCTTAGGACTTTGTGTTTAGCATGCAGACAACTGCAGGTGCTCAACAGTACTACTAAATCATCTTCACAGATTGGGGACTGTGGCCTCTCAGCAACTGTAGTTATCAGATTTCTCAAAAAAACCCAAAAAAACCCCAAAAAGAAAAAAGGAGGCTAGGCTTGGGTGACACTAGAAAATCAGAACGTTCTTGTTTAAAGAAGCTTGTAATATCAGTCTGCAATTATTGGGAGAGAGAAAGCAAGGCAGAGGGAGGGAGAGATGCAAGGACACGTGGATGCCAGAGGGAAGGAAGTTCAGTATTGCTCTACCCTGTTATTAAGTAACAGGTGATATACCTCTCATTGTTTTTCTTCAGGATTTAGCTCCTGATGTAAAATGATTCTGTGCAAATTTGTGTTTGTTCCTGAAAAGTTAATTTCAGCCTTCATGATTGGAGAGATGCCTGAAAATCTGTTCTGAATGAAAATTTATATATCAAGAATGAGAAGAGAAATAATAACAAAAAATTATACTATTCTAGCTCTAGTGTCATAAGTTTAGGGAAAAGTGTGGGGTTTTTTGTTTTTTTTTAAATGCACTGGCATTCAACCGTTCATGCTAAGGCTAACATTAACAAGCCAATATTAAATCTGCATCAAAGGCAGAAAACCAAATCCTCCCTCACCCTGCCAAGACAAGATGGATGTAGTCTAAAAAATTGATTATTCTGTTATGAAGTCATTCTGTGCTGTTATAAGTTAGTTTTTTATAGGTGGATATACAAGATGTTCCTTGCTTTATGTGCTGCTCCCCTGGAAATCATAAAAATTAATGTTTAAAAATAGTTTCTTGTTAATTTTGAGTAAAGTATATACATTGGTTAGGTGTCCTAGTTTAATTCCAACCAAAAAAAATCACATTTCCAGCCCAACATAGCAAAAAAAAAAAAAAAGTTGGAGTATACTTATTTGGATCTAGTTACCATTTGTTCTCTACCCTGATTTTGCAGTGTGATTAATTTAATGTTAAAACATTATATTTGTTCCTAACAAACAAAAAATCAAACAAGTTTTTCACCCATGGGTCCTATAGATGGCTAGTAGTAGTATAAATCCCAAGTTTAAAGGGAAAAATATTGGCATTTTTTCCAGTTAATTCATGCACTTTGCTGCTACTCTAACTGTAGAAGATGTTACAGCTAATGATAGTACCTAACTAAGGATGGAAAACCAGACATGTTGGAAACCACAATTTTTTGTTAACCTTTTACTTAGTTTTGAGGGGATTCCACCTTTAAGCAGTTGTTCAGTTGCTTGCGACTACCAAATTTAAAAGTGTTATATTGATATATTGTCATATTTCACTACTGAATATATAATGACAAGAGATAATACATTCTGATTTTTTTTTCTTAACTCTTTACCCAGTGAAAAGACAAAGTCTGAAAGTTCAGATCAATGCAACAGATGACACCATTTGCATGAGGTATCTTCGACCAAGCCAAAACACCAAACTAGAAGGCTTTGTTCTGGGATATGGAAGCAACTTCTTCTCTAATCAGTACATTCCTTTGCCTTCAGAAGGAAACACCTACGTAACGGAACTTGGTAAGGCATATTTGTTTTGCATGCTACTGTTGCTGTGAATTGTGGGAAAAGTGAGGAACATATGAAGCTTTGGTTTTCTTAATTTTTGTTTTTATTGGGTTGTTGCACAGGACTACTTTGTGGGTTTTTTTATGGTTACCTTGAAGAATTTCAGATCAAAGTGGATTAGGAAACCCTCAAGGACAACAAATAGTTCTTACCGTTTGGAAGTTTACTACTGGTATTTTCAGGATTTACACTGTAGTAAGGTAGTGTACCATATCGACCATACTGCAGATCCAGTGAGATGGTTTGCCTCAAGTTACAGTTCTAGAGTAGAATACAAGGGAGATATGCTTGTTTTGAACAAATTATACAAGAAGCAATGAAAAAATTTTGAGAACTGTGTGGCTCGTTCCCTTTGCTAGAAACATTAATATAAAAATTATGCCTTTTCTGGCAGGGGCCTATTCTAGTTCTACTTTTTATAGAATATTCTGTAACTTTTATGGCAGAAATAACTGATGGAATTCCATGGGCTGTTGTATGGAAGAGTGTCCAGGGTTTAGCTAGGATAGAGTTAATTTTCTTCCTAGCAGCCGGTGCTGTGCTATGTTTGGGAGTCAGGATGAGAGCAGTGCTGATAACACACGGATGTTTTTAGTTGTTGCCAGGCAGTCAAGGACTTTTCAGATGTTCGTATTGCCCTGCTAACAAGAAGGCAGAATTGAGCCAGGGGAGGGGGCACCCGGAAAGCTGGGAGGGGACACAGCCAGGACAGGTCACCCAAACTGGCCAAAGGGGCTATTTCATAACAATGGCATCATGCTCAGCATAAAGCAGGGGGCTGGTGGCGGACAAGCACAGGCTTCAGGATGTGTAGTTTAGGGATGGTCTGGTTTTGGGACAGCTCTGAGCTGTATGGCCTGAGTTGTGTGTTTCAGTTAAAAACTGCTTTGTATATCACCAGTTTTGTATATTTTGCTATGAAGTCCTGTTATTGTTATTTCTCTCTCTGCTGTCTCAGTAAATTGTCCTTGTCCCAACGTATGAGGTTTGCTTTTGGTTTTCTTTTTCCTTCCCCTCTCCTCCCTCCCAAGAGAGCAACTGCGTGGTGCTCAGCTCCCTGCTGGGGTGAAACCATGACAAAGACATTCAACTACATCAAGAAAGTTATATCCTGTTGCCTGGGATAGGAAGGAAGAAGGGAATTTGGTTGTTTTGTTGACTTGACCGTATGTCAGTATGGGCAGGATAAAAAATAGTAGAACTGGGCTTGTTAGAACTGTCTGAGAAATGATTAAAACATTGACATAGAAGGATTTGACCTTTGAAGAAATCTGTTAAATCTCAGGGGATTTTCCTGTTGCTTTCTTTAATATTTTCTAGCCTGAAATGAATCTGTGTTACTGTCATTATTGTAAAGCCAGTGCTCTTGGTATAAAACAAGGAGGAAGAAAGGATACATAAGCATAGAATCAACAATTGCTGTCTGATGTGGTCAGTTAAGGCAATTTTTGGGTTCTGCTTTAGGCTGAAAACTGCAGAATGAAAAAGAATAAGTAAGATGTTAGATACAGAATAATTAAGATCTTTGAGACTTTCATTAGATTGCTGTAGCAAAGATTGACTCCTTTTTGTGAGTGGTCCTGGGATCTGTCAATAATTCTATCACCAATCTAGTGTTTGAGCTCAAAACTGTCAGTTAAGCTGCATCTGATTTATCTTATGTGTAACTTTTTAATCAGTTCACTGAGAACGTTGTACAGGATTTTCTGTAGAATATTGTGAATTGGGTGCATGTAACACCAAAAAACACGGCACAAAAAAGCCAGGGATCTCTTGGAAAGAGTCCAGTGAGGGCTACATAGATGATTAAGGGCTTGGAGTATCTCCCCTATGAGGAAAGGCTGAATGAACCGGGGCTGTTCAGCCTTGAGAAAAGAAGACTGAGAGGGGATCTGATTAATGTTTATAAATATCTCAAGTGTGGGAGACAGAGGGAAACAGCCAGTGATCTGTGGGGACAGGACAGAGGGCAATGGCCTCAAGTTGAAGTATAGGAAGTTCCACACCAAAACGCGGAAGACCTTTTTCACTGTGAGGGTGACAGAGCACTGGAAAAAATCCTTTGTCCTCTCTAACAAACACTATAGGTTTACACAGTAGAATGAATTGCCTTGAAGAGATGTCCTTTATTTAGCACTGCATACCTGGTTTTATTAATGTAGCAACCTAATGCATACTGTGCTTGGAATAATTGTACCTGACTGGAACTGGTTAACAGGGAATGAAGCAATGACTAACTTAGATATATCTATATCTATATCTATATCTATATCTATATCTATATCTATATCTATATCTATATCTATATCTATATCTATATCTATATCTATATCTAAGTCCCATGACTTTATATTTCCAACCCCGTCACTGTTGATTAAGATGGAATTTATTGTCAGATTTTCTGCCGGGTCACACACCCCTAATGACCCTGTTAGAAATGGTTCGGGTTTAAGTCCTCAGATTTAGTTTATGAAATTCCATGTGTATATGTGTATTTATTTTAAAGAACATAAGAACAAGACCTTGCCTAGGATTTCCAGGATAGATATATGGCTTTGTCATGTATCCTAGGGACAGCCAACCTTCATCAACAAGGCTGAACTGTCTCCTCACTGTGGTGTGGGAAGACATCAAGATACACCTGCAGCTTAAGCAACGGCAGCTGGCTGCTAACTTTAATGTGGGGTGGCAACAAGCAGCTTTTTCAGCAGTGGCTGAGTGTAGGCACTCTTCCTCCAACCCAGAGGAAAGACACTGTAATTACTGTGTCCGATTACTGAGTCTAGCAGATGTTTCAGAGGAGACTCAGTTTACAGTGTATAAATACAGAACATAATAAATAGATCAATAAATAACTAGAAATCAGGGTAATATACTTTAAGCACTGATCTTACTGTTTGTAAGGGCATGTAGCAATAGGATGAGGGGCAATGGTTTTAAACTAGAGCAGGGTAGGTTTAGATTAGACATTAGGAAGAAGTTTTCACTATGAGGGTGGTGAGCCGCTGGAACAGGTTGCTCAGAGAGGCGGTGGAAGCCCCATCGCTGGACACATTCAAGGTCAGGCTTGATGAAGTTCTGAGCAACCTGACCTAGTTAAAGGTGTCCCTGCTCACTGCAGGGAGCTTGGACTAGATGGCCTTTAAAATGTCACTTCCAACCTAATGCATTCTGTGGTAGAAAGCGTGTCATCCGCCTACATTTCACCCATTGAAATATTCAGTACCTCACTGCAGTGATTCTTATCTTAAAATATTTGGTTTTCCTTTCTTTTGCAACTAAAATAATAACCGAGCCAGCAATTGCGTAAACTATCCATGAATTGGGAACTGCCTGCAGAGGGCATGTACCAAGAGAAAAAGATTCTGTTGGATTTCCCGAACACACAATGACCTCATGCTGGCAACAAATTCTTGAGCAGCTTCATGCATTGCTAGATAGATGAATTTGAGTCCTAGTGAAAGGTAAATTAAAATGTTCATGCAGTGTTAAAGGTTTGTTCAAAGAAGTATGCCTCACTATCAGGATACAACATGTGGGTGTTTTTGTGCTGTGTGTGTTTCAAGAGCTTACATGACAGTAAGAGACATTATTGGTCATGGAAAGTATTCAGATTGTGTCAAAGGATATAAAAATGTAAATTCAGTTAGACTAATAAAGAAGGTGAATAGACCCATCCAAATGTTTTGAGCTTGACTTAAACTTTTATCTAAATCTGCTCAGTCTATGTGTCTTGTAAGGAAAGAGTATTCCCTTGAGAAACTTGTGCTAGTTTTTTCTAATTTTAAAGATTGCTAGTCAGGTTCCTTGAAGTTGTTGATACAGTTGGAGGAAACCAAAAAAAGGGGTGGAGATGGGAAAATTTTGTAATAATGTGCAGCAATTAGCTAACAATGAACAAAATTAATTTCAGTTTCTAAAAGCAGCTTCAGAGTTGGGCCATGCCTTGGCCTTTCCTTTACATCAACCAGATTGTACATTGTAAGAGGAGGATGTATTGGCAATTCTGTTTTATAACAACCATAATAAGCAATGAGTGAATTTTCCATATATAGAGAGAAGAATTCTAGTACTGCCTTGAACACGTTTTAGGAAGTGTAATTCAGGGATATGTGTTCTTGCTAGGCAGTATCTGAGATATCATTTCCCAGAAATGTTCAGGTGTACTAACAAAATAGTTTTGAAGATGCCAAATAACGGGAACATTAATTCAGAAGTACGTTGCTTCCTAAGAACTTACCAAAACCACAGATTTTTATTGCTAATGTTAGCTGAGCCTAGTGGACTGGTAGATGTGGAAGAGGTCAGTAGCTGCACCCTTAGCTAAATAAGCATACTGACTAGCAGCAGGTTTGTTCACACTAGCTTCTGTATCTTTTGCTATGCTTTTTACACCACAATACTTCTTATCTTTCCTTTTCTCTACCTTTGGCCTTTGCCCTTAAAAACATCCCATAGTATGCCTTCAGCAATACTTTAATTCAGATTAGGGAATGGTGGTCTGAAGCAAAAAACCAATTTGTTTTGATATCTCAATCTGCTGATTTATGAATTCAAACGATGCATTCTAACACTTTATTTTAAAATTTATTCTAATTTCATTAGTCAGTTCATTCTTATGTGGCTTTGCTTTCAACTGTATTTCTGTACTGGCCAATCCCTGAACAGAATTAAAATAGTATGCTTGAACAGAAGCAGAGTGTGCTGTCATTTTGCAGTGCATGTTAGTGGCTTGCTGCCACTGATTTGGTAGCGAAGTTCATGGTGTAGGGAAGTAAGTGTTCTCCTATATTAGTTTGATGTGTCAGTGGCATATATTTTTGTTATATTCAACCCCCTTTTCTCAAGGCTGAGATTAATGATTAATATCACAGTATCTTAGTCAAACAGTTGTGGTTTTCTTTTATGACACCCAAGTGTTGATTTACTTCTGTGGAACTTTGCAGTCCTTGACATGTTTCTTTTGTGGTAAATTGTTGGTATACCTGTGTGTACATGTAGTGTCTGGATGAAAAAATACAGAGTAATTGAAGAAGTTCGGAAAACTGCTTAATTGAATTGGTGACTGTTCATTGAGCTGTAGTAGTCTTGGTGTTTAAAAGCTAAACAAAGATGACTGAATGCTTCTGTCCCATATTTTTGAGAAGTGGGAGGAAAGGATGTAAGAATATGTACTGAATACAAATGCATGTGTCTACTGTGCATTTCAAATAATATAGATACAAATACTTTGCTTTACCAATACTCAGGTGAGTGACTAGTCTTCCTTCCTGCTTTAAAAACCTGCAGGAGTGTTGTGCTTTGGTCCAAAGTGGCATTGCTTTATTCAGCCATGGTTAATGAAACTTGAAAGAGCACAGGAAGTTCCTCACCAACATGCAGAACTTCTACACAGTGAGGGTGACAGAGCACTGGAATATGCTGCCCAGGGGGGTTGTGGAGTCTCCATCTCTGGAGACATTCAAGACCCGTCTGGACGCCTATCTGCGCAGTATGAGCTAGGGAGCCTGCTTTGGCAGGGGTGTGGGACCTGATGATCTCTTGAGGTCCCTTCCAACCCCTATGATTCTATGATTCTATGATTCTATGAATTCCAAAGTTAGATGGTGCCTTTTAACTGAGTTGTCAAAACAACCCATGTTTGGGGAATTATAACACTGTGTGAATTTTTTGACCAGCACTCTTCTGGTACATTTTCTGGGGCATTTTCCTATAGTAGTCTGTGGCTAAAGAGTTGGAGGTCACTATTTGGACTCAGTTTCTGATCTGCATCTTCAAGCAACTTATAAAGAAACAGTTGTGCTGCAGATGAAAGAAGCTCTTAGCTCTTACATTTGTAATTCCAGCTTTGATAAGGGGGACTAAGCAGTAACAGGTTCAAACAAGTGGATTTATTTTGTTACTCTTGCAGTAGTAGCCCTTCAAGACAGTGTTAAGCAACAAGAAACTGCTAAGATTTCCATAGCAAATTTGCAAATGCATTTCAAACTGAATTTGTTACAGTCTGCATTGTTCTGCAAAGGTTCTTAATTTATGAAATTCTGTATCCTTACAAGAGACAGCCAGATCTGTATCTTCATCCGTATCATGTGTATCTGTTATATACTGATGCGTGCTGTCTGGGGGCAGATGTTCAGAACAGAATATTAGTGTTGTACCCCAGGAATTGAATGTAGTCCTCTGATAATTTCAAATTCTGGTTTTAGGTGTACTAATCATAATATTGTCTTAAATTCACCAGTTCCAAACAAGACAATTGGTACTTTTAAAACCTGCCTATTGTATATCAGAGTTCTCTCAACATCTAGTCCTATCCTGTTTTCCTAAATACTTTCTTTTATAGATTGTATTATCAGAGGAACTGCAAGTTCTCTGGGAACTGGCAATGTCTTATGTTCTTTCATAAGGTAACATTTGCTCAATCTGCAAAAATCCTTAATGAACAGCACCCAACAGAAAATATTCCTGCTGACATCATTTTGTTAGAGAATGGAAACAGCCTATTAAAAGTAGGGATTCCCAATAAATACTAGGTACTTTAGCTTTGAGACGCATGGGGAGAAATTTACAGTCTTTGTTTATTGCCACATTTTGTTTAACAGAAAATCTATTTCTATACTTCTACAGATGTCATTTCAGACTTCAGCCACAATGAATTTTTTCCAGGGATAGAGAAGGGAAAACTAGTTGCTTCAAACTATTTGGATAACTTTCTTTCACAATCTTTTGACATTTTGTTGATGAAAACATGAATTTTTACAGTTTTGAAGACTGACTTTGTAGTTCATGAGCTTTTAGGGTGACGCTTGAATCTAATTCTGTTGAAATTAAAGTTGCTCAATACTCATGAGAGTTATTACAGCCTCACAAGTGTGCATGAATGCACAGCAGAAAACTAGGATTAAAATACAGGGAAACCCTGTTATTTTAAAGTTTCACTTATTTCTGAGTTTAGATCTCAATAAAGCAATAAGTCAAGATGATTACATAGATCCCAGAACAGTGTGCTGTGATAAATTTTAATTTTTTTTTTTTTAATTGAAGAGATATTTGCACTTTAGGGTTGCTTGTTCTTTTTAACTAATACCTTTTCTCCAGGCTACTTTAAGCAGCGGTTTTCAATATTCAGTTAATGTTTATATTGGGTGCAATTGAAATGCATTTAAAAAGATTAAACAATTAAAGTACACCCATAGCATACGTTTCCAGTGACTTAGATGCATAGAATCAGTGAAGTTAAGAGTGGTTTCCCCGTACTGGCACAGACTTTTAAATAGCACAGCCTGCTTTTAATTTATTCAGTATCCGTATTCCTTCCTCTCTTCTTAGAGAAATCTGTACATAAGAGAAAAACAAATTATTTCTCAGTGGTTCTGTTGCATTAGTAGACTTCAGGTTATTTCTTACACTGAAATATACAGAAAATTCAATCTCACATCTGTAGATGCAAATTTAGAGAAATGTGACTTAACTAGAATAAGAATTTGACATAGAGTAATCCTTTATTTAAAAAAAAAAACCCAAAACACCACCACCACTGATCAGTATATGGTGAGTTGAATTCTGCTTACAGATATGTCTTTGGAAGCTCTCATGACTTCTTTTCTAGTGCTGCAGTTCAGTGAGAATAGAGGCAATGCGAATAAGAAGAGCCAAAATCTCTGACATCTGATGTCAAGAGTAAGGGAAATTCTTCATTCTGAAGATGAATTCCCCAAACTAAATTCTCCACCTCAACATTGTTTTAATCAAAACATTTATTATTTTAAGATGCAGGGTGAAGTTATCTGCCTTTCACTGCCAGAAACATGAATATATCTGAACTTGTGCCCTTATACCATGTGTGCTTGTGTTATCCAATCTGCATCAGACATCTCTCAAATGTATTACAGCTTGTTTAAAACTTGGTTTGCTTCTTTTAATTATTTCCTATGAAGACTGGTATTTCCAAAAGTTTTCCAAACTGCTAGCAGTGACTCTGCAGTCATCCTAAAAAATGCAGTTCTTATGGAGTTTAAAAGAAACTTTGGTTATTCAAGTAAGATGGAATTGAAATACAGAGATTCTTATCATTTGAAGGGCTTTTTTCTTTTTTTTCCTTATTTTTTACTGTTTAATAGGATCTGTTACCTTTTTTAAATTAAGTAGATGAAGCTTTAATGGGAAGTGGTGCAGAAAGAAGGTGGAGAGAGATTCTTGCCTGTAAAGATATAAGAAGTATTTTTTGCAAAGGTTCATTTTTCCTGAGAGAAAATGTGTACAGGTTAAAATGAAAAGAAATATAAATCTGTACACATCAGCAAGTCTGGAAAATACGATTTGTCTCTGATATTAATTTATTGAATAAGAAAATAATATAAAGTGTTGCTATAATGCAAAATTATTTCTAATGTAACAGCACTCAGAGAGATTCCAGTCAAAGTCCCAATCCTTTTGTGGATTTTACATAAATATTTGTCCCTTGCTCTTAAACATTTGTAATAACTTTACTTTCAGAAAAAGCATTCAGAACTGTCCAAGTACTTAATAGTTAAATCTCATAATTAGTCTCTGGAAACAACGTGTAAACCTGATTAAAAACAAGCTAGTAACTGATGTGGAGACTGTCTTGAGCATGCCTGACACTGTGTTGTTTCCTGCAACCAGACAACCTTGCAAATCTTGAATGGTTTAGTATTAGTCTCTTGGGGTATGTGCTCCTACATGATCAACGTATTTAGTTTATTCTTTTAAAAAGTATTCAGCTCTTTACTGAGAAACTGCTTACAATAGGAAAACAAAGGTGTGTAGCCTGAAACAGAATACTAAAGATAAGAAAAGCCCCTCTGACTCCTGCAAGCAGGGCCAGTATCTCTGGTTGTACTCTTCAGGCTTTGCCCTCTTTTTACTTTGCCTGTTTTACTTCTTTGTTTTGCCATGACCTCTTCCTCTTCATCTGGGTTTGCATTCCCCTTCACTTTCCAAATAATGTTTACATTGAAACATTACTTGCATGTCCTGCTGTGTTCACCTACTGGTTGTGTTTCAATCAAAAAGAATTGCCAAATCGTTTGTGTGTGAGTGCGTTATTTTTCCTAATGGCCAGAATATTTCTGAGTGACTGGTGAAGAAACCTTAAAGCAATCATGTGGAAAGATCATGAAAATTGGATAATGTGCCAGGCATTCGCTGAATATTGAACTTCCTCTTATGAATTATAGATTAATCCCTTTCTCAAATAAAGTACATGTTCAAGTATATGTCTGTACTAATTGCTGCTCTCTTCATTCACAGATGCAGAGCCACGATACTTGGTTTCAGTAAGACCAGCACGCATTTCAAATAACAAGAAATCTTGTTCAGGTATTTTACCATTACCGCATCTCTTTCTTAAAGCAATTAAAGGAAGACAGAATCTTTTGCTGGGTTTCTCTGAAAGGGTATTTGTAACTGTAGGTGTCTGAAAAGGATGTAGAAATTGCATAGGTGGGAAGGTAAAATGTAGGACAGAATTTCATCATCAGTTATAGTCATACGTGTGGTTTTCAAAACATGAAGTAGTATGTAACCATTGTTCTAGGAAATAAGTTCTTACAAATAAGAATTGCAATTTAGATTACTAATTTCTGATGTTTAAAGAGGTTACAAGTGCATGCAAAGAAAGTAAAAGTTTTGACATTGTGATCCAGTCTTGAAGTTACTCTTCCCAAACTACTTGTAAGGATTCCTTCATCGTAGACATGTTCATGCTCTTTGTTTCATATCGGAAATGGTAACTTGTGTGTGTGTGTTTCTGTATGTATCTGTAAATCAGTACTGCTGCTAAGTTTGCTGATAGAAGGAGTTAAGAAAAGAGGGATGTTTCTAGCTTAAACTATACAT
The DNA here is from genome assembly GCA_013400835.1 of Zapornia atra. Lineage (NCBI taxonomy): Eukaryota > Metazoa > Chordata > Aves > Gruiformes > Rallidae > Zapornia > Zapornia atra. The sequence goes on from VZTU01004129.1 coordinate 25,246, forward strand.
AGCAGAGCAGAAATATGAATTTGATTCTTATCTGTTCCAAAGACTTTCTATATCACCTTAATCATGTCATTAATATTGTTAGTTTTTAATTTCTTACTTTAATATGGAGATGACACTCAAGATCACTGGTCTGTTACAAAGAATAAATGGATAGTATATGTATATGTTTATACTTTGAAATCTTTATGTGATTTTTTTCCTAATTCCTGGGAACCACTTGCAATTAATTTCTTCTTGCCCATTTGCTAGAATAGTATATCTGGAAATATTTTTGAAAAATTATTTACCTACCAGATGCAACATATATTATACTAATACGACATATATTATCCTAATTTATATATAATATAGTTATTTATAATATAAATATACATTAAAACAAAACAAAGAAAAGCCCAATGCATTATTTTGACATTATTGATTTTTGTATCTACAGATAATCTACAAGATTAATTTTATTTACTTCTCAGTCCATCAGACAAAGGTGTAAGAACATCTGTTTGTGTAATGCTAGCTAGATGCATGCAAGCTTTTTTAGTAGGGAGAGTAGTTAAGCCAGATACAGAGGATTGTGGCAGAGTCTGAGTCATGGCAATTTTAAGTTTAGAAATGAAGACTCGTTACATTTCTAGAAGATACATTGCAGTTCAAACCAGGATGAATACAGAGAAGTTGTATGGTTTATATTCATATAGGTCAACATTGATGCTTACCAAGGCAATTCCTGAATTTAGTGTATAAATCATGCTGTTCTCTAAGTGGAAAGTAGTGAATTAATAAAAATCATAATGAAAATACTATATTAGTATGATTTGAACTTATATGAGAGCTTGTTTTTTCTTTTCCTTAAAACTTTCATATTTTCCATGTTTCCTCAAAAGCAATCAAGAAAGCGATTTTGCTATAGATAGCAGATTTGCCATATGTTTTGGTGAGTTATAAACTTGTAAGGAATTTGTGGTCACCTGTACATTTTGAGGAGGTCCAGATCCTTTACATTTTGAAGTATGTAATGTGATGTAAAAAATATATTATTCCTCTATAATTGATTTTGGACACCAAAGTTTCTCCTTGGGCTTGTAGCAGTCCACAAACTGCAGGTTCAAAATACTTGCTGCAGGTCATTTATTCATTTCCAACAATTAGCTATTAAACTTTCTTTAATGAAAGTTTTTTCTCCACATGAGAGTTATGCTACTTCATTCAGATTGAAGCTAAAGTTAGGTATCGTGCAAGAGCTGAATTTTTTTTGTGTGTGTGTTTTTTTTGTTGTGGTGTTTTGTGGTTAAAAGAGAAAAATTCCCCCAAAGACACTGACTCAGATTTGCCTACAGTAAAAGCAAAAGAATTTGCGTAGGTTTTGTTTTACTCTCGACAAAGAATGCTGTAAGAAGTGTGTGTGCATTACCTATGGACATAACTGCAGTGTTGCTAAGAAGCCTTCCAAGAAGTTACTATTTTTGTCACATGCAGAGAGGGACTTCCTAACACCCTGAACTGTGTAACACCTTCTGCGATGCTGTTCAAGACAGCCAGAGCTTTGAAGTTAAACCTGTGTACAGCTAATTCTTAGACTGAGCATATCAAAAACACCCAGTGTTCATTTTCAGAAACTAGGTTTAACTGGAGCATAGGCTGAATAAAGAGGAATAGTCAAAACTTAGAATGAAAACATTTAAACCAATTTTAGTTTGCCCTCCTACCCACCAGATAATAGCAAGAATTCCTGTAGGTTTACTCTGGATCTGCAAGTCTGGAAGTGTAAGTTTTCCGCTTTCTTCCTAGGTTGAAATACATGCTGTTCAAGTCCAGAGGAGACCTAAAAATAGTCATCTTCATGCTTGTATGTCTGATACCTGCTTTCTAAAGCAGTCTCCTGCTGCATCCCCCCTTCCTTTATGCCAATTTTGTTCTGCACTTCTTTCCTCTGTTCGTGCTCAGAGAAGGAGCCGTCTCTCTTCCTTGCAGATCTTTCATTTGCCTCATAAGAAGTCAACAAAGATCAGAGACACTGTCTCTGTGCTCTTCTTAAAATCATACCTTAGCAATGGTGACCATTTTCCTTTAAGTTTAGAAGAGAATTAGGTCTTTGTTATCTTTATTTTCCAACTACAAAAGCTTTCCCCTATATAATGCAAGTGAGAGAAATAATTGTAATTGTAATTATGTGTTTTTTATGTAGGTCGGACCAAGACTCAAAAGCCTCTGCAGCTGGTAGTTGGCACTCTCACCCCAACCTCTGTGTTCCTCTCCTGGGGTATCCTAGTCAACCCTCAACATGACTGGACAGCAACAAGTAACTGTGCTAGTGACAGGTAATGTAACAGAAAACCAATTTTTTAATGATGATCATGATTTAATTCAGTTTAGTTTTCTGCTGTGGATAAATAAGTTTGACAGTGGAATCAAGGAGTTGGAAGCAATAGTTCTGAATGTGAAGTTTTCTCATTTACTTAAATTGGTGCTTTGCAAGTCCTTACTTTTCTTGAGTGCAAATTTAGTCAGATGTCTACATGCTGAAATGTCACACATCATGAGGTTTAACAAGGCCAAATCCAAGGTTTTGAGCATGGGGGAGGGCAATCAGTCTCAGTACAGGCTGGGGAACAAAGGATTTGAGTTTGGACTTGAGGAGAAGGATTTGGGGGTATTGGTGGATGAAAAGCTGGACATAAGCTGGCAGTGTGCTCTCACCACCCAGAAAGCCAACTGTGTCCTGAGCTGTATCAAAACCAGTGCAGCCAACAGGTTGAGGGAGATGATTCTCCCCCTCTACTCTGATCTTGTGAGACCCCACTGCATCCAACTCTGGAGTTCTCAGCACAGAACAGACATCAACCTCTTGAAGCAGATCCAGAGGGGGGCCATAAAGATGATCAGGGGGCTGGAGCACCTCTCCTGTGAAGACAGGCTGAGAGAGTTGGGCTTGTTCAGCCTGGAAAAGAGAAGGCTCCAGAGAGACCTTATTGCAGTCTTCCAGTGCCTAAAGGGGGCCTATATAAAAGAAGGGCTCAAATTTTTCAGCAAGGCCTGTTGCAATAGGACAAGAGGAAATGAATTTAAATTATAAAGAGAGTAAATTTAAACTAGATATAAGGAAGAAATTCTTTACTTTTAGGGTGTTGAAACACTGGAACTAGTTTCCCAGAGAGGTGGTAGATGCCCCATACCTGGAAACATTCAAGGGCAGGTTAGATGGGGCTCTGAGCAAACTGATCTAGTTGAAGATGTACCTGTTCATTGCAAGGGCATTTGACTAGATGACTTTCAAAGGTCCCCTCCAGCCCAAAGTATTCTATGATTCTATGAACCAGAATTTGAAACACTATTGAAAAAACAACACTAATGTTTATTAGGAAATTTTTAGGAAACATTAGGAAATGTCCATGCATGTAATGGGACTTTTTTCAGAGACTGACTTACCAGAAGGCTGAGCTGCCATTCAGCAAGACCTGGACAGGCTGGAGAGTTGGGTGGAGAGGAACCAAATGAAATTCTGTAAGCACAAGTGTAGGTTCCTGCACCTATGGAGGAATAATCCCAGGCACCAGTACAGGTTAGGGGCTGACCTTCTGGGAAGCAGCTCTGCTGAGAAGCACCTGGGGATCCTGGTAGGCAAGTTATCTGTGAGCCAGAAATGTGCCTTTGTGGCCGGGAAGGCCAGTGGTATCCTGGGATGTATTAAGAAGAACATGGCAAACAGGTTGAGTGAGGTTATCCTCCCCATCTACTTTGCCCTGGTGAGGCCACACCTGGAGTACTGTGTCAGTTCCGGGTTCCCTGGTTCAACACAGACAGGGAACTACTGGAGAGAGTCCAGCAGTGCTCTACAAGGATGATTATGGGATGGGAGCATCTCTCGTGTGAGGAAAGGCTGAGAGAGCTGGGTCTGTTTAGCTTGGGGAAGACTGAGGCCATTTTATCAACACTTATAAATATCTGAAGGGCGGGTGTCAAGAGGATGGGACCAGACATTTTTCAACAGTGTTTGGCAACAGGAAAAGGGGTAACAGGCACAAACTGGCACACAGGAAGTTCCATCTCAGCATGAGGAAAAAATTATTTACTGCAAGGGTGACAAAGCACTGGGATAGGCTGCCCAGAAAGGTTGTGGAGTATCCTTCTCCGGAGATACTCATAACCTACCTGGATACAATCCTGTGCAATAGGCTCTAGGTGATCCTGGTTCAATCCATGGGGGTTGAACCAGATGATCTCCAGAAGTTCCTCTGAATCCCTACCGTTCTGGGATTCTTTGACATTGGCAGTATGTGGCAATTATGACCTTTTAACTCAGTTCTTTCAGTGAATATCCCACCAAGTTTTAGATTTGTAACTCTGTATGACCTGAAATGGAATCACTGCTCTGAGCCTCAGATTTTACCATCTCTGGATGGACTTTAGGCTTTTGTACAAAAGTTGCATAATATAAGTGAGTTGAATATGTTACTGACTCAGAAGATGAAAACCATATGGAACAGCATGGATCTGTTGGCCAAGATTTTCTCTATTGTGAGCCTGACCTCAGTGGGATATTCCTTAGAATATCTGGTTTTGTGAAAAAACGAGTTTTGAGTACGAGATCCCACATTCCCCAAAAGCACTGGTATCTCTTTTATTGATTGCTACAGTGAAATTATTGCTTGCTTATTGAGGGCATAAAGTGCTCTCCTGTACCAATGAACTGCTTTTGAAGAAAATACAATGAAGAAAAAGTTTTCTGTGCCATTTTTCAACAAACCATCATTTGGTTGCTTAACTCTCTAGAGACTACAGGCATAAGCTGGGTGTTACATTTTTCCTGCAAGACAACCGCAAACCCTAATTCCTTATGGAAGCAGAGATAATTGCTGTTATTTGTGTGACCCAAAGTTCTTTCAAGATCAAATTTTAAAGCCTCCTTGATGTGGATATCATCTCGAGTCAGAGTCTTAGCACTAAAATGCAAAGCAAAACAGAGACCCAAACAAAAAACCTCAAATTATTAGTTTTATGTAGCTGGTGAAAACTGCGTAACACTAGAAAGCTTCCACCAACAATATGGAGTTAGCATTCTCAGCATCTTCTGTTTTCTGACACCAGTATTGAGGTAGTTGATGAGGGAGGATGGCAAAGTCATGATAACCTGCTGCCAGTCATGTTCAGTTGCTCTTTTTATATCTTCAAGAGAGTAGTAAGAAATGTTTCCTCTTTGCCTTTCAATATTCAAACAACCATTAGTGGACAGAGCTGTCATAATAAACATACTGGGGCTATCTTTGCTGAGTATTTACTTTTGAACAAGAGAGTAGGGACTACTTAGCCTTTTCTTTGGTTAGCACAGTTCCACAGATCCCAAAATGGAGCAGGGGCTTGAAAAAGGCAGAGTTTGACCCTCAGTTCTTTGGGGAGGGGGAATTGCAGGTAAGGAACAGAAAACATTTTTTTCATGCAAAACAAACCCAGAATTTCTAGATAGTAAATGGTACAGTAAAATATAATATTCTGTATTGAGTGGATTGGATACAAATACAAACGTGCCTTCAGATACATGTGAAATAGAAATTTAAAACCTGAATATCCTAATGTCGTATGTGCAAGTAGTATAGATGTTGGATTTTACATAATTTGTACCTAGTGCTTTAAAAAATCAGTAAGAAAAGTAGAGAGGGAAAACCAGAGAAGAATCCATACTTACTCTTTATGTTCTACAGCACTTAGAAGTAGGGTTTTAAAACCCTAAATGCAGAAAGATATATATCTGCATCTCCTTTTGTGCCCGTCTACAAATCTGTGTCACTATGCAGAGAGCAACTTAATCATACTTTGTGTTGCAAATGACATAGAAGATTTAATTTAAATTTAGCAGAATTCCTTAAGGAAAATATACTGCAGCAAATATTTTTTTTTTTAGTTTCAGATGCTTTTGAGTTACTGTTGTGGGCATATATACAGAAAGCTTGTTTAAACCTGGACAGATTTTTTGGTGGTCTTATTCTTCAGAACCCCCAACTCTTCAATTCATTGCAGTCATTCTACTAAAGAAGTCAAGTGAAAAAAAAGAATGTTAGTGTTCATGTAAAAGTGAAATCTAAATTTGGAAGTGCTTTGCAAACTTAAGTGATAGCTATCAGCAAAGTAACTCTATACATAAAATAAAAATATATATATGACACACATGTATATGTGTGTGTCTGTTACCTTAAGGTAAATTTGGCAAAAAAAGAAAACAATATAATCAACTTCATGTACCAGTTTGTGAAATAGTCAGCATCTGAAAAATTGAAGTTCAAACCATTTCTCTTACTACGTTCTAACGCCAAATGTATTCTGCACTTCTAATGAAGTCTAACTATAAACAAACAAATAAATATGTATGTCAGTAAACCTTTTTTAAAGGTCTGATTACATTCCTAGGCACAAAAGTGCAATCTTTTATCTACAACAAAACAAAAGCAGGAATGTTCTTCTATCTCCAAGGCTTAATTGTTTATTTAGTGTTATGTGTGACTAAAATAGTTATGATTAAATTGTTTGGAGTTTTGGTTTGCATCTGGTTCCAAATAAACCCATGATATTTATACAAACTGACCTAGTCTGGAAATCTCATAAAACCATCTGTCTTATAAGATTTCCAGTATCTAATTGTTTGTGCCCAAATATTTGACTGTGCAAGCATTTTCTGTCTGAAAAGAGATTTGGTTAACAATTGAAAAAATAACACTGGAATTTTTGGCAAGACAATGTCATTCATACTGATATATGAAAACTTAATGTTTTGTCTACCCATCCTAGAATTTTACTTCTCATAACAGCAAGGGAGATTTCCTTAATTTAAAAAGCAAAAATCCGGTGGGCAGCTTCTTTAACATGGTTGTCATATTTTGATTTCTTGTGTAATAAGAAAGCTAGCTCTAAGCTGAGAAAGAATAGATTTTACTGCCTTGCATTGTGGAGTTTTAAAAAAACTCTATAAACTGGACACAGAAAGGATAGGAAAATCCCTTTGTATCAGGCTGATACATGGGGTTTGCAGATCCAGCAATCACTGCAGTGGTTAGCCTTTGAACTCTTGTGCCTTCCTTTTAATCATGAGAATGGTTTTGCTGGTTTTATTTCTGCCATTGTTTCACATTTTGTGTGCATCATAGGTGGAGGTGAGTGAAGTCAGAATATTGTAAAAGAATACTTCAACTTTAATGAGGAGAGAATTTCAAGGTTGGAAACATTAAATGTATCCTGGTGTTGCACAAATGCATATGGAGAGAGGCTGTCAGCAAAATGGAGGCTCTTTATTTCTTTCCCGTGGTTATTTTTTTTTCTCAGTTGACTTTATTACAGCAATTAGCTCTGACTGAAACCGTACCCTTCACCTGCTCATGATAATTTCTGTTTTAATTGTTAGAGTTTATTATCCTTTCAGTTGTCTAGTGAAAAGGGAGGAGGTAAACTTTCTCTACAGTCCCATGGTGGTTTGATTGGAGGTATCTTCTAATTAGTGAAACATGGCTTGTCAGGGAGAGAGAGATTAATTTTTATGGAGCTTTTCAAAAGAGCTGTAATGTTTTATAGAGTGGTAGCTGGGAAAGAAATGAAGCGAACCCTGACATCTTTTGATTAGTATTTGTTGTAAATAGAAATACAAATGCTATTCAATGAATATTGTTCTCATAAAATGTACCCTTTTCATACTCCCCATCAAATCAAGAATCAAAATTAAGAGCAGTTAAATATTGCATGTTTTGTACAGGATGAGAATCTAGATTGAAATGAATTCTCACCTAGTCTAAATGGGTGTGCCACCTCTTTACTGAAACATCAAACCAGTATTCACAGCTGCG
>VZTU01004130.1:0-24457 GCA_013400835.1 Zapornia atra
GGGAGCGACGGGTTCGGCTTCACGATCTGCTGCGACTCCCCGGTCCGCGTGCAGGCCGTGGATTCTGGTAAGAGGCCGGATTGTTTATACCCCTCCCTGCTGCTTTTTGCTTCCTGGAGCACACTGTGATTCCAGTGCCTCGCAGGACTCTGGTTACCTCTAAGAGACTTCAGGAATTCCCTGTTGCCTGTAATGAGGTCAGAGGCCACGGGGTTCGCGCTCTCTCACTCTTTTGGCAGCGTGTTGCAGTCATTGGGAGAGATTTCGTGTCCTTCCCTCTCCAGCCTGAGAACTGTCAGGATGGTTGGGGCACCCACACAAAGCGTCTGGGTTGTGGGGGTGTCAGACAGGGCACACAGGGGAGCAGGATCACAGGATCCCTTGTTGGCTGAGTAGCTTCTCTTGGTGTGGACCTGCAGGATGGACTCAGTACCCTGTTGCTCCCCATCACACACCAGGAAACACGGGAAGTTCATGCAGAAGCACTGAGGGAGCAGTTAGAACTCTGTCCCAGGGCTCTGGGGGTGTGTGTGCACCTGTTGGAAGGTGAACCTCCAGGCTAGCTGGTCCCACTTCATTTTCAGGTGTGGGTGTTAGAGGAAACAGCTTGTGTTTGGAGGAGTGATGTAAGCTGTGAAGCTGTTTGGGTGTCTCCTAGCCCCAGGGCTTCTTTTCCCCCTCATACTCCCAGCTCTCTGTCCTCCAGGTGACTGGCATTTGTTTCTTCTCTCTGTAGGTGGCCCAGCAGAAAAGGCTGGGCTGCAGCAACTGGACACGGTGCTGCAGCTGAACGAGCAGCCCGTGGAGCACTGGAAATGTGTCGAGCTAGCACATGAAATCCGGTGAGTGTTCACCCAGAGAGGTGGCTTGAGGGAGCCTGGGCCAGGGCAGCAGGAGCTCGGAGTGGCTGTGGGAAGGGGATGGCTTTGAGGGATGCAGAAGCCTGGGAGAGGATGCTCTGGAGTGGGAGAGTAAAGGATTTGGGGGCTGGAGGGGTGGGTGGGACAGAGGCAGAGGCGTTAGAGGGAGGAAGGAGTGCAGGGCTTGTGTCTGGCTGAGCAGCGCAGGGTGCCTCGCTCCCCGCCGCTCCCTCACTCACCTGCCCCATGTCATCTCCCCCAGGAACTGTCCCACTGAGATCATACTGCTGGTGTGGAGGCTTGTCCCTCAGGTCAAGCCAGGTCACGAAGGCATGATCCGCAGATCCTCCTGCAAGTCTGCCTACGACCTCCAGTCGCCACCCAACAAGCGGGAGAAGAACAGCGGCACGGCGCCCCTGCGGCCCGAGCAGCGCCGCAGCTGCCACGTCCTCTACGACGGGAGCGACGGGCTGGTGCTGAAGGGCTGGGAGAGGTACACGGAGCTCGGGAAGCGGAGCCAGCACACCGTGCCGCCCCTGTCCCGCGGCCCCTCCGCCGCCGACCAGAACTACATCATCTTAGCGCCTTTGAACCCAGGGAGCCAGGTAGGGCTCAGGGTACTGCGTGTGGCTGTGCTTGCTGGATCCTCACGTGGGCTGCGCTTCAGCCCCTTGGAGCATCATCTCTCAGTGTTTGCCAGAGCATGTATTGTGTCCAGTGCTGGGCTCCCTGGGGTCAAACAGACAGGGATCTCCTGGAGAGAGTCCAGAGGAGCTATGGAGATGATGAAGGGCCTGGAGCATCTCCCCTGTGAGGAAAGGCTGGGTGAGCTGGGGCTGTTCAGCCTGGAGAGAAGAAGACTCAGGGGGGACCTGATTAATGTCTCTCAATATCTTCAGGATGGGCTGCAGGGGGAAATGGCCAGCCCCTTCTCAGTGTCTGTGGGGACAGGACAAGGGGCAATGGCTGCAAGTCAGAGCAGAGGAAGTTCCAGAGCAACCTGGGGCAGAACTTTTCCCCAGTGAGGGTGAGGGAGCCCAGGGACAGGCTGCCCAGGGGGTGTGGAGTCTCCATCTCTGGAGAGATTCCAGCCCCGTCTGGACGCCGCCCTGTGCAATATGAGCTGGGGAGCTGCTTTGGCAGGGGCTTGGACCCCAGGAGCTCTCCAGGGCCCTTCCCACCCCTGGGATTCTATGATTCTATGTTCCTTTCCTAGGAGCCAGACCTGTGTCCTTTAGTGGAGATCTCACTATTTTTCTAAAACATTTACCACGAGGATGGCAGAGCTGAGGTGAATGACCTGCTGCCAAGGCTTGCTCAGGGGGTAAGGGTATGGGAAGGGTTTCCCCAGCGTAGGTTACTGTGCAGGTCATGACTCTTGTTTTCTGCTGGAATAGGGTGAGCATTATTTCCACCTCTCTGGAGGTCCTTGGCTTTGCTGAGTTTAGTGTGCTAAAATTTGCAGTTGGTTGTTGCAAAGTCAGTTTCAAGCCAGCTTTGTATGACTGTGTCATTTCTGGGTTGTGTCTTACAGCTGCTGAGGCCTGTCTATCAGGAGAACAATGCTACTGTGGGTAAGTTGCAGATGCACTGAACATGGTCTTTCTAGCACTGCCGAGTCCTTGCCATAGCCCTGCAATGGAGTCCCTTGAGTTTTGAGGACAGTGGCAGAGGCTTGGGCCTTTTGGGTACCATACTCTTCCTACTCTGTGTCAAACACAAAAGTGAGAACCTTACCCAAGCCCAGAGCAGAGCACACCTGCTGGTGTCACTGGATGAGCCGTATGGTGAGAAGGTCTCTGGGAGCTCACAGCGTGGCTGAAGAAGGGAGGCTGGTGGCAGGGACTTCCCATCAGGTGCATGATGAAAGGATGGAGTGTGGAAGTGATAAGCATTGCTGTGGTGGTGTTTCCCCAGATCTGTCTTGGGTACGTATTTGGCTCCTCATGCGTGATGCTTTGGGGGTGCCAAACCTGTGGCCCCTGCTTTGAGTTTCATTTTGTTATTAAAGAAGTAAGGATGGCCATGACTGATCTGTACAGACATTAGTGCAGGTTGAAGGGCCAAGTTTGGGGAATGCCCATTTCCTGGGCTGCCACAAGGCCTCTGGCAGTCTGGGCCAGCTCTCCTCAAAACCCCTTTGAAACATAAACTGACTTTCTGCAACAGGAATGCTGGGTCCTCCAGAGAGCCGGGTATGGACAGGCTGGCAGTGCCTGAGTCCTGGGCTGACAGGGGCGAGCAGAGACTGACACACGGTCTCTGCAAACTAGATATCAACTGGTCACTGTCATTTTGGGTGGGAAACTGGGGACAGAAGCGACCCAAGAAGAGGGAGGCCTGGAGGTGCTCCCCAGGCTGTGCGCAGGCGCTGTTGAACTTGCAGTTGCAGCTTGCAGCACGCCCGGCTCCATGCAGAGCCAACTCCTGCCAGTTCATTGATTCAGGACTTTGGGAGGCCACGCTTGCCCCCTGGCCTTGGGCTGCCCTAGGATGGGTGAGCTGTGTGTCTGTGGCAGAGCTGACCTCCTAGGCCTGGTCTTGCAGGAGCATCAGTTACCTCAGCAGCCCCTCCCAGTGCAGGCACCGCTCTCAGCACAATTCCAGCCAGGGAGGTTTGTGCAGCCTGGAAAGGTGGGGCAGTGTCCACAGAAGGCAGAGTGCAGGTCCGAGGCCCCTGTGTCTTGGATGGAGCTCTGTGGTCAGGATAATCTCCCACAGCTCAGCTGCAGGGGATGCTTTGTACTGCAGAGAACTGCAGCTCTTTTCTGCTCTTTGTGGATCCTGTGAAAAGACAAGCTGGACTGTGGGGACTTGATCTTACAGATGGATTTGAAAGGCTTGGGCCTCTTCCCATAACAATTCTCAGTGATTGTTTTCAGTTTATTTAATGTTAAGCCCTTGGAGGGCAGAATGCACTCATTAGCATGAGCAGTGATTAAGCACAGTGGTGTGGAGCTGGCTGCCAGTCACGCAGGGACAGGAGCTGATGCTCTGGGCAGGCTGGATGTGTTTCTGTGCCAGTGTGCAGCAACCAGGACTTGTGCAGGTGATGAGCTCCTCTGATAAAATGAGGTGGTTTAGGGATAAGAGGAAAAGCAGATCCCAAACAGCCCAGTCAGATTGGATGTGCCCTGTGTTCAGTGGTCCTTCATGCTTCCATTTTACCTGTCAGTGCAACCACAAAGAAGGGGAAAGGGAAGATGTCAGGATCATTGCACTTCGAGGTGGAAACAACCTCTGAGGTGAGAAGGGCCACCCCCCTGTGAAGGCAAGCTGTTAGCAGCAAACAGCAGCTCTGGGTTGCCAACAGAGCGTGGTCTGGCTCTGCTGGTGTTTATCCAAAAGTAAATGTGTTGTTTCCTAATACTTAATGGCATATGTAATGGGTAGGGTTGGCTATTTGCTTTGGATGAGACCTTATCTGCTCTGAGCCATGTTCAGAAGTGTTTTGGCTCATTTCTGCTTGGGAAGGTTATCAGTATCCATTACAGGGCAAAGGCAGAAGCTGCAGCACTGAAAGCTTCTGTGTGGCTGCTGGGATGGGTGGCTGGAGGGAGGGATGGTGAGGGTCTGCTGGGACACCCCTTTCACAGGAGGCTCCTACCTCGTTCTGGAGATTTTGCTGTGGGGGAGGATCCTGGGCTGATGCTCTAGTTTTTCACCTGGCTATGGTAAAATCCAAGTGGAGGTGTCTGCTGGCTGGACCCACTGGTTTGGTTCAGCAGCTTCAGCTGGGAGAGAGAAGATGCTTCAGTGTTTCAGCAGGGCTTCTTCTGAAGGAGGAATTGGTGGTTAGAGACGTGTTCAGTTCCTATTGGAGCTGTTGCCTGCACGTTTTAGGACAAAGCACAGGTTGCTGGTGCCCAGCAGGACATGGACAGGGGTGAAGGGCTCTTGGGAATGAACCTGCCTCGTGTCCCCAGCGTGGGGGTCCTGCTGCTGTGGTGGGAGTTAGTGTGTGGCAGGAGAGATGTGCACCGTGGGCCTGGGGACATCAGGAGTGGCCAAAACTGCATGCTAGGGTCACTGGAGAACACCAAGCCCCCTGTGCCTAATGGATTCATGTCATTAATGGGAAATACTTGACAGCAGCTCCCCAGGGACAGCCATGCTCTGCCTGCACCCCTGAGAGCAGAGCAGCCAGTGGGCAGCAGCTCTTTCTGGTTCTGGTCCTGCGTGGTGTTCTGATCCCAGCTCTGGGTGATGGGTCTGGGAGGAGGATGTGTAAAGCTGCTGCCAACATATCCCCCCACCAAACCACCTCAGAGCTCCCCACGTGCTCTGCCTGCACTCACCAGACAGTGCTGGTGGGAGCGTGCAGGATTCAGAGGAGTTCCTCTAGGAGGAATCCTAGATGGCAGGAATTGCCCAGCAAGAGGGGGAGGGAGGGCTCGCCCACAAAGCAGCTATCAGGGAGCAATAACTGCTGATAATTATCAAAAATGCTTTTGATTCACCCTAGAAGGACAGGAAGCCATCCAGAGGGACCTTGCCAGGCTGGAAAGATGGGCCCAGGGGAACCTAATGAGGTTCAACACTGCCAAGGGTCAGGGGCTGCACTTGGGCTGGAAGAATCCCAGACACAGATACAGGCTGGGAGAAGAGCTCCTGGAGAGCAGCCCTGTGAGAAGGACCTGGGGATTGTGGTGGATGAGAGACTTAACATGAGCCAGCAGTGGCTCTGGCAGCTCGCAAGGCCAATGGGATCCTGGGCTCCATCAGCAGAGGGGTGGCAGCAGGGACAGGGAGGGGATTGTCCCTCTCTGCTCTGCCCTGTGAGGCCCCATCTGGAGTACTGTGTCCAGAGCTGGGGCCCAACACAAGAAAGGTGTGGGGCTGTTGGAGAGGGGTCAGAGGAGCCAGGGAGATGCTCAGAGGGCTGGAGCAGCTGCCCTACAAAGAGAGGCTGAGGGAGCTGGGCTGGTTCAGCCTGGAGAAGAGAAGGCTGTGGGGGGACCTCATTGCAGCCTGCCAGTCTCTGAAGGGAGCTGATAAGCAGGAGGGGATTCAACTTTTTAAAAGGGCAGATAATGACAGGACAAGGGGGATGGATTAAAGCTAAAGGAAGGAAGGGTTAGATTAGATATTAGGGGGAAGTTCTTTGCAGAGAGAGTGGTGAGGGGCTGGAACAGGCTGCCCAGAGAGGGGGTGGGTGCCCCATCCCTGGGGGTGTTCAAGGCCAGGTTGGATGGGGCCCTGGGCAACCTTGTGTAGCTCCAGGCCTGGAGGTTGGTGTCCCTGCCTGTGGCAGGGGGGTTGGAGCTCTGTGATCCATGGGGTCCCTTCCAACCCAGACCAGTCTATGATTCTATGATTCTATGATTCACCAATCACAAGGTTATCAGTTCCATTAGAGATTCCAGGGCTGGTGGGACATACCACCTGGAGTGGCTGCAGTAGCTGGTGGTGACTTGTTGGGAAAAGTCTCTGCTGGACCAGCTGTGGTGGAGGCACAAAGCAAAGCTGCTGTGTCATCCCTCCTTTGAAGGGGGATAATGGCTTTGTGTGGTGGAGAGGGACAGAGCAAAAACCAGTCCTGGCTGCTTGGACTTCTTCCAGCCCTGGAACACAATGCTGAACCCTGGTGGGTGATGTGTCAGCCTCATGCAGAGTTAGGTCACCCTCTACAAACACACCCTGGGTCTGAGTAACCATCACATCCCTGGAGTGACAGGCTTATTGCTTCTGTCCCTTTCTCTGACACCCCCAGTCCTAGCATCTTCTAAAAACTGTCACTGAGCTGCCACCCACCACCCCATGACATGAAATTCCTGCACTTTGTGACCTCCCATGCCCAAAATCCAGACCAAGCAGGGCTTCTGTGAATAAAAATGCCCAAAGGCTTTCATTTCCAAGGTTTTATATTCAATTCCCACCCTGAGTTAGTCCCAGATGGTTTTTCCCCTCCCTGGAAAAGGAAGGGGTCAGTGCTGCAGGCAGGTATTCCCTGATGGTGGGATCATCCTTGGTGCTCCTGTGATTGAAGAATGACCTTGTAAAGTCAAGTTTGGGATGGTTCTGTACTTCTGCTTTTGTACTCTGAGCACTGCACAGGGAGGTGTGTATAGCAGCACCACATATCCTCCCCCAACCTCCTGTATTCAGAAGTTGCTCAGAAGGCAGCGTACACCCCAACAGGGACAGGCAAGCTGTGTTAGAGCTCAGCCTGGTGTGACTTCCTTGGCCTCTCATTTGTGAGAACACAGATGTGTTGGTGCTGCTGGTGTGATCTGGTGGAAGTCCTCGGCCCAGCAAGTGACGAGCTCTTGATTGAGCCACAGTGTCAAGTGACATCTCAGCTTGCATTAGGAAAAATTAAGTCAGTGCTGTTGTTTCATGAGTCCCTGGGAAACTCTGCTGGCAGAGTGACAAATGTCCCTGCAGCTCCTGGCTCAGGCTGTTGCCCTTTGGTTTCCCATGCCAGCTGGGAGAGCAGGAGCCCGGCGTGCCGCAGCTCCGCGGGGTCTCTCTGCTGAGCCCTTCTTGCTCTCTGCTTCCTCTGTTGGCCCAGGCAGTGGCTGTAGGGGGAAATCCCACACAGGGTCTGGGAGGAAATCCAGGCTGATGAAGACTGTGCAGACGATGAAGAGCTATGGGAACTACCAGAACTGCACCATCGTGAGGCCACACCTCCCACACTCCAGCTACGGCACCTACGTGACCCTGGCCCCCAAAGTGCTGGTGTTCCCCGTCTTTGTGCAGGTAAGCACCTCAGCAGCCCCCTGCTGTGGGTCTGGTACAGTCAGTGCAGAGCACAGCAGGCCCAGGCTGTTACACCCAGGGGTTGTACCTCCCAGCAGTGTACAGCGTGAACGCACGGATCCCCTGGCATCCTCAGCGCTCTCCCTCTGGAGCTGGCTGTATTCAGTGTGGTGCTGGGTGCTCTCAGAGGACCCCATCCTGAGAAGAGATTCTCCAAGAATCTCTAAGTTTCTTCCCTTTTCAGCTTTCAGATCTAGTTCTTGGTTGGGTCAGGAGAAAGTACCCCCACTTCTGGCCTTCAGCAACCAGCCTTGTGTACTTGAAGATCAACGTGGGTTCTTCCTGTGGGTTCTTTTAATTACAGTGTGCAAAACAAAGGTGGCAGGTTTTTTAGTTTAGCTGGTGGGCAGCACTAAAGTCCTGCACAAGTATCCAGAGCAGTAATGGTTTGACAGAGGATGTTCTCACTTCCTAGCTCCATAAATGATTTTCTTAAAATTTAGCCCTGAATGTGTTGTTAGTAGCTCTAATGACCTCTGGGTCTTCCATTTTGTCCTTCATATGGCCAGAACCCTAGAAAACCTCATCTATCCCAGTATATTTAAGCACTTGTGGCTCTTTACTTATGTTTTGGATCAAGTCTGGGGTGTTTCTGCCACTCCAGGACCTGGTTTTTGTGCTTGGCCCTGTCTCATACCGCAGGGCCTCTCTGCATGGCTGGGCTGGCTCTGCAGGGTTTGTTCTGCAGTCAGCACAGCTGACCCTGTGCCTGTTCTTCTCCAGCCTTACAGAGGTGATGCTGACAGGGAGGGGAGCCAGGGGGGTGTCTAAACTGGTAGCAGGCATGAGAAAGGGCAACCTTAAAGTCACTCTGACTTCCTTCAGGAGCAGTCCCTAAAATCATGTAGCAAATACTCTTGCCTGGGGGCCGTGAGAACCCATCGTGCCAGCGCTGTGGTTGTGCTTCCTGCTAAGCAGCACCCATAACCAAGGCTGCTCTGTGCAGAGCAGTTAGCCTATGGAGACAAGGGGCTGGCTGGCTTTTTATAGCTGGGCCTTACGTAGGTGTGAAGTGTAAGGCGTTCGTTTTGTTTCCTAGCTGGACCACAGACTTTGTCCTTTTGACTGTAACTTCTCTCTGGGTGACAGCTTAACGTAAAGAGAAAGTGGGTTCAGTGGGTGGAAAGTTCTTCTGGCAAGCCACCCTTCCAGGGGAAGGTTTGACTCTTTCTTTTTTCTTTTTCTTTTTCCTTTTTCTCCTTTCCAATGTAGCCCCTGGATCTTTGCAATCCAGCCAGGACTCTGCTTCTGTCAGAGGAGCTGCTTCTTCATGAGAGCAGAAGCAGGACCATACAGGTAAGAGCTTTTTTTGTGCTGTCTGAGCTTTCTAAACACACACCTCTCCAGTCTTATATGGTAGATTGAGAAGGAAAATGCTTTGTTGTGAGATACTTCGATTTATGTGGTGTTTGGACAAGCTTGTAGACAGTTTATCATGTGATAAACTAAGTATCAAGACACTTCTCTGAGAGAAGTCAGCTTTTTTTCTTCCTTGTCTTCCTTCACACTCACCAAGAAGAAGCTGCACATGGCAAAGGCTGTGAAACAGCCAGAAACAGCCCCACAGTGCAGCCATGGGTGGGCTCGGAGAGAGGGAGATTATTTAGTGCCAGGTCAGAGAACTAGGTAGAAAACTTGGTACAGGGCTTTTCAGAACTTCAATTCCTGAAACAGGCTACATGCCTTGTCCAAATTCCTCTCTTTTTTCCTTCCTTCAGCAGCTTTTTTGCAGTGTTACTGGAGGGCTGTTAAAAATCTGGGGAAACAACTGAGCTCTGGCTCCACGCTGAAGCTGCGTGTGTGTCGGCTTTCAGCATCCAAAGTGTCAGAGGCTGGAAGGGTTGATTACATTTGCTGCTGCCTTTGCTTGCATCCCACTGTGAAGGCTGCAGAGCCCTGGGATTTAGGAGGAGTTGGGAGAGCCCACTCACTGGAGTGAGCCCACTGCTGTTTCCCCTAGAGCCTTTTCAAAGGTCTTGGCGCTATGTGGGGCCACTTTAATTTAGGTGAAGTGAACAATAGGTCACCTTCCCAGACACACAGAGGAACTTTTACTTGACTAACCTTAGTCTCTGGGTGTCCCACAGCAGAATCCTGGAGCCACATCATATCACTGGCCTGTACAAACCCAAACAAGATGTGTTGAGTGACTCCTCTCCCTTCCTGGTTTCCAGTGTGTAATCCACCCCTTTGCCTTGACTTGAGTCACAATTTTTTCTTCCAAACTCCATGAAAAATTGGGTGATCCATTAGGAAACTCCTCAGTGCCTCTTCCCCTGTCTGTCCTGCTATTCTTGGCTGCTCAGGGTTTTCTGGGCATCCATGTGAATGAAAGTCAGGTGCACACACGGTGGTGTAGCACAGCTGTGCTGGAGTGGCTTGGAAACATGGTGACCAGCCTGAAGTCAGGGTGTTCCTCTTGGGTTTGGTGTTGCTTGCTTTCAGGTCAGACTCAGAGGTCTGTAGTAGCAGCCAAATGTGGAGGAATTATGAATAACTAATGCCATTTGCAGGCTGGGTGGAACGTGTGTGTGGGAGTGTTCAGATGTAGGTGATGGAGAGCTTCAGGAGAAGTGTGTTTGGAGGCAGTGTGCTGGTCTCTCTCTGCTTGGCCATGTTAGCTGTTCCAGTGACCCAGCCCAGAGCAGGATCCAGAGGAGGATGTTGCAGGGAAAGGACTCTGCTTACGATGCCTTACGGATGAGTGTGAGGCTGGAAGAGGATTTCCCAGTTGGAGCTGCTGCCAGGAAAGGGCAGGATGCTGTATGCTGGCCAGGAACGTGAGACAGTGTTTGAGAGTGATGGTGCCTTGGGGCTGCAATGTCTCTGTGTGCCTGGAGAGAGGCAAGGCAGAGGGCAGTGACTAAGTCTGGAGACCAAATAGAAGCAGCAAGAGGGAATGAGCACGTGGCAGCATCTGCTTTGGAAGGCAGGAGTGAACCCTGACATGGTGCTGAGCCCCACGTTGCCAGAGCTGGTGGTTGTAGGTAGCAGGACACCAGCCATGTCCCTGGGAAGGGCTTTCTCATGTCTGGGTGGTGGCAGGCTTTGCAGAGCTTCAAGGAATCAGTGTGAGCCTTTTGGGGAAGCCAGAGCAAGGGTGCCTGCTTTGGTCCTGACAGCTCTGAGATGAGGGAAGCTGAGTTCTTAAGCCAGCCAGACCTACTGTGGCCTGGACACAATGACGTTGCCCCTGGGAGAGAAGGGCTCTGACTTCTCTTTCTGCTGGACTTGAGCTGTCTCCCTCTCAGCCTTCTCTGCTGCCTCAACACAGGTCATCTCGTTTCCTACTGGGCCTTCCTTCCTTGCTCCATGTGGTTTTCCCTTTTCCCCCTGCTCCTCCCACCACCCAGCCTCTCTCCAGCTGGACTGCTGCTCCAGTTTGCAGGTTCAGGCTCCTTGACACTGGTTTGCAGGCTGTTTCCTGTGTGTGGCTCTGCTTGGGCAAGTGGCTCAAGTGAGGAGAGCCCAGGTGCAGGGGCTGGAGATGGAGCCCCTCTTTCAGTTTAAAACCACCCCCTCAGAACCCTTCCCCCTTGGCAGCTTCCATGACAGACACCGCGTCCTCCTCACTGAGCAAACTCCCTCCCATCTCCTGGAGGAGTCAACCTGTGTCTCTGGAGGCTTGCCAGGCTCTGTCCTTTCCCTGACCTCACCTCAGGGGCAATCCTTGTTCAGGCCTTAATCACATCCTGTCTAGACTCTGTTTCAATTCCCACTTTTATGGTCCTCTGAAATCCCTCCAGCCTGAGGAGTGCCAGAGGAGCCAGCGTGATGCAGGCATCTGCACCAGCTCCAGGTGACCCTGCTCTGGCAGGGGGTTGGGCTCCATGATCTCCAGAGGTCCCTTCCAACCCTGGCCACTGTGATTCTGTAATGTGGGCTTGGTCCTTTTCAGTCCCTCTCTAACCTGCAGCTGACTCCCCAAAGCCCTGTGGTGCCTTCACAGCACAGGCCATGCTCACCCCCTTCTCAGCTCTCTTCTGCCACCCTGGCAGGATCTGCAGTTCAGGATAGTCCTCTCTTGAACTCTGACAGTGCCCAGCTCTGCCAGGAGTCTGGAGGACATGGACTGGCCTGTCCAGGTTTTATGCTCTTCTCTGCAGGACAAGAGGCTTTTCTCTCTCATCCCAAGCGTTGTCCTGCAAGCTCCCAGCACTCCTGGCCTGGGATGGAGAAGGACCCTTTTCAGTGGATGGCTGAGTCTGGCCATTGCAGTGGGCTGACCAAAGCTCTTGCTCCCTGCCACACACGTTTCAAGGTCTTGTTTTCAGGTGGTTTTAGACACTTTGATTTGGGTGAGAATACCAGAAACTTTACTTATCTCCCTCCTCCACCATACTAGTCCCACTTACTGTGTCCCTTCTTCTTCACTGCCCCTTAATATCCTCCTCTTCCTCATTTTTACACCATGTCCCCATCTGCAGAGCCATGCTTATGCTACGGTCTGAGGGGAGGTCTATGGGCTCTTGAGGTCTTCAGTGCCCACTCTCCCCACATGTTCTTGGTAGAAGATATTTGAAGTCAAGGTGAAGCCCAAGGCTAATAGCTAAAGCCTTCGCCACAGATCTCCTTTTGGCAAGTGTGGTGGTGTATCTTCATCAAGGTCTCTCTGAGCATATGAACTCCTTCCTGGGTGTTGAAATCCCTTGCCTATAACCTTGGCAGGGAAGAAATATGTGAGGTGGTGAAAGAGGGGTGAATGGATTGTGGGGCTGAAAGACTGCTGAGAAGTCTTGAGAAATGTGTGTTTAATATGGCAACATGCAGAAGTGAAAATTCAGGAGCACAGGAGCAGGTCATGCATAGAAAGCACTGGCTCCAAGGCTCTGGGCTGTCACCCAAGGGACAGTGAAGTTTCCCTGACCTGGGAAGTTCATGGCCATCGAGTGCCAGACCTCTGTGTGTGCACCTACCCCACCTGCAAAGCTTAGGATGCTTCTCTTTAGACTGGGGCTCAGCTGCCTGAGATGGTAGCATGGTAACTGGACTGCTGTCAGTCATGTTCTCCTGTCACTCAGGTCCCTGTGAAAACCCGGTGAGTTACTGCAGTGCAAACCTGGAGCCAAGAAAGCTGCAGCTTGTAAGGTCAGGGCAGCCCTGAGGAGAAGTGACTTGGTTATGTCCCTCTGTCTGGGGGGTTAGTCTTGGGCTGATGAGTCCACAGTGATGTCTGCTTGGTAGAGGACACGTGAGAGTTTGGATGGTCTTGCCAGAGGGCTACAAGGATAAATCAAGGTCTGGAAGAAATTGAGAAGGTTAAGAAAGCTTCATCCATGTGGTTCAACGGGATGAATGGGGACACCTGAACTCAGCAGATAAAACCCTGATACTGGTCTCACTGGGGGTTTTCCTTGGGGTTGTGCCCAATTCTTCCAGAGAAGAATCCAGCAGTGGTAAAAAGCAAACCTGTGTGGCTCAGTCAGGGTGGGTACCTGTCTGAAGAGCTCCTCACTGAGGGTTTGTAGGATTTCTGTGGCCAGCTGCAGGCAGCATTCTCTGCCCAGCAGTTCAGGGGATCGTCGCCCTTGGCATCTGAGCGCTCTGCCATAACAGACACCCCCCTGCTTCGCTCTGCTCCCCCAGCTGGGCACAGCTATGGGGCTGTCACTGGAGAGAGGGGGATGTCTCAGAGAGCATCCTCTGGCTCAGGCTTTTCCTGGAGAGCGCTGGGACAAGCTGCAGGGCCTGCAGTGATCCATCCCTGCTGCCCTGGCAGTGTGCTGAGCCCTCCCTGCTGTAACCCAGGTGGCAGTGTCTCCCTGTGCGCTGGGGACCAGGACAGGATGGGATTTGGAGGAGAATCAACTGTTCTTCAGCTGGACTGTGAAGGGGCTCTGGCTGCAGGGCTGAACTCCTGGGCACCTTTTCGCAGTGGTTTGGTTGGGGTGCTCTGTGCTGCCAGGCAGGGCTGTCGCTTCCTGCTGCCTGCAGTGGGGCTGTGTCGCAGTCTGGGTGTTGGTGTGGCCTCATCCTGGGGAAGCACACCAACCCACTGCTTTCCACCTGCCCTCCCCCCTGTCCCTTTCTCTTGTTGTCCTTAGGGAGGGCTTTAAACCTGCCCCTTCCTCCTGCACGGCGCTTGCCCAGCTCAGCAGAGGAAGGGTTGCTGCTTGCTGTGGTGCTGGGCACCCCCAGATGAGCGGTGTCTGAGCCATCAGTACCAGCCTCTAGGAACAACCCTGTCCCCCTAAATCTATTTACAGACCCCAAAAAGGTTTGTGTGACAACTGCCACGTGGCCTTGATCACTCATATCACAGGGGTGCCTGTGACTGTGTTCAGAGGAGTCTTTACATCCTGCCAGTTGTTGTACTTCTGATGTGGGGGTAGTTCTGGGGACTCTGTCTCTTGCCTGCTGAGTTCAGGGCCTGCATTTCTCTTTTGTTTGCCCTTTTGCCTTTATAATTTTTCATGGTAGATACCAGGTCTGTTTGCCAAGGGCTGTTAGAGGCATGTTGCAGCTTGTCAGCACGGAGTGGCAGCCCTAGGCAGAGCTCTGGATTACTCACCCCAGCCCTCCCTTCTTACACGTGCTGGATGCTGCCTGCAGGTCATCCACGACTCGAGTTACCCGTGCTCAGCTCTGCAGGTGGGGTGAGTGCTCTGACCTGCAGAGCCGGTCCTGCCCCCACTGCTGGAGCAGGGTCTGCTGGGCCCTGGGCCTCGTGGCACTGGGTGCTCCTTGGCAGGCTCTGGCTGTGTGGGTGGGACACCACCATCTTCTTCCCTCAGCAACTTGGAGGAGCGAGGAGACCTCTATAAGCCCTCCTGTGTGGAGCTGCTCTATAAACCAAGTGGCTTCCTGGAAGCAGCATCTAATAGACATGCTCTTAGCTACCCTGCCCCAGCTAGGCTTTTATCTTCCCTACATCCTGCATACACTCAGGCCCATCTTCCCATGAAAGCACAGTGTTACCTGTAAATCCTTCTTGGGTGTTTCTGTTCCCACAATTCCCTATTTAAACTGTTTGGGTTTGGAGTGATTTCCCCCCCCACCTGCCCTGCTGATCCTTCTAATCTTCTTGTTTTCCACCATCCAACCTTTGTGTGTATCACTTGTCTTTCCTCTGTGTCCAGTGTGACTGCTCACTGCCCCTGCTTTTAGCTCCTTCACTGGGCTGGGCTGCTGCTCTCAGAACTGCTCTGAGGCTGAGGGACCTGGGATGGCACCAGCCTTGTCCCAGCAAAGCTGTCTTTTGACACAAGATGGGCATGGCAGAGAGCCTGTAGTGCAGTTTGTACTTTGTTATTCTTCCTGTTAACAGTAAGGTCAGAAGTAATGAAGAGAGGGAGGGTGGGCACCAGGCCAACACTGTGCTGGAAGCAGAGGAAGGGATTTTCCAAATAACACAGAGGAAAACAGACACTCCCTGGATTCACTGTCAATTAAATTCACTCTGCCAGTAGCTTTGTAGCTTATTAAGACTTCCACACAAATGGGTTTGCCCAGCAAGGAGAAATCTTGTGGAGAGGGCTTGATTGTTGGTTTCAAAGCCCCAGATGCTGCTGCCCTGGATGAGACACTGTTATGCAGCTGGTCTTATCCTGATGTGTCCATCAGTCGCTGGGCATGGAGACAGACTGTACTGGCAGTGCATCCCCATCAACAGGGACCCAGTCCTTGTCCAGACCCAGACTTTTCAGAGGGGGGCTTGGTGGTGACAGTGGTGCCAGCTCCTAGCACACCCCTGGGATGCTGGCTTCTTACCTGCTTTAGCAGAAGGGCTCCTAAAAGGCCACAGAACCATCCTTGCCCTTGGCTGGTGTTGCAAGGCAGCATTCCCTTTGGGAGCATCCCAAGGAGCTGTTAACAGCAGCCATGTGCTCATGTGCTGTGTCTGTGCTGGGCAGCACGTGGTTTGGCAGTGTGCACAGGGTCCCATGTCAAGGATGATGATGACCACTTGTTGCAGCCCCTTCCTGGCACCTTCAAAGTTGTGCTGCACACACCCATCATCTGACAGGCTGAAACCTCTGCTGCTGGTGTAGTGGCTGCACCAGGGCCCCCACTCCCAGCAGGTGTCTGGGTCAGGGATCTCCACTGCAGGGGAGAAACTCATTCTTCTGATTTTGAAGATGACACTAACCTGTACTGGCTGGACTGGGGACCTCAGGTGAGAGCCAGAAGCAGAATAAAATCTGCCTTTTGAGGGGTGAGCACCTACCAACCTGCTCCAGAGTAGCTCCCAACTTGTAGAACACCTGGGTGGCTGCTCAGGCACCGAGCTGGACTGAGGCTCAGGTCAGGGCTTGCTTTCCACCCGGCAGCGAGCTTTAGAGGTGTCAAGTCTGTTCCCTGCAGCTGCCTGTGGGTTCTGCTCTTGTAAAACCCTGTGGTGGTTTTACCCCAGCCTGCAGCTCAGCACCAGCAGCTCAGGGGGAGCAAAACAGGGCACGCAGAGACTGAGAGCAGGGAGAAGCTCCTCTGGGCTCCTCTCTGCCTGTCCTGGGGGAGATGACATTTGCTCTCAGGTTGCAACTTCTCCCGCGCGCTGGGATTAGTCGGCAGCTTATTCCCTCCTCCTGCTCCTCTGATTTATAACTTGTGTAAAGGGAAGTGCCATGAGAGAGTGGGGAGGGTGTGCTTGTGTGCTGGTAACTGCTGGGCAGGTTTGTCCCTCCCATCACGGGACTCCACAGGCCTTGGTAGGTGGCTGCCAAGCTGGCAGAGCCTCATCCGAAACTTGCTGGGAGCACCCCGAGGGGCTTAGCAGCAACCAGCCCCTTAGGGAAGGAAGGGGTGCCTGGGCTGCCTGTGGTGGCTGGTGCACGTCTCCAGGGTAGAGGATCTTAGCAGGACAGTGTCTTGGTACCATTAATTCCTTATAGCTCCTTCTTTCCTGCTCTTGTGCTTCCAGGTGACCCTCTTTGTTTATTCCGACCTGCTGCTCTTCACCAAGGAGGACGAGCCCGGGCGCTGCAATGTGCTGAGGAACCCTCTCTACCTGCAGAGCGTCAAGCTCCAGGAGGGTGAGTATCTGCAGCCACAGTTGGGCACATTTGGGGCATTTTCAGGGCTGCTGGCTATAAAGGGTTTTGGCCAGCAGCAGGATAGCACCCCACTGCCCCATTGCTTCCAGTATGTAACAGCAGCATCCAACGGGTGCTCCCAGATCATCCATTCTCAGGGTGCAGGACCAGCATCAGCCTTCTCATCCCTGCACTAACGTGTGCCCAGGAGCTCCTTCTCCTGGGACACCTCAGGGGCACTCAGCACCACTTTCCAGGGCTTTTTGGGTGCATCTCAGGGATCCTGGGCTGGCGTTCCCCAGGGTCTTGTGGTGCTGGGCTGTTCCCCTTGCTGGTGTGACACTGTCTACAGCGGGGGCTTGCTAAGGGTGAGAAAGGGAAGTCTTGAGGTTTCCCCACATTACCACCAGTGAGTTCAGAGGCTGTCTCCAAGGGAGTCTGGCTAAGCCCTAATGACCTTTACTTTGCTACTTCTCCCTTCAGCCGCCCACGGTTTTCCCCTGTGCTAGCAGCATCCCTCCCCCATGCACGCCCCACAGAGCAAACCCTGGCCTTGGGGCAGGCTGTGCACCATGCTCTCTTCACCTTGGGCTCTCACACCCAAGCTGTGGGCTTGGAGAGGGCTTCTAGGGCCAGGGGTGACTTGAAATGAGTTACTTGAAGTTGAAACGCTGAGGCTATGTGGCCTTTAGTTATTCAGGGTCAAAAGAGGAATGAGCAAATCGCTTTACCACATCCTATTTGCTACAGTGGAGCCACTTCTTGGCCCTGGGCCCAGTCCCACCTTGTTTCTTCTTTGGTGTGGGTGCTTTTTGGACAGGGGCTTGTTCTGTGTAGGGTCTCCTGACTGCCTCAGTGTGGGCTGTGTCCCAGCCCCTCCTCAGGCCTGCGCAGCGCGTGTGGCTGGGCTGGGGCCCCACCAGGCTGGTGGTCTTTGGGTGTAAGGGAAAACTTCCCTGTGCTGAGGTTGGTGAAAGATGAAGTTGCTCAGAAGGGCTGTGGGATCTTCCGTTCCTGGAGGCGTTCAGGGCTTGGTTGGACATGGCCCTAAGTGCCCTGGGTTTGGACTAGGGGCCCTTCCACCCCAAATCACTCCATAACTGCATGAGCCTATGTCTTCATGCAGTCCCAAGGCCCTGACCAAGAGGCATTCATCCAGATCTGGGCTGCCTTCTCCAAAGGGATCATTTTCTAGATGAATGTTGCCACTTCCCATGGCTTTCCCCAGCCCAGCTGTGGGTGAGCTGCACCTCTCCATGTGCCCTGTGCTGTTGTGAGCCTCTGTGCTGGACTCCACAGGTTGCCTGTCAGCTGTTATTTCCCACTTCCAACACCGTTTGTGCTTCTGGATGAATTCACTGCCCTATTTGGTGTGGGCAGAAACACAGTGAGGGAGACAATGCACGTGGTGTGAGCCACTGAAGCTTTGCTGGGGCTTGCTGAGTTTGTTCTATTTATTTCTAAGGGAGGGACAAAAGAAGTTGCTCCTTGTTGAAGTGCTCGTTGGTCAGCATCCGCTCCTGGAGTGTGTGTGCACGTGCTGCCCAGGCTGCTCTCCAAGGCTGTGCAACAGCCCTGCTCTCCTTTGCCTCCTTGAAGGAATCAGCTTCCCTGGTGCTGGTCTGTTGGCAGCTCAGCACAGGAATTTGCCTCCTAACCTTGGGCAGAGCGGTTGGATTTTGTGAGTGGTTTTCTGCCACATTCTTTCCTTGTTCCATAATAATTTGGCTGGGTCACACCTGGAAGAGCTGAACAAGCCCCTCCAAAGGGGATGTTTCCCTCTGCAGTGCCAGACAGCCCCCTGTACGCTGGGAATCCAGCAGAGTTGGTCTCCAGGCAGCTCACCCTCCTGGTTTGGGCAGGGTTTTGCTTCCAAGGTGACTGGAATGAGCAGAAAGATGTCTGTCCCTTCTGGCAGGGCCCTTCTGCTGGTCTCCTCAGTAACTGAGTGGCACATGAATAGGAACAGGCGTATTGCTGAGTACAACAATTGAGACATCTCCGGTACACTGAGGACCATTGTGATGTTTCCTGTTTCTGCTGCTTGCTGCCCTGTGCTAAAGCAAATCAGGATAATCTGCTTTACAATGCTCTGTCTTCCTGCTTTAGAAGCAGAGCATGCTTGATGAGCACCACACCAGCCCACGTTTCCAGTGCGACTGGGCTGGCTTCCTCACTAGATACTGTGGGAATTTCCATCCAAGGTCACCACCTTGCTGGGATCCTGGTCCCCCCCCTGGGTGGGTGTGCTTGGCTTTTGGGACAGAGAAGAGCTCTCCTCTGTCTGGAATGAGGACCCTCAGGCTGTGAGCTCCATCCTCAGCCAGGATCATGTGAATGAGGACTTTTCCTGTGCTGCTTTGCTTTCTGCTGCATCCCAGCTGGCTCTATCTTACATCAAACAGCTCCAAGATCATCAGAGGCCAGGAGTGTGAGTTATGGGCCTTCTTCCCTGCCGTGGCTTCTCCCTGCTGCCCCAAGGATCCTTGGAAGCACCCAGGGATTGCCCCCTCCCACACCTCCCTGAAGACACGTGCCATGGAGGGTGACCAGCACATCCCCTCTCTAGTGCTAGAGTGCTAGAATGAGCTCAACAGCCTTCCTCTGTTCCCATGCCCCTGGGGCCCTGCAGCACCCTGCCCCTTGAGCTCCTCTCTGGGTGCTGGATGCTGTCCCATCCTTGCTGAGCAGACGCAAGGGAGGGGTAGCAGGGTCCCTGCCCTTGCTGCAGGCACTGCCACAGTCCCTGGGGCTGTGCAAGGAGGCTGTGGACAGGAGCGGGACCATCTTCCCTCTTCTATCTTCTCAGCTCAATGCCACACACAAATCCTGCAGGCAGTGGGTGCTTTCCTTGGGCTGCACAGGGGGGTGGGCAGAGCCGGGGTGCTGCTGGAACCTGCTGCTGTGCTGGGAGCTGCCCAAATGCCTGCCCCTCACAGGATGAGGGCTAGCCAGAGGGGTGACGTGTCCCCACAGAGCTCGCACCCTCCTGTGTCTGAGTGCACAGCAGCCCAGCCCTGGGGCAGGGATGGGTCAAGTTACTCTGAAAGACAAGCCAGCCCCTGTCACAAGGCATTGGGAAGAATCAGAAACACCTTGAAATGAGTCTTTTATTTTCTTGTGCTTATTTCTTCTTGGGGTTTCATTAAATTTGCCTGAGAGTAGGAGCTGGTCAGCTGTCAGAAGAGGTGTGGGTGAAGTGCTGCGTGGGGAACGGAGCCCCAGGTTAGCCTGGGCAGCTGGCCGCCACCTCCCCAGCCTCAGGTTGTGCCTCTTGCCTGGTCTCCCCTGGCCTTTGTGGCAGGCGGTGCAGGGGGTGAGCAGCCTGTGATGTGCAGTGCAGGAGGAGCTGGGGATGTTTACTCTGAAGAGGAGGCTGAGGGGAGACCTTATCACTGCCTATAACTACCTGAAGGGAGGTTGTAGAGAGGTGGGCGATGGTATCTTCAGCCAAGGAGCAGGAGATGGGACAAGGGGCAATGGCCTCAAGCTGCCCCAGGGCAGGGTCAGAGCAGATGTGAGGGAAGAGTTCTTCCCTGGCAGAGTTGTGGGGCTGTGGCACAGGCTGCCCAGGGAGGGGGCTGAGTCCCTGCCCCTGGGTGTGTTTAAAAAAAGGTGCTCAGGGATCTGGTTCAGCACAGGACAGGAACAGTTGGACTTGATGATCTCAAAGGTCTTTTACAACCTGGTGAGTCTGTGATTGTGTGGGGTGAGCAGCATGTGTTGCACAGCTCTGGGATGCACCAGGCTTCTTGCACACCAGCCTGGAAAAAGCTCCATTGGAAGAAATCCCACCAAACCAAATTTGTGCTGCAATCTGCACTCAGCTCTGCCCTTCCTGTCTCTGCTGTTGCTCTCCTGCCTCACTCTGCTCTTTGCTGGGGATAGGCAACAGATCAAGCCCAGGGGCTGGGCTGGGCAGCTAGTCTCTGACCTCTCATTTCTTTTCTCTTTAAAGACAGTTACTGGTAGAAAATGGGATTTAATCAGCTCTGTAGCCTAGGCTGGCTCCCTGCTTTGTGTGTGTGTCCCATAGGTACTGGGCTGCTTGGCCATGTGTAGCAGTGAGCCTTGGAGGGGCAGGGGACAGGGGCTTCTGGTGGTAGAGCTTGTTAATGCCAATACTCACAGCTCAACAGAGAGGGATTTGGAAGGGAATTAATTGTGATGGGTTTTGGCTTTGTTGAGAACCCTGTTACTGTGGAAGGAATAAACAGGGGCCCAAGGGAAGCAGGGTCATGCCAGGGGCTGTCACACACCAGCATCATCTTTCTTAGCTGAGGGTGCATGTCTCTGAAAGATGACTTGTTCCTCAGAACAGCTGGGAAATCCAGGTTAAAGCTCCTGAGGGAAAGTGTCTGGGACTTGCTGGTCTTCTGCAATCTGCTTTGCAAGGCAGCCAGGAGAGCTGTGCCCACGGCACAGGGAGAGGAGCAGAGCGCCCGGCTGAGGAGTTGGGGTGGTTTTTGTGCTGCTGATGTCTTGGGAAGCATAAGAAGTAGAAGGGGATGTTGGACTTGTGCTGTGCCAGAGCAGGCTTGGATCCTGCTTCCAAACCCCCTAGAGGGGAGAAGCACTGGCTGAGGGGCTGCCAGCAAGGGTTTGGCTTCACAGGGAAAATATTCCTTGGTGGTCCTGCTGGGATTTATGGAAAAGGGTGCTGGGAAAGCTTGGGCAGAGGTGAGAGACAGGCTCCTAGACAGGTCTGCTCAGCTTGTGCTCTCAAGGTCTGGCATCATTCTGGTTCTGGAGGTGAAGATTTGGAAGGGCAGTGCTGGAGCCCTGGCTGGCAGCCCTGGGGCCAGGCTGCTTCCCAGACCCTCGCAGCACCCAGGCTGGAGCAGAGGGAAGCTTAGGAGAGCACACAGGAGCTCCTCTTCAGAGCTCCTGAGCAGCACTCCTGATGGGGCTGGGCTCCAGCATCCTGCTGTGGGACAGTGTCTGGTGTCCCTGCAGTGATGCTCCAGCCCATTTGAAGCTGGTGCTGGAGGCAGGTCTGCCATCCCCCAAGGGGCAGCTGGAACAGGGATGCCCAGCCAGCGGCTCCCGGCCTTTGTGTTGCCTGTGGAGTGACTCAGGAGGCATCTGAGTCCCTCAGTGGGTCACAGCTCTTATCTTGACAGAAGCATTGCCTTTCTCTGGGGAACAGGGTGTTTCTGCCCTGCACAGAGCCTGTTCCCATCCTTAGCACAGCTCAGGCTGTTGAAATGAAGCAGAGCTCGTGCTGACACCGCTGTGAATAGGATGCAGGGCCGTGCCCTGCCTGCAGAGCTCATCTCATGGCAGAGGTAATGTCATTAACAGGGTTATGAAAGCTGCAGCCCAGCGCTGCTGCACGCTACCCAGGGCAAAGATGGTGCAGGGCACACTGGTGTGAAGGAGCAGAATGGCTCCAGGAGATGAGATGTCCTGCTTCAGAGCTCAGGTGACCCTGTTCCGTGGCAGCTTTGTGTCCCCCTGCAAGGATGATGTGTGCCAAGAACCAGCTTCCCTTGGAACTGGGGAGACTTGGGGCTCACCAGCTGGGACCAAAGACCAGGGCAGATCCTTGGGAAAGCTGTTTTGTTGGGGACAGGGAATGCTAGGCCTGCAGGAACCAGCCTGCTGGAGCAGCTGGAGCATAACATGTCCCTGGGACAGCTGGCAGTGAGGTGAGGAGCTGAACTGTGCTGCTCTGTGATTCATCAAGATGTGGATGGCAACACTGGTCACTGCACTGCCTCTGGCACCATCTCCTTTTCCAGGACCATGCAAGTTCCTTGGCCGGACCCCCTGAGCAGCACTGTGCTGATGGGAGCTTGTGGAGTTTGCCCTCAGCCCCATGGAGAGGATGAGCTCTCCTACTGCCCCTTGTCACCTGCTTCCCATTGGCCTGGGATTCAGCTCCAGCTCCTTGGAGAGGCCCCGACCCCAAACACTGGCACTGGCTGGGACAGACAGCACCAGACAGAGCTACCACCAGCCTTACCAAGGGCTTTGGGAATGAGCAAGGATGTAGGAACAGGAGCTGCTCTGACTAGTCCTCCTGGGAGCAGTGTCCATGGAGATAAGGCAGGAGAGACCCGACCCCAGTGCCCAGGGTGCCTGTGTGGACACTGCGGGTCCTCCGCCACCCCTGGGAAGGAATTGGGCTACCTGTGCCTTGGTGGGTGCAGCAGAAGAGCCTGTCCCTGGCCTCTGAACGAAATGAACCTGTTCCCAAAAGGACCAACTGGCAGGAGAATCCCTGGCAGCACAGGGAGCCCACACAGGAGGCCCTGACATGCAGCCTGCCCAGTGCATGGCCCCGCAGATGCAGCATACATCACTCCCAGCTCACAGCCTGGTACTGAGGGACGACAACAATAAATATTCATTACATGCTGTCTCTTAGCCAGTCCCTCTGCCACTGGCTCTGTGTGCAGAAATGCAGCTGTAGGTTCATTTTGATCCTGTCTTTTCCTTCTTTGCAGGTTCAGAAGATCGGAAGTTCTGCATCCTTTACCTGGCTGAGGTGAGTCGCTGTTTTCCATGTGGACTTTCTAGTGGGAGCTGAACACACACTAACCACTGACCCTTTCTGCTGGGGCAGGGAGTGCCTAACAGGCTGATTTGAACTTCCTTTTGAATGAATTTGCCAGAGTTCTGGAAAGGAAACGTAACAGCTGTGGCCAGAACATAGTAGTAAGAAGCTGCTAATAGGAATCTGTGAGCAGGGAGGCTGGGCAGCGCTCAGGCAGGTTTGCTTCCCCCTCTGCACAGTGGATCCATCTTCCCAACATCTCTCTTCTGTTTCAGCTTGGGATTCTTTGGCCTGGGGGCAGATTTCCTTGCCAGCTGTGTTCTCTTTACATTTCCAGCATCCTGCTTTTCTTGCCTTCAAGCACCCGTGTTCCAAGCGCTCAAATAAAACAAGGGGGCTCTATCTATCAGTTGAGTCCAGCTCCTGGCTCCTGGCCATGTTTTGGCTAGGATGGAGTTAATTTTCTTTCCAGCAGCTGGTGCAGTGCTGGGTGTGGGAGTTGGGGTGAGAGCAGTGCTGACAACTCACTGGTGGCTTTAGTTGTTGCCCAGCAGGTCAAGGACTTTTCAGTTGTTCACACTGCCCTGCTAGAGAGAAGGTGGGGGCTGCCTGGGAAGGCAGGAAGGGACAAACCTGGGACAGGTGACCCAAACTGGGCAAAGAGGATATTCCATAGCAATTACATCATGCTCAACATAAAGAGGGGCTGGTGGGCAGAGGAATGCATGGCTCCAGGGCACTCAGATGCTCCAGCTTCGGGACAGCTCCGAGCTCTACAGCTTGTGTGGCTCAGTGGGGAACTGCATTGGGTAACACCAGGTCCCTTCCAACTCAGGGTATTCTGTGATTCTGTGACCTAAAAGACAGACAAGCATAGCTCTCAGCTCTAAGAACGTGTGGCTGGGACACAGCTAAATGCTCTGAACAGACCTGGAACCTCTCAGACATCAGTGCAGTCACGTTTGTGTCACGAAGCAGCCAAGGCAGCTGTGAACTGGGTTCCCAGTGACAAGACCAACCTGCTCACTGAACACAGGGGCTTTTTTTTTTTCTTTTCTTTCCCTTTCCAAGTGACTTTGCTTTGTTCCTGGCTTCAAGGCCTTATATTTTCAGAGGTGGAAGTTTGGATCTGGGCAAGATCCCCAGGGTGCAGAGGAGAAAGGCAGACATTGCTCAGCAGCACCTCCAGATAATAACCTATTGTGAAAGCTGGGGAAAGCCTTTGGAATGGAAGTTGCTCACCTTGAGAGGCTGGGAAATGGGCCAGAGCCTGACCTGCTGCCTAGCCCTGGGCTGACGAGTTCTCCCTCACGTTTCCCTCTTGTTCCTTCCTGGTCTCCTCTGATTCTTCCTGGGGA